>JBBMEG010000018.1:6394285-6406807 GCA_037832605.1 Cyclanthera cordifolia
GGAGGATTTAAGAGAAGAAGAGTTGAAAAGGTCCCCCCCCCCCCCCCCCCCCAGTCTACTGTTGCCTATCTATCTGTTTGCTAATTGGCAGCTACACTTTTCCTCGAAGTTGGAGTTTCAAACCCCCATACTCTTCTTTTTCCTACTAAAAAATATAACTTTATATGTTTCAGGAATATATAGTCGAAGATCGTGAACAAAACAAAAACGTTCCTGAACTGGATCCCAGTCATGTTATGGAGCTTAGGATGTTGGGCCTGTATTGATTTGGAACTGCTGTATCCGCAGTGAACCCCGCTTCATGTAAGGGATTGTGTACTTTCTCTTCACGTCTATATGTCTCTCAAATCTCAATTCGAAAATTAGCATTTAGGTAGAGTTGGCTCACCATTATATTACATACCATTTTCTTTTCTTCGCATAATTTGTACCTTCGGATTTTAATTTGTAATTATACTGCACTAATCCGTGTAAACTTGGAAGTTTAACCATTCATTTTTTTTGACCTTGTAATCTTCACAGGGAGGGTATACCTTTGAGTTTGACCAATTAAAGCAAATTATTTCTGAAATGTTTCCAATTTCCAAGCAAGAAGAGTGTTCTTTTGAAATCTCCGGATTATGATGAATCTGACGTGTTTGTTTCCGTCCCTCCTGGTTTGCGCTTTCCTCCTCAAGTTATTCACATTTAACGAATTGTTTTGGAATTATATTTACTAAATGAAATGTGAATGATTCAAATTAGTAAATTAAACCATGGATTAAATAATTTGTATTCCGAATCTGTATTTATACATTGAAATACTGAAAAGGTAATTTAATTTTAGTTATTGAATCATCAATATGATATAAAGTTGGACGTAATGTGATGTGGGATGGGATCCTTACCAAACTGGGGAGTTTTTGTTTTTAAGTCAGTGTAGATGAAAATTTATGCAACTTTTAGAGAAGGTAGTTAGCAGTTAATAATTGGAGTAAATACACGGGCTTTAAGATCTTAATTAGTGTGAATAGGTGTTGGCTGACTATATTGATTTCAGTTGTATTTAATTTATAGATGCGTTGACAATAGCTAAGTTTGGTTTAGTCGTTCTCTCATGTGTAAAGTGCTTTTGTAGTTGGTTAGTTTCGATATCAGATCTCCATGATTAGCATCCATAGTTTAAACGGTTCCAGTGATGTTGGTAGTGCCAATTTGGCGAACAATCTTCCTTCTTCAATCTCTCCAGCTATCTTTTCTTACTATTTCATCACAAATCTGCTCTCACACCTCATTCTAATCATTGGTGGATAGAAAAATGGCGACGGTATTACAAGCTTGCATATTCATGAACTCAACTTACCGTAATAGCTTTCACCTTTCCAAATGTACCATCTTATATATAAAACTCATTTAGAAACCGAAATGGTGTTTAATTACCTTATTCAATCTGTAGTGTAATGTTTATCCATTAGACACTTATTCACGTCGTCGGCTGCCAAAATTTCTATATTGAAAGTTGGATGGAGCCGCTTGACCTCTTGCGTAGAGTCAAGTGGAGCTTCCCGGCCCTTCTATGGGTCTATCTCTGTCCATTTGACTGCTTCATGAGTCAAGGAGGCCTCCCATAACGTGGAAGTTTTGGGCTTAGCCCGTGTAGACGAGAAATGGAAACTAACTTCAAGGTAACACACTAAAAACAACGGCTAGAACATAATAACTTGAGATCAGCTAAGTAGTTTTTTAGTGCGATAAACTTAACTTGCCAGCAGAAGCTAAAAAAAGTCATAATTCGCAACTCTTGAATCTCAATTTAGGAGAAGGAAATAAAGAGGCCTCTGAAACGAATACGGATTGACAATTGCCATAGTACCCCACAACTTACACATCTTTACCACTCACTACACCTCATACTATCTGACATGCATACAACATAACTTCACCAAAAAGTGTAACCGACTACTCTCTAAACCTCCCTAAAGCGCTAACTTATCTGCACATGCTATCCAAACTGGTAAAGAGTAATCTCATTAACTACAAAAACCTATAATAAATCGTTAGAACACCTCTCACATTTAGTAACTCTCTTAACCCTAATGACCACTCAACAAATGTGATTACTAGAACTTGCACTTAAAGTTACTCACTCTCTACCGTACGATCCAACAAACCTTCTCACTACTTGTATGTGTCACTCTTTTTAATCGTTGAACAAGTTGTGCTAAAAGGTCTCCCAACTGTCCTACAATTAATCTCAGATACTGGTAACTCACTATTACACTAAACATTGTACCATCAGATTTACCTTAATAACTAGAATATGGGATAGGTGAATAGTTCATAGCACTTACTAAGCATCATCTAAGAATTTCACAATTATAATTGGAATGCCTAAAGCCTTAGAGACATATGTACACCAACCCATCATCGTAAATTATATGCTGGTAACTCGCTATTACACTAAACATTGTACCATCAAATTTACCTTAATAACTAGAATATGAGATAGATGATAAGTTCATAGCACATAGTAAGCACCATTTAAGAATTTCACAATTATAATTGGAATGCCTAGAGTCTCAGACATATGTACACAAACCCATTATCGTAAATTGAACTCAATTCACCTCTCTTCCAACTACATGAAGTTCATACGAGTCAACCACACACGTATTAACTCACGCTAATTATCATTTCTCCATCAGAAGTAATTCTCACGCTTAAACAAACCACACACTAAATATCATCATCACATACAAGGCCGAATTTCTTCTTTAGTCTCACTCTTAAACAAGTTATTTTGCAACCTAAATGAGGCTTACCCTAAATTAGCAAGACCTTAACAAACTAGATTAAGCCTTCAAGTGGAGAGTGAGTAAAAGTTACCTTCGATTCATATCAAGCTAGGCTTCCAAGCTGAATATAACACCAGGCTAGTATGATACCAAATATCAAGCTAAGCTTTCGGCAAGTATGACACCAAGCTCAACTTTCCAATGCGCTTTGACCAGGGTCAAGAGTAGCGTTGAGCTAACTTCACAGATCATTTAGACAAGTCGGTCTAAGTTCCCAAATTAAAGGCATTATCTCTAAAAAATCTTCGTCTGAACTTTAGATTTCAAACGCAATAATTACCGACTCTTAGTTTTTTTTTTTTTTTGAACAAACGGTACTCTCAATTAAGCATGCATACAAGATACCTTCTAGATCTTTCTTAATAATTATTGAACCATATTCAAACCATAATCCTAGTCCATCGCTCCTTCAAAACTATAAAAGAAAATTTAACAGAGGCAAAACCGGGTGTGTTTGAATTTGGAGGCGAAAAAGAAGAGAAATTAAACTAGAACTAGAAAAGAAAATTGAGCAGAAAGGCAAAATCGGATGTGTTTAGATTTGGAGGTGAGAAAGAAGAGAAATAAAACTTCATGTTTATTTTTTATACATCACAAATCCATAACTCCTACTCAACCTCTCATCAAATTTTTTCTAACATTCCATCAAAACTCAAATTAAACTTTATATCAAATTTCAACTAAAAAAAGATCTTTTCCCCTAAACACAAATCTCAAAAAAAAATTCCAACATCTCTTCACTAAAACATCAATCTCCAAACAAATACTTCACATTCTCAAATCACTTCACTTCATCCACTCTCCTCTCCTTTCCTCTCCCCACCCCAAAATACACTCCCTTAGATGATTTCAATAGCTTGAGTTTACCAGCACCTTACACCAATAACGTAACTCCTAACTTACCGAATCTTTTCACATTAGACCATCCAAGCTACCTTCAGACCAAAGAATTGATCTTCCAGTTAAAAGAAGCAGTCTAGCTAGCCATTTCACTCAATCTTTTCACATTAGACCATCCAAGCTACCTTCAGACCAAGAATTGATCTTCCAGTTAAAAGAAGCAGTCTAGCAAGCCATTTCACTCTTTTGTGAATTTGTATAGTAACAATGTGGAGATCGCCTGTAATCTTCTTATAACATTTAAAAACACACTATACAAGAAAAAGTTAGGAGGAAAAATACACCTAAAAGTTGGAACACTTAAAGGAGAATGTCAATAATATACATAATCAGTCGAATTCAAGATTACACTGGCTATAGATACTATTATGTGAAATCTGGCAAAGACCGGCGAAGAGGTTTTTATTAGACAAAAACACTTCCCGAAGCTCAGATATGTACAAGCTCCTTCCCGTGCTCGGCCACCTTGTAGGTTTGCTATTGGTCTTCTTTTATACATGGAGTTTAGAAGGCAGGGCGAGCTGCAAATAGTTGTGGAGAATACGTTATTCAGTTTCCCAAATGAACAATAAACGGAAGTTAAAATCTTACTAAACTAACTCTCAATGAAAATCACAAGAAATGTCAACCACTCATTGGCGAGGTACTGTATACGTTAACTTCATATTCAGAAGTCTTAGTATTACTATTGATTAATTCTGCTTGAATTTGTTATAAGATCCTAGCTTTCTATAAATAGAAAAGTTATGTATGCGGGGATGTAGAGATATATTCACTATCACTTTCATATTTCTAAAATTTGTCAATATGATCATGACTGCTGCAAGCCTTGCACCAGTTCAAGAACGCATACCTCAGTAGAATGAAATTTTCAAGGAAACTAAAACCAAACAATAATTCCGCTCATTGCAAGAGAAAAAAATAACTTCATAGGTTAGGATTCGAAAAAATTATTCCGCTAGTTACCATAGAATATCAGAAATAATTTTCAGATGCCACAAAAGAAATCTCAGCTCACCGTTTCTAACTTTTGATATCTTTTAAAAACGCCCAACTTGAATATTCATTTTTCCTTGAAAATTTCACACCTTGCAGGATCATGTTGACTAGTTTACTGGGATCAAATATGTAAAACTACAGTTTTCCTAATAAGAAAATCAAAAGAAGAAATTTACGGGGTGTATATGGGTTGGTTTGAGTAAGGCGGAGAAGAATTATAGAACCTATCCAACCCTATTTTTTAAAGCAACCCAACCCACCCAAGAGTTGGACCATCGGATTATTATACTTTTAAAATATAGAATAAATATTTGTTATTTCATAGAATATTATATTAAGGTGATAAAGTTTAAATCAACATAATTATAGAATAAGTTATATAACATACATCTCATTACTAATGAAAAAAGATTTTTAATTCAACATTAAAGAATAGTAATCATGTCGTGTTTATATGTACAAAATCAAAATAAACTCTAAAGAGTCGGAAAGCAACAAGAAAGACTATCAAAACTTTCCAAAAAGTTTAAACCACACTCATTCTTGGTTGATCAAAAAATGTGAGATACATATTGGCACTCCATATAAATATATATATATATATATATATATATTTTTTTTTTTTTTTTTAATGAAATTAAATTCGGGTTTCGGGTAGAACCCAACACAAAACCCCATATCCCACAACCCAACCCAAAAACCCGGGTTTTCAAAAAAAAAACTAACCCAAGCCAAATTGAAAAAAAATAATAACGGTTTGGGTTGGGTAATCCGGGTAGTTTGGGTTACCGGTTTTTTTTTACACTCCTAGGGAAATTGACTGCCTAGGGCCGGGCAGAGAAATCCAAAAAATTGAAAAAGAAAGGCATTCCACTAAACTAATATAGCTCTCACTGGAATAGAGTGTGTGTTTAGGACCAAGGTCAAATGCTCAAATCTCTATCTCCCAATTGTTTTTTTTAATTAAAAGTGAATCGAAGTTCTGTAACACTGCACACCCAGTGCACTCATGCCCATCCAAAGCCCAAATCTAGAAATAACAATGGATTTTACAATTATGCTTATAAATGAATCCAAACTTGAGATCTTCATGGAAACACATGTGAGAGACACCAAGCCTCTGCCCCTTGTGAACATTCCCAACTGTTTCTTAACTCAAATAAATTAAGCTAAAGGATGCCTAACCCACCCACAGGTGTTCAGATTAACTACTCCATTTCATTTTTCAGTGAACAAAAAAAAGAGATTCAAAGTCAGAGACTTACATTAAAAAAAAAATTAGTTTCTCAAAGCAAAGGGCAAAAGAAAGCACTTACCGCACTACACCACACACACAAATATATATAAATCAACTTTGCATGATCAAAGGTGAAGTACAAAAGAAGGCGAGGTGAGATATCCCACGGAAGGGTCAATAAGAGCCTACCATAACAAAATAGAAGAGAGACCACATAGAAGCAAAAAAAAAAAAAAAAAAAAAAAAATCACAAAATTCCCAAAAAAATGAAAATAAACAAATCAAATTACATGTTATTGAGATAAAAACAGGGAGTTAAGTGTCTACATTGTGTAATTTAATTTGGAATCCATCGTTCATATGGGAATACAATGTGTTGTCATAACTGTTTAAGACTGAGACGTGTGTTTCTCAATTGAAAGCAGTGAACTTTGACTGTCTGAATGGTTCTATAATCCTAAAACTAACCCCCATCAATGAAAATATCAAATTAATTCTTCGATAAAAAATAATCTATACACCTAGTGTAATAACTTGAGGAATATCAAATCAGAGGCCAACTTACCAGGGAATGTAGAAGCTTCTCATCCTTCATCGTGGTCAATATTTTGGGAAGCATCAGATTCAGGCGACGTGGTCTCAACTTCCGGCTCAAGAGAAGGCAGATGGGCAGCTACGATGCACGGGATTGCAGTAGATGGATTGATAGAATAAGAGCATAAAATGAAAATTAAAGGAAAGAGAAGGAAGGAGGAATACCTTGAATGAAGTAACGGGAAGACGGCCAGCCGCGGACGGTAGTGGTAGACAAGGACTGATCAGGAGAGAGAGGGTTAGCGAAGGCGTGAAGAAGGTTGGGAATGGGAGGTAGACGTAGATGGGAAGGAGGAAGAGGAACCCAATAAGAAGCGCCTGGAACGAAGGGGAGCCAATCGGGGGCGGATCGGCGAACTATGATTCGTTGAATAGCGTCCTCGAGCTTGCGAAGAAGGGGATCGGAGGAAGGAGAAGAAGATTCAGAGAGGTCGCCTAGGTCGTTATCGGAAGGTGAGGAGAAATCACGGAGGAAGAAGGATTGAAGACGACGAGAGGAACAACGAGGAAGAAGGAAATTTAGGGTTAGGGTTAGGGCTTGAGATTTTGATACAAAGAGAGACATAAGGTTAGAAAGTCGGTCTCGCGTTTGCAGATGAAAAACAGAGAGATTTGAGATTATGATTTACTTCGAAGAAGAATATATTTATAGACAAAGGCTAAGCAATGGACGGTTAATAAATATATTCGGATCATGAGCGTGAACATAATATTTATGTTAACAATAGAGATAAAAACTCTCTACAAGATCTTCTCTATTTTCATTACAACTGTTCATAACTTCAGTCGGTGTCCGTTTGAGTAAATATATAAATCAAATTTCGGTCTGATCGATTAATTATTAAACTTTACAACACATCTATGTAGTTATTCATTTATAAGTAATATGTAATTGTTTTAGTTTTGTTTATTGAGATAATATATAATCATCCAAATGAAGTTAATGACAAAAAATCAATAAACACAAAATTAATAGTTTAATGATTAACAATAATAATAATAATAAAAGTTAAGAATTGGGAATTAACAAAAAAAAATTGAAAAATCAAAAAGTTGACCTTTTTTATAATAAATCGAGTCAGATTCGATGCTGATTTTCACTCAAAACCAAATTTTCGTAGGGGAGGAATCTTAATCCTCAATTTGGCAGGGTTTGTCCTTTAGAGTTAGCAGGGAAGAGAATCTGACATTGAATATTGATACAAATTTGTTTTGGGTACATAAAAGAAGAGGAAGAATATGAGATGAAATGATTTAAGGATATGAAGTATTAGTTTGGAAATTAGTGTTTAGAGAGGAAAAATTACAAAAACTTCTATTAGGATTTGTGTTTTCGGAAAGATGTTTATTTTAAATGAAATTTTAAAGAAATAGAGAAGTGGAGTTGGAGTTCTCGTTTGTTTTTAATAAAACAATAACATCTTCCCAACTATTCCTCAACTTCTCTCTAACATTTATTAAATCTCAAATCAAACTTGGTTTTCAACCTCTCTTCCCTAAAACAGTACTTCATATCTCTAAGTACTCAATTTTTTTTTCTTCCTCCACTTCCTCTCCTCTCCTCAACTCCAAAATCCAATCACCTCTAAAAGTTTTCTAACCATTTAATGGTTTCAACCACAATGGTATAACATAATTAGCACAAAAAAAAAAAAAAAAAAAAAAACTAAATTAAAGCAATCAAACACTAGAGATGTTCATCTTCCCCCACAAGATCAAGGCCCCGACCGCCTCTAGCACGACAATGAATACTTAGTAGGCGAGAAACGAGAAAGTGAATTGAGATGAAAAATTCCTCACGAGCTTAATGGAAAATGGAGAATAATTCTCGAAAAACCTGATCCCTCTCGAGTAATCTTATCGCATTTCCCAAAAAATTAATTGTAAATTTCGCGGAGATAGAATTAAAGTTGGTAGCATGGATGTAGATAGTAAAGTTGTCTCTATCTAACAATAAGAACATATTTACCTATGACGAGAACAGAAGAAAAAGGAAAAAAAAATCAGGAAGAAAACAAAAAATAAAATAATAATTGATGAAATAAGAATGCTTGGAACGGAAAGAAATCATCTCCTCAAAACAAATATACCATGACCACCGATAGTTTCTTCAATGTTATTCTGTTCTTTCTCTACAGCACCCAAGGCCAACAATCAAATCATCCATAACACAGACACAAAGTCACCCTTTTCTCCATCTTCATTACCAATTACTTACTCCTATTCAACTGTCCTACCTTCTATTACCCATTTTATCATTTCTTTTTTTATTTTGAAAGCAAAAAATCAAAGTATTGCTCAACTATATTCAAGTTAATCAAGCTGGTAAAAAGGTCAGACAAAAAAAAAAAACTCCAAAGGTATATACCAATTAATGTCATAATGATTCTGGAATCTATGACCTCAAAAAGAGTCACCAACTTTCCAAAAAAGAGTCACCAACTTTGATCACTGCACCACGCCACCACCTGTTGGACACTTTCCACTGCACTGCATTGCTCTAATAAGAAAAAAAAGTGTACTTTTCAAAATACGCCAACTGGAGACGTTAACGTGAAAGTAAAACCAGAGACGAAAGTCGGTTTCAATTTGAATTCTGTCTATTTCAGAGATCCTCCGCCTGTCCAAAGATAAAGAAAGGATATTTCTTATAATAACTGATCAAATCAATCTCCATTTCAACAGTCTGAAGTAGTAAGAGTAAATCTCCAACTGGAGAGTAAAATGATAGATAGATACTTGTTTATATAATGTATACGCAAAAAGGCAGTATCCCGCCAACAAATCTGTAAACCATTGATTAATTGAACCCAATACTTCTCCATGCCAGTGTATGGGTACACCCAGAATCCATCTGTAAACAATAATTCAAAGGTGGAAGAGTTGAACTGGCATCCTTTGCCTACGTCTTTCCTGAAATATAAATAGTCAACGCGTTCCCCAGGAGAAAACGGGAAGACTTACATGCCATGACATGGTTCCAATCAAACCAAACTCTATCACCTCTGACTGCCCGATTAACTAAACTCCATGGAGGGAAAGTATTATATCTTCTACAAGAGGCATCGACAGAATTTCACTCATCAAAACAAGCTCATTCTTAGAAAATAAACAGACATTTAAGATAAAGGTGAAGAATGGGAGGGGAATTATTCCTGATATTTGGGCCCGAGAATTATTCTTTGCATAATCACGTTTTCCTAAAATCATGTTTTTATTCTTCTCCTAACTACATTCTATTCCTTCCATGACAACTTTTTATTCTCTCATAACTATTTTTCACTCATATCATACCTATTATTTTATTTCTCTCATTATCATTCTCATCACCCAAACACAATTAATCATTCCCCATAATCATCTCCTTCACCTCAAACACAAATAATTATTCTCCCCATAATCATTCACTTTCTCATTATCCCCTAATTTTCATTCCTCCCATTAGTATATTCTCATTCTCTTTCCCTCAAATACACCCTTAGTTATAGTTAGGCCAGTACCTTCAACTTGAGATGTATAATAAAAGCAAGCAATGAGCAACAATCGTCAATCATTAATACTCTGTATTCTTATTAGCACATGTGCGATTAATATAACATCGATAAAGCAAACACACAATTCAGGCCAGCTTCTAAATCATTCAACAAGCTGTAAGCAAAAGGATACGCAGCGCAGGGGAAACGCTAAAATGTACCAGTGCAGATCACAAACCAAGGAGAGAAAACAGCTTCAAATATATCAGCATTTTATAGGCATAATTGGGGTAACATAAACCAAAACGATCACTTCATCCAACAAATGCTTCATTCAAAGCTACCAAAATTTAAAAATTCGAACTAAAAAATTTACATTAAAGTCTCTCAAATTTAAAGCCACTGAAAACAACAACAAAAACTTATGGTATTACGAAAGGAAAAGTAGTGATAAAATTCAACCTATCCGGTTAAATGGTTGGTAAATCGCAAGTGGCGTCGTTTCCTTCCCAACTCATAATGATTTATACTTGTTGGACAGTCTTCAAGTTTCAGAACCTACACGAGAGCAGAATGTTAAAAAGTAGAAAAATTATTCAAAAACCCTTAAACTCAACCCCAAGTTTCGTTGACTGAATTGTACCTCACTCGTCGTAAATTCCCCCACTTCAATACATGCCTCCACTGCTGTTAAGAATTGAGCCTAGTGTACCCAGAACCGCAAAAGCCAAAAGCGGGCTGACATCCAGGGTATCAAATATTGGAGGAATTATATTCCGGAAGAGGTTCAAGTAGGGATCACAGAGATCACGAATAGCAGAGAGCGGTTGACGGTCCCAAGGGATGTTGGGGAACCAACTGAGCAAAACCCTAACCATCAAAACCCCACTGTAAATATCGAGCCACTTGGCCAGGCCAGCAGCTACAACCGTCAAAGGCGTGTTGAGATATCCGCTGGGGCGGTCGCGAAGGGCGGCAAAGAAGAGGGAACCAGCCGACTGGAACGGACCGAGGCGAGGACAAGGATTGACGAGACATTGGGCAATCAGAGTAGGGCAAATCCTTTGAAGCAGATTGACAATCAAGGTGGAAAATGTTAGGGAGATAGAGAGAACAGTAGCAAGTATACGGGTAGGGCCGGCAAGGAGTGGCGCAATCGGAGATTGTTCTGATTGATGAGAAATTGTGGGTGGAGAAGAGGAAGATAAAACCCTAGGGCCAAGATTAGAGCATTTGATTGTGCAGTGACGGAGGAAGAGCGGTTTGCGAAGAGAGGAAGGTAAATGGGAAGAGAAGGCAATTGAATGATGGAGCTTCGGGCAGACGGGAAGAAACTGAAAAGCGATGAGCGAAGAAGCCATGGCTCTCTGATAGCGGAAGCAGAGAAGAAAAGGGTAGGGATAATGCGAGGGGCTTGCCTTTTGCTCTGAACGGACGCTAAGTTTCCACGCTACATATATAACGCTCAAAATACTATTTTTTGCGAGGAAATGAAAGGAAATGCGGAAGGCTGTTTTAGCAGTAGTTTTTAATTATACTATCCATTATTATTTTTAAATACTTAAAATAAATTTATTCAAAATTACAATCTAAACAGAAAAAAAAAAATTAAAAAATAATAAAATAAGTGTTTGATAACATTGGAAAGAGAATGAACAAAATATATGATTTGATAAAGATTTTTTTTCATTAAAAAACTTTAATATTTTTTGTAATTGAATATACTTTTGTTGTTTATTCACAAAATAACATTTTTCAAATAGTTTATTTATAAGAAATTTAATTGATCTCAAAATAACAAATAATTACTAATATAAAAACTGTAGATATGAAATTTCAAATGCATATGAAAAAAATTGAATATTTAGATAAATAGATATATTGTTTAAATGATTTAATATAAAACACATGGTAATTCTTTTAAAATTCATTTAGTTTTATTTATAAGCTCAAGCAAATGTATATTGTATTGGTATATAATTATGGAGGTAGATTTTTTTTTTTACCTAAATTTTTTTATTACAAATAATAAATTAAAATAATTTATAATATACAATTTTATAGAACAGATTTCATATCTATACAAAGTTAAACAAAATAAACTGTATCTAAAATAAATAAAATTATATTAAATATTGCATTTAAAAGTGTAAATAAAGAAGTTAATGGTGTGTTTGGCTAGAGCTGTTGGGGTGGAAAGGATTAGGATGAGTTTGAAAATCTTAGGAAATATGTGTTTGGCGGGTAGAATTGGGATGGGATGTGTCATGAAGTATGTATTTGGGTATACGATTTGGGAGAGATAAAAGTTGATGTGATAATTTTTATTTTTTTTTATAAAATAATGAAAAAGAATTAATATAAATGTTTAAAATGATTTTTTTTTATTTCAAATAATAACATGTTAAAGTTAAAAAAAAATAACAATTTTTAAAGTTTATTTATTTTATACATACATATAAATACATACATACATACATACATA
>JBBMEG010000018.1:6406907-6459913 GCA_037832605.1 Cyclanthera cordifolia
ATACATACATACATACATACATATAAATACATACATACATATATACATATACATACATATATACATATATATATATATATTAAAAAAATGAATTTTGTTTTATAAAAAAAATGGAAGAAAATTAATATAATATTAATAATTGAATATTTTAATTTTAATTATTTCATAAAAAATAGCAATTTTAAGTGTTAAAAAAATAATTTCAAGTTTATTATTATTTTTTTACAATTTTACTAATTTAATATATAATAAATTTGAATTCTCAAATAAATTAAAATTAAAAAAAAATTATTTGATAATTGATTAAACATAAGTGTTATTTAAAAAAAAAAAAAAAATATGTATCATTTTTTTCATTTATTTTCGGCGTATCCAAACATGCCCTAATACAATTTAAACAATTTTATTTGATAATTGATTAAGCATAAATGTTATTAACAAAATTCATTTCATTTCAATCATAAACAATTTTTAAATATAATCGTTTATGTACATCAAATTCATTTCTTCATTTAAAAATCGATTTTTTTTTAATTTGATATGACGATAGAATAAAGTTATTTTTAAAATAATTTTAAAATAATGTTGACCGAAATTTTTAAAAATTATTAGACACTTTTATGATAGATCGAGTCCTATTTGTACTTTGGTTCTCCTTCAAAAAAGCACAATTTCCACCCATTCTTCTCTGGCTTTATGCATATTATCTTTTTTTTATTACAATTTTTAACATGTGATTTAAAACAAAAAAGATTAAATAGAGTTCAAAACTAAAAAAAAACGAGGAGAGAGAAAGAGAAATAAAGAATGAACAATTTAGAAAAAAAAAAAAGAAAGGGAGAAAAATTAAAAAAATTAAAAAAGAAAAAAAGTGAACGAGGGAGAGAAATGAGAGAGAAAGAAAGAAAAAGAAAGAACGAACCCAGAAGAGGATAGAGAGAAAAAGAAAAGGGAGGAAGAAGCCTAAGAGAGAGAAGATAATATAAAAAAATACATAAGTAGAAGACCAAATGAAAAAGAAATTTTGAAAAAAAAACTCACTCATCGTGTTAGGCCGTGTTACGTGTCAGGATAACCTGACCAAGATAACCTGGCACCCCAAACGCCAAGATCTGGCAAACTCTTCCTTTCCCGGCCGGATCCAGGCACCCCAAACGCCCCCTAACAGGGTAGAATTGGTGAAGATAGTAACATAATCATACACTCATTTAAAAGTGAGCCGACAAGTTGTTGTTTTGGAATAAGATATTTTAAATTAAAGATATAAAATGAAAGTACATATAGTTGTGATTTGAAAATGAGAAAATTAAACATAAAGATTGAGAATATGTAACAACACAACTTTGAGATCCATAAATATCATATGTTTTCTCTTACTAAAATACACAATGGGGAACTAAGTTATATATTCATTTATCTTTCAAGATTTTTACATTCTTAAAATCTAGGTTGTTCTCGTCCAACTATACAAGCAAACACACTAAAGCCGAAACTAGTGAATACACCTAACTATTAACCCATATTTGTCTAGACTCTTAAAAAAACAATTTACAACTCATACATGTCTTTATCGACACCTTCAATGCCTTTCTCAAAAGATATGAAAAATGAAAAGAGAAAACATAAGTTGTGCTACTTAAACATACGTGAACTTCATGCTCCTCGATCATTGTGGCTCTCGACAGGCGTTTCCTGCAAAAACACTTATATCTTAAAGGTAGAAAAGAAACACGACTAACAGTGATGCTTAAATGATATCGAGAGGTGATAAGAAATTTGATGAAATGTTTAAAAGAAGTTGAAGAGAGGTTGAAATAGAATTGAGGAAAGGTTATATGATCATGTATTGAAAACAAACAAGAAGTTTGTGTCCTCTTCTTCCTCTCCTCTAAATCCAATCACTCCCCTCAGAATACCTTGATTTGTGAATATTTAAAGCTCAACAATATTTCAAGATTCACCTATTAAGAGACTTATGCCAAGAACAAAATTGTCAATTGTATAAAATAATATATAATTCTAAATATATACATATTTTTTAAATATTTATTTTGATTCTTTTATCATTTTTTTTCTTCCCATTTTTTCTTTATCATTTGATCTATTATAATGATTGAAGTTGGATTGAAGTTATTGATTTGAAGAAGCACATAGATTAAGTTGAATTGATGATATTGGTCAAGTTAAAAAAGATCGAAAGGTTTGTTTTCTCAAAAGAATACCTTGATAGGTGGATATTCACCAACTACCGCATTCAATATAAAAAATAAATGGGCAAATGTAACATGATTACAATGGCATCAAGGTAGAACAGGATATATACAGTAAATCAAGATTTAGGATTAAAAAAATATATTTATACAAATGGTAGTTGTAACCCACAGATTTGAACTACTTATTAACTTTAATTAATTACAATTAAAATTCTAACAGCGCAAAACAAATGGACAAAATAAATAAATAAACAAGTGTGGGTAAAAAGTGGAATACACACATATATATAGTACAAAAAGGGAGGCCATTGTTTGTTTGTTTGTTTGTTTAAGAAAGGAAAAAATAAAGGTGAATATTTGTAGAGATAGATGTGTGGAATCTGGTTAAGTATGAGTGGGTTGGAAGATTGAGAAATAATTTCCAAATTCCGAAGTGACAGAAAAGACTGAAGAAGAAGCAACCTTAGACGGTGAAGCTTTGGGTTTAATAATGTCATTTATTATATTACTTGGTTTGCACTTTTATATTTAAATGAAATCATAAATTAAGTTTCATTCTTGATAGCTATACATACATGAATCCGTCTAAAGTTCATTACTGACTCTCCAATATGTGATCATATAGACTCCTTGCTTCTCTCTTTTCTTTTAATTGTACATTATATAATTTCTTTCGTGTTATATTTACAAAATTAAATGATAATTTGCTTGTGCATATTTTAACTCTGTCTTTTCATTTCACTTAATTAAATATTATTAATTGTACTCATTCAAAACTATATAACATTAAATGATTGAAGAATGTTTGATTTATTGATCGGAGATCGTTTGTTGTATTGATTGAAAATTAAACGACTATAGTGATTGAAAACTTTATGTCATAATAATTGGAGACTCTTTTTATTCTTTTCACTATATTCTACGTACCCAACTTATGTTATGTGTGTGTGTATATATATACAAATTTTTTTTCACTTACTATTCTTTTTCTTTTTTTTTAATCATGCATTTATAAAAATCTTGCCATTTGATGAATTATGTTAAAATTGTTGCCACAATTATCGTTAGTTTTGTAATTTTTCAATTTCTTTACCAAGAAAGAAAGATAAGAGAAAATGAAAGATTGAAAAAGAGAATTAATAATCGATCATAAATACAATATATTTATGTCCATTTACTTCAAATTGTTAAAGAACCTACAAAAATAATTGATCACATGGATGAAGTTACGCAGGTAAGAAATAAGATGAGAGAAAATAACTTTTACCCCTATTTTGTAGAGTAAAAAAATAAGTTTCTTCAACCTCACATTTTAACTCTTTATTACTTTAACATTCCTTTCCGACAAAGTTTTTATGCAACTCTTCAAAATAATCTTCTTATTATCTTTTTTGAAAACCTTAGGCTAATTGCTTTATGTGCAACTATACGTTCAAACACTCTTCAAATATAGTTTTTTTTTTTTTTAATATTTTCATTCAAATAAACATATAAATACTTTTTTGTTTTTTATTTTTTACATTCATAAGATTGCACACTCCTCAACTAATGCCACGACACATAATACTAATTTGTTGAAATAAGGTGTCTGACCTGCCATCTTGTATAAAATTAATTTATGCACAGATAAGTTATGATCATTAATTGAATAATCACTTCTTAATTCTCTCATATACTTTTGATTTTTTTGTATGTGTGAAATATACTCTTTATCTAAATATACTCTTGATTGTTAAACCATTTTATGATAGTTACACCATCATTCCAAAAATATTTTCATACAACCACTCATATAATCACTAAATTCAAATCTCAATTCTTTCCATTGTTCTGAATTTTTTATATCTAAAAATGCTTTAGACAAAAGAAATTTGAGTGAAGAGAGAGGTGAGATGTTTATTAGCTCTATTTCGATTTGGAGGAGAGAAAGAGAAAGAAAGAGGGAATTGATCGATGTTTATTTTTAGAGCATCACAACTTCTTTCAACTTCTCATTCATCTCTCCATAATATCCATCAAAATTTATATCAAATTTCATCTAAAATAAATATATTAACTCATAAACACAAATCCAAATATTTCATACCTATAAATCACAAATGGCACGTTTGAGGTGCAAGATTAAGGTGGAAAGGGTTGAGAAAGATTAAGGTGAGTTAGTGTGGATTGAGGTGTGGTTAGATACCTGTATATATATTTTTATTTTTACTTTAAAATGTTATTTTTATAAAATAAAAAATTTAATTATAAATATTATATTAATTATCTTCAACTTTTTATATATAAAAATATTATCTATCAAATTAAATCAATTTTTATTCTTTATTGTCTAAAACAATTAACATCACATCAATTTTTACTTCTTTCTAGATCTACATACGTTTACTAACACTTATCTCTCTGCTTTTTCACTTATCTCGTCAACCCAAAAATCTAAACACTCTTTCAAAGGTGGATAGTTAAATTGGGATTTTTTTTATTATTATAATAATAATTATTTTAAATATATACTCCGTTTGGTGGGTTTATGACGGGCCAGACAAGAGACAACCTACCAGTTGTTGCGGCTCCTTTAAGAGAGAGAAAGAGAGCGAAATCATCCTCTGCTCTTCTCTGCTCTGCTTTGCTCTAATGGAAATGGGATCTCAGCCTCGCATTACTTCCACCTTCCGATACCTTTGAATTCAGTCACTCACTTTTCTTTCTCGTTCTCCTTCAACCCTACAGGTACTTTCTACTCTAGCTTCATCAATCCCTTATCCCCATTCCTATTTCCATTAGATCTTTACCATTTTCCTACCACTCTCTGAGGATCGCCATCTGGGGTTCCAATTTTATAGGTTTTATTTCAGTTTACAGTCGATATGGGTTCATTCACAAATGGGTGACCTTTGGATTCTCTGTTTATTTCCCCTCAGCTCTGGAAATTACCATTTTCTCCTTTATTTCATTCCTTTTTCTGATTTTTTCCCTTTTAGCTATGGATCTGTCGTCTCCTTACACTTGTAGATTTCGAGTTCTCATCCTGGAGGATGAACAAAAAAAAAACATGTAGTTTTGCAAATCTGCGATCTAGAAGAATGATTTTGAAGCTGACTTTTCTTTTGTATCCAACATTTTCAACTACTTAAATTCACAAACCAAACAAAGTTGAAATGGGATCTCCTACCAATTCATAGTCTACTTTTTTTTTTTGTTTCTCCAAGTCTTGATGCTCATACTATTTTTTCCATGAATGGAGCAGTTTATTTCTGGAGGATCTTATTGATGATGGGTAAAACCGATAGTGACCTATATTGTTCCTTATTGTGACCTGGAAAACTTTGTTCTCGCTGTTGTTGTCAATGTTAGTTGAAAAAGGTTTAGAGAACTCATTCTATCTGTTGTTTTATTTGCTGTAATAGAATTTTAGAGAGTTTTGCCAATGATTTTATAGTGTACTCTATCAAGTAAGTTGAAGTGTAACGCATCTGGTAAGATTTCATTTTTTATCTTAGTGAAATGAAGTTTGAATACTGGAATTCTTTCTGCATTTGTGCCCTGTGCTTGGCTTTTAGTAAATTGAAATTGTTCTCCTGTTCTTCTCTTCATCTTTTTTATGCTATTGCTTTATTCTTGCAGGTCACGGGACTTAGTTAGTTGCCTTCACAGTTTTCTTTGGTCCACTTGAGATTTTTTCAACTGATTTGATGGGTTCTAGATTCCCATCTCATCAACTTAGCAATGGCCTCTTTGTCTCAGGGAGGCCAGAGCAGCACAAAGAAAAGGCTCCGACGATGAGTTCAGTGGCAATGCCCTACACTGGTGGAGATATTAAGAAGTCTGGAGAACTGGGTAAGATGTTTGATATTCCAATGGAGGGCTCTAAGTCTAGGAAGTCTGGGCCCCTCAATGTTGCTCCTACAAGGACTGGATCCTTTGGAGGCGCTGCGACTCATTCAGGACCCATCATGCCAAATGCAGCCCCTCGGGCGGGTTATACCACTTCTGGTCCTATTTCTTCTGGCATGATGACTAGTTCAACCTCATTCAAGAAGTCTACTTCTGGGCCACTAAACAAACATGGTGAGCCGGTAAAGAAAGTGTCTGGCCCTCAATCTGGTGGAGTGACACGCCAAAATTCTGGACCTATTCCTTCTGTTCTTCCTGCTACTGGACTAATCACATCTGGTCCCATCTCTTCTGGTCCATTAAACTCATCTGGGGCACCTAAAAAAACATCTGGTCCTTTGGATTCAATGGGTTCGATGAAAATGAATGGCCCATCGATAGCACAAAATCCGGCTGTTACTACCCTTAGCACAGATGATGAATATTCTTTTGGAAAAAGCTTCCCGAAATTAATATTGTGGTCTGTGATACTCATATTTGTGATGGGGCTCATTGCTGGTAGTTTTATTCTTGCTGCAGTCCACAATCCTGTTCTTCTCATTGTTATAGTTCTTCTCTTTGGAGTAGTTGCTGCAATATTTACCTGGAATACCTGTTACGGAAAGAGAGCTCTTGTTGCTTTTATTTCTCAGTATCCTGATGCTGAACTCAGAACTGCAAAAAGTGGGCAATATGTCAAAGTTTCTGGGGTATGTTGCTTTACAGAGTGCACTTTGATAGTTTTGTCAATACCTTTTTAGTACTCTGGATGGTAATGGATACCTTTTAAGGCATGTAATGGATACTATAAGTAGGCGTGCATTCTGTTGAAATGTGTTGGCAACAATCTTACTATAAATATGACCCAAACCACCAAAGTTAATCGTTTATTATTTTGTTTTATGATACTTTGTTGCACTTTGTTAAAGGGAATATGTTATGAAGTCGCAATACTGGAACTCTGCAGGTTGTTACATGTGGCAATGTGCCTCTTGAATCATCCTTTCGTAAGGTTCCTAGATGTGTCTATACATCTACAAGTCTATATGAGTATCGAGGGTGGGGCTCCAAACCAGCAAATCCTGGACATCGCCGATTCACATGGGGACTGAGATCAGCTGAGGTAATGTGTTCATCAGGCAAATAAATTTGTTTGGTTATTGAATTTTCTCTGATTTCAACAGTGCCAGTCGTTGTCCTGAAGTAAAAAATTGTAGTGTTTTTTTTTTCTTCCTGTTTTGCATCTCTTTGATTCTAAAAAATATTTAAGAAAATACTACTTACAATGAATTCCACAGTATTGATAGTTGTCACGATCATACAGTCATTGGTTGTGATGGTTTTAAGATGGTTTGGACGTTGAAGCCTGGATGATCCATGGCTGATGTATGTGGTTTTCAAACATTCAAATTGCAGGTGTTAAAAATCAAACTAACCAATCCCTAGGAATTAGCAAAACCTCGTTGAGTAAACCTGAAGGTTGTAACACGTGATTTTCTCTAACTGGTATATTTGACGGGAAATCAACTGTCATTATGCTGAATTAAGTTACAAAAGTAACTATTACACTAAAGAAAGAAGAATAAAAACATTCAGACAGCTACATGAGTTATTTTCTCTTTTCTTTGGAACTCTAATTTCTATTAAGACAAATAGCAGTACAACAGTCAAAGTGTGATTAGCTCTATGGTAATTGACATGTATTTTTGAACAGAAGGTTGCAAGTTTGAATCCCCGAACCCCCCCAATAACGTTGTTGAACTAAAAAATCGAAATAAGTAAATATTAGAAATGCTGGAGATACAAGTTACAACAAGTATGCTTTGGACTTTTTTCTGAGGAGTCAGTTATAGAGGTTTTTTCTTGTTTAAAAAAGTATGCTTTGGATCTGTTTTCTTGGTGTCAGTGACTTCAGTGATAATTACATTTTCGCCTTCTGAAACTGCTTTCCATTTTGGAAAGGCTTAGATCAATTTCTTTTGGAAGGTTTCAAACAGCAAGGCATTTTCATCTGGTCGATTAGGACCGATGTTGCTCATTCTGGATCAAGGAGGTCCTGGCATTGGTAATCTTTTGAAGTAAAACGTCTTTCTTCTAACTTAATTGGCTTGGAGATTTCCCATTGAAAGGACTACATGACATGAAACTATCGAAAATAAATATGGAGTTGCAAGAATTTCCTCAGGAATACTAACATTATCTTCAAACTGAACACTATGAATGCCAATGGAGTCTCCATCTCTGTTGATGAAGGGTAAAATTCCAAATTTGAGAGGATATTTGACAGGTATTCAGGTTTCCTTTCGCTGTTCTCATCTTCATGCCATCTCTGATTCTTTAACTGCAAGAACTTACTAATTGACAGAAGGTGTGTCATGCTTTACTTCCTTTTGAGATAAAAACACTTGGCAACAGCCTTAATGATCAGAAACTCAACAATGAATTTACCCCATGTATATTTAGCTTTTACCCTCTTTCACACTGGAGAAGATCATTTGGGTTTGGGAGTGTGACAAAGGCTGGTTGTGTAAATCCAAGTTTTATGACCTTTTTAATTTGAACTATTTCTTAAAGCCTTCCCCTTTGCGAAGCCATTTGGAAAAGAAAAAAGAATCCCCCAGGTGAAAGTCTTTCTATGTGAGCTCCTGCAAGTTGACATTAACACTCAGGACTAGATTCAAGTTAAAATTAGTATGGATTAATTTTGTAAATCTGTTCTGTAATTATTTTTTTTAATTCAATATTTATATTGATAAATTTCTATTGTGCTCATGTTTTTCTTTCAAAGAGACACGTGGTCGACTTTTACATCTCTGATTTCCAGTCCGGGTTGAGAGCATTGGTTAAGATGGGTTATGGTGCTAGGGTGACCCCATATGTTGACGATTCTTTCGTCGTTGATGTTAATCCATCAAACAAAGACTTGTCTCCAGAATTTGTTCGATGGCTGGGAAAGAGGAATCTTTCAAGTGATGATCGTGTAATGCGATTGAAAGAAGGGTAAAACAACTTTTGTTCTCTTATAGTTCAACGAATCTGATGTTATTAGATGCCATTTATTGTATGAACTTTATTTAACATTATGATTTTAAAAAGGAAAAATGATGTATGAAGTGATAACCAGGAGGTTATGAGTTTAAATTTCCATCCAGTTTGTTCAATTAAAAGAGAAGTGGAAAATTACATGTAGACTTCTTTTTTTCTTTTCTTGAGTTCATGTACTCTTTGAATAGCCTCAGAGTTCAGTAAGTTCATGGTTACACCTTGCTTTCTTTTTTACTACCTTATTTCAATAGTTTGTTTTGTTCCCTTTTATAAAATTGCCCCTTCTATTCCACTGACACATTTTTTTCATTACCATCAACTGCCTGTCTCAGTTTACTTCCAATATTTATCATATCATATTATTCTTGTCAAACGTGAAATGATATTTCAGCATAATGTTTATTTAATATAGTCTGTTGTGTTATAATGAAATTGCAGGTACATAAAGGAGGGCAGCACAGTAAGTGTGATGGGAGTTGTTCAGAGAAATGACAACGTGCTTATGATCGTCCCCCCGGCGGAACCATTGACCACCGGATGCCAGTGGGCCAAATTCATTTTTCCTGCTAGCCTGGATGGTATCGTCCTCCGATGCGAGGACTCATCAAAAATCGATGTCATTCCTGTGTAGTTAGTTGTGCATAAGAAACATGTTGAGGTATTACGGGTTTTTTTTTTTTTTTTTTTTTTTTTTTTAACGATATTTTGATGGTCATGGTGCATCTACTGAACAACCAAAGAAGACACAAGGCATTTTTTTCTGCTCCCCACTTCTCTTCTCTTGGCTTGGTGTATAGTTTGTATTCATATTCCCTTTAAATATCTTTCTATAGCTTGAAGTTACATTGTTTGATTTGTTTTGTTATGAAGAAGAAAGACTTTAAATATTGAGCTGACTGGTAGTATTATATGAAGAAATGCAAGTATTTTTGGTGTCAGATAACACCGCGTTTCCCTCCTATACTTAAAGCGAATGTCTTTGGCACTATTGCTGGTTTTTATAGTGCATATAATATTTGAAACGGCTACTATTTTATCTTTTTAATTATAGATGGTGACCCAATTAGTTTGCGTGCACCTCAATTAATCTATTAGAAAATTTCGATCCTATTTTATTTGGTTGACGAAAAACCCATGGAATATTAAATTTTAGGTAGATAGATGATGAACCTGTTCTGTATTAGTTTTGTAAGACTATTTTGTTCAGTAGGAAAACTAGAGATGAAGAGAATATTGATAAATGCAGATGTTTAAAGCAGAGTTTTGTTGAATCTATGAGTACCTACAGAGGAGAAGGGTGTTATTGAATCAACTGTGCAGCAGTATGTAGGAAAACAAATGTTGATGAAGTTGGATGTGGCGTTTGCTTTGACCTACTGGGTATGAGTTTTACAAACTCACCATCACATATCAAAGTAAAGAAGATGGATTGTTTAGTTTGGTTGAAAGAAGGGAGGCCATTCGTTTGGCTCGATTCGGGTTTTATCGGTTTTCGGTTATTTTCAGCAATCCCCAATTTCAAACCCTCCAAAGACTTTGATTCCTTTTATTGATGTCTTGACTGGGGATGGAAAGGAAAAAGAAGCCGTGAGTGAGAGGTAAGATAAGAATATTAAAAAAAAGGGAAACCATATTCTGCTACTTATGAATTGTTTTAGAAAGAGTGCTATAATAGTTTTTTTTTTAAAAAAAAGTGTGGGCAAAACTGTAACAAATACCCTTTTTTACTATCTAGAACTAATGCCATTCTTTTCAAAAATCATACCTTTTTTTCTTTTGAAAAATACGATCAATTCAATTCTGACAACAGAACAGATAAACAACATACACAATTTAGTTGTAAGGAAAAAATGGCACAATAAAAAAATAGGTCTTATTTCAACAATAATAAAATGTTAAAAATAGTTTTTATTAATTAAACAATTAAAAGAAAAATATAATTAATTTTTATTATATATATGGGTTACTTCTGTTGAATTTTAGTTATTGAAAATAAAAATACCAGACAGGGAAAACGTGAATGACCATAAGATGAAATGAAACCATGTGAAATATGTGGGGGTTAAAATACACAATTACGATCCTTACACTTAAATAGCTTTATTCCATTTTAAAGTTAATTGAGTTGAAAATTCCAATAAATATAGTTAATTGAGTAAAAAGGAATGACTATAGCGATGATTAAGAATAATTAGTTAATTCCAATTCTGTTTTAAGATTTAATTTGGGAAGGGGGACTGAGGAGCGGTTCATTCTGCGAGCGACGGAAGTCAGATACCGAGCTAGAGAGGAATTTTGAGACCGAGATTTGGATTGGGGGTTTGGAAGTTTCTGTTTTTCGACAAAATTATGTCTGGATTTCTGCTATTACAGCTGCTGTCACTGCCTTTTCTACTGCCAAGTACTCAAAAATGGTGTTACTGTTCCCCCTTTTTTTAGCTCATTTCTACTTTGCAAATTTCTATCCTCGCTCGTAGATCTTCTCCATTTCACTCAGGTTTGTTTGATTGGCATACCCGTTCTTTCTTATGGTTTTCTGGTTAACTCTGCTGGGTTTTTCCTTCAAATTAAGTGTTCAATTCGTTATAGTGTTCTTACAGATCCTAGCACCTTCAACTTCAATTTCTGTACACAATCATTAGACATTTAATCCTTTATTTCCCCATTATCCCGCTTTTTGAGACATTTTTGTTTTGATTCGAAATTTTTTGTCCTCAGGAGCGACTTGTGTAATACATAGGCTGCTGATATTTCTGTTCTGTTGATTTCCATTAGACAAGATGAGTTCCAGAATACGATCTCATCAGCTAAGCAATGGACTGTACGTATCAGGGAGGCCTGAGCAGCCTAAGGAGAAAACTCCCATGATGAGCTCTGTAGCCATGCCCTATACTGGGGGAGATATTAAGAAATCAGGAGAGCTAGGAAAGATGTTTGATATTCCTGTTGATGGCTCCAAGTCCAAGAAGTCTGGACCTATTACTGGTGGCTCTTTGAGGTCTGGTTCTTTTGGAGGTGTTGCATCTCATTCTGGACCTATCATGCCTAATGCTACGGCTCGCACCGTGTACACCAATTCGGGTTCTTTACCTTCTCAAGCCGTTTCTGGTTCAGCTTCATTAAAGAAATCGAACTCTGGACCTCTTAGCAAGCATGGGGAACCTGTAAAGAAGTTGTCTGGTCCACAGTCTGGTGGTGTAACATCTTCCGGTCGTCAAAACTCTGGGCCTCTTCCTCCAGTATTACCTCCCACGGGCCTTATCACATCAGGACCGATTTCTTCCGGGCCACTAAATTCTTCTGGAGCACCACGGAAGGTTTCTGGTCCTTTAGAATTCATGGGGTCCATGAAATTACAGAGCTCTGCAGCTCATAGTCATGCTGTGACTGCTCTTACTTATGATGATGGTTATTCATTTGCAAAGAACTTCCCAAAGATAGTGTTGTGGTCATTAATTCTTCTATTTGTGATGGGCTTTATTGCTGGTGGCTTTATTCTTGGAGCTGTCCATAATGCCATCCTCCTCATTGTAGTTGTGGTTCTTTTTGGTGCTGTTTCTACACTTTTCATTTGGAATACGTACTGGGGAAGAAGAGCAATTATGGGTTTCATTGCTCGCTATCCAGATTCCGAACTTAGAACCGCAAAGAATGGACAATTTGTGAAGGTCTCTGGGGTAAGTATGTTTCTTGATATTACTTAAATAAGTGTACTTGTTTTGCCAAAGCCAGTGGTTGTAGATAGTATTGATGATATTAAGACATCAATAGTTTTTTTTTCTTAGCTCGGTTTTTGTTATCATTAACTTTCATTTCAAATGCATGTTTTTTTTTTTGAAATCCTCAGTTTATTCCTGTTTTTGGCTTTCTTCTTATTTGACCACATTGATCGATCAACTTTGTGTACTTCTGCTCCTCTGTCCAAAAATTATAGTCGGTTACATGTTATAATCAGCAAACTATATCATTTTGGTAACCGACATTTTCTAGTTATATATTTGGTAATCCATTGGAAATAGACGGGTTTGGTGTTTGGGCATAATTCCCGTGTGTTGGATATTGTCTCCAAGAGATGGTAAGAGATGATGCAATATATTAGAGAGAATTGATAATTGTTTTTTTCCCATTTTAATCTTTTACACAAAATTTAGCGCTGTACATGACATGACTACAAGTGCGAAAACAACTTCAATGGACTTGGTTAGGTAATCATTTTCTAACTTCACGTACATCA
Source organism: Cyclanthera cordifolia (assembly GCA_037832605.1). Taxonomy (NCBI): domain Eukaryota; kingdom Viridiplantae; phylum Streptophyta; class Magnoliopsida; order Cucurbitales; family Cucurbitaceae; genus Cyclanthera; species Cyclanthera cordifolia. The sequence continues at coordinate 6,420,270 of JBBMEG010000018.1, forward strand.
CCTTGATTTTCCTTTCAAAAGGAATTTTCCGTTCGCTGTGTTCATTAGGAAGGAACATCCTTTGCTATTGTCATCTTCTGATACTTCTGAAGCATTCAACTGTTAGAAATGTCGTTATCTGTGTTCATGGTCTAATATGTGGGAGGATGATTACTTATCTATGGACATTTGCTCTTTTTTTTTTTTGTTTAAAAATAAATGAAATATTGTAGTTTCTCAACTGAAAAAAGACCCCTCTTTTCATCTTGTTATCATTATATCACTTTACTTGTAAATTGTAATTTGTTTTGATCATGTTTTAAAGGTGGTTACCTGCGGTAACATGCCTCTTGAATCTTCCTTCCAAAAAGTTCCAAGATGTGTATATACTTCAACTAGTTTATATGAGTACCGTGGATGGAGTTCCAAAGCTGCCAATCCTACACATCGTCGTTTTACTTGGGGGCTCCGATCACTAGAAGTGAGTGACTGAAGGCTCAACTTATTGTTTAGTATTATTATCCTTGAAGTTAATTGATCATTTCCTCTGCTCACTCTCTCTGTTTGTGTGCATGTGTGTGTCTTGGGTTGGTGGCTTGAGAATTATAGCATATTATGGTTCATTTTATCATATAATGTTAATTACAAACTTATGAGCACTGAAGTTATTTTTCATTGAAAGGTATGATTCACAAATTCAATTGGATTTTACATAGTGAATCAATTCAATACCATAAAGAATTGTCGTACTAGATGCGTATCAAATGTTTTGTTCTTAAACTTTATTCAGTTTATGTCTTTCCCGTGTTGGTATTTCAATTATCCACGTAGGGATTTCTACTTTGTTGCTTGATTTGAATGTTCAATTATATCATTGAGGCCACTTACAGCTAGTTTTTATGTTATTCCCAGAGACATGTGGTCGATTTCTACATCTCTGATTTTCAGTCTGGATTAAGAGCATTGGTTAAGACTGGTTATGGAGCCAGCGTGACTCCTTATGTTGACAATCCAATTGTTGTTGATGTTAATCCTATAAATGAAGAATTGTCTCCAGACTTCATCAGGTGGTTAGGAGAAAGAAATCTTTCAAGTGATGGTCGAGTAATGCGTTTAAGAGAAGGGTAATGTATTCTATCTTGTTGACTTCGAAATAATTCATGCCTACATGCTATACTTCTCTACTATGATGCACGAACAGGGATTCAAGTCACTGACATGACAAGATATAACTTCCTTAGTACATACTCCTGGAGAAGTCAAATCCTCTTGTCTTCTTGAAAGAGAGACGATACATCAATATATAAAAAACTAAGACACTGATGTTGAGGATACATTAATTATTTTTAGCATAAAATAATAAATGTATTCTACTAAAAATGTATATAATGTTAAGTTAATTAGCAATTAATTCCGGTTGGGTGTGGGTGGCTGCAAAAAATGAGTTTCAAAAAATGAAGTTTGATTTTTATTTTATTTATTTATTCATGGTGAAGAGAGAAATGCAATTGATGTTTTTGTGTGATAAGTAAGACTGTAAGAGACACTATTTTTTAGATTTGTTTTACTTTTTCTTTTTTCCTTTTCATTATTAGTTAATTATAACCTTAATTATTTTGGAATTGAGCCTTTTAACATTTGAGCTCAAAGAACACACGTTGTGTTTGAAGAATGTCCTCGCCGTGTGTGATTATTAAAAAATTATAAAGATAATAGACACTTCAAATGACATGTCAGTGAAGTTTCTTTCCTTATTTTGGAGTGTCCATGTTTCATTGCTTTCTAAAAAGTAATAGATATTTTTGTCAGACTCAGCAAATTTTTTTTTTCATTCATTACTTGATGGAACCTGGCAAATTGATGAAGAAATAACTATAGCAAGTGTCGAATATTTAAGTTTTTTAGAGGCTCTTAAGGGAATGCCGAATGCCTCGAGTCTCACATCTTGCAATTAGGCTGTTAAATTTTTGTTACTTTAAGAGTCATTGCCATGATATAGTCAATTGTTTTACAACCTCTGGTGATTGCTTCTACTACTGATGCCAGCAATCTTTAGTCATCTATGTTTCTGTTCTATTCTCCAGCATATAATTGCCAAATGCATATGATTTTCTTCCCTTGGAGAGTTCTTTTTGTTGATTTGGAACTAAACGGTGCTTAGGACTAATGATGATCAATCTTTTTTCATGCTTTGTATTGGTATAAATATAAACACCCTTTTTTCTAATGGTCGATGTTTAAAGTTACTGATATTCTGATGGATAATGATGTCCATTCCCAGTATGCAGGCCTAAATGCACTGTTCATATTGAACATATGAGCGCCTTTGAATTAGTATGTTGTATCAGATATGTGGGAGGTCTTACTAATTTTATTATTCATGCAGGTATGTCAAGGAAGGAAGCACTGTTAGTGTAATGGGAGTTGTTCAGAGAAACGAAAATGTGCTGATGATTGTCCCTCCGCCGGAGCCAATCGCAAGTGGGTGTGAATGGAGCAAGTGTATTTTTCCAGCTAATGTCGAAGGTATCGTTTTGCAATGTAAAGACACATCGAAGAACGATGTGATACCAGTTTAGCATCATGAACTCGTGTTCTTTCCTCGTTTAATATATTGCTTTGCTGGTGGTGGTACGTTGGTAGGTAGGTTAGGACTGATGAGTTGACAGAGATTGAGATGGTTTAAGATCAGATGTGGATGTGGATGGGGTGGTGTTGTTTTTAGTTTTATGGTGTATAGTTTTGTAGGGTTTGTTTTCCATGTTTTTTATGGAGGAAAAGGGCCAGAGTAACAGGGAATGGGGGCTTGTGGAGAATTCAACGTTTAACTAGATTGAGTACTTAATGTTAAACAGAATGAAAGTGTTACTTGAATCTCTCGCTTAAACATCTTGTTACAGTAAACTACCAGCAACCAGCCTCGTTGAATTTGTATAATTGGCACTTTAACTATTTTGAGGAGACATATTACTTGACGTAATAATATTTAGGTGACAAGAAAACTTTTAAGAAGTTAATTTTTAAGTAGGTAATTTTTTTTTTTGAAGTTACAACATCGGATGTGGGGGTCTCGAATCATAGATTGAGCAGATGCTAGTGCATCTCTAATGCCAGCTGAATTACGTGTCACAGTCGGACTTTAAAGACAGTGGAATGACGATTGTGCGGCACTTACTCTAACTCGGCGAGCAAGTCAACCGAACAAAAACTAAAAGCAGGTGGCATAATTAGTGCATCCTCTATCTCGAGCCTCGTGAAAAGGTTTTCGAAAAATGGAGAAAGAGAATTTTAGAAATACTTTTACTTTGAAAGAGTATATGAAAACACAATAAAGACTACTTTAGCATTGATCATATATCTTGCCACTTAGTAGGAAGAAAGCTTTAAGTAGTCATATCTCATATAGTACATTTTTGAATCATAATTGATGTGACATTCTTGCATTGCATATGAAAATAACGAGCAGTCAACAACTAGAATAAAATGAAGGAAACAATCCTAATACGCAACATTAACAAAATAACATGAAAGTATGATGAAGCAAGGTTGAACGGACATGCAGTCATGTGCAACACGCACTAGACAGTCATGATTGTTACACTATGCTCGCTTTGCCAATTCTTAAGTAGGCATTTACCATGAATTGACTAACAACCTTTGGCTCTTTTAACTTTATTTTCAACTTAGGTTTTTTTTTTTTATTTGACCAATTTGGTTCTCAACCTTTTCCTATAAGAAAGAGGAAGAAATGTGGCATGGTAATGAGATGTGAAAATAGTGGCATAAGTGGACGACGAGTATTGTCAAAGAAGTTTCATTTTAATTCTTATAATTTAAAATTGTTTTTAAATAATTATTTCATTAGTCTTAACCTTTTAAATTATTAAAGATAATATTTCAGTAGTTTCTCTGGTAAGATGAAAACAAAGTTATGGTCAATAAAAGTAAGACTCTAACGACATCTTATACAACTTAATAATTATGTAACAACGACATTTTATACAACTTAATAATTACGAGGTTACATGTAATTAGTCTTCTTTCTATACTGTTGTATTATGAGAAATAAAAAAGTTACGATAAAAGTGTTGAGTTGTAAAAATGAAGGTTACAACACATGGTGCGGTTGTAGTTAAATCAAATGGATTGGTCACATTTTTTGAAAAATTATGCATCACATTTAATTATAAGCAATAACCTTTTTTAACATTTTAGAGTCAAATAGTTGATAAATTTGTAAGAGAAATATGTTTATAAAAGAAATACTATATAGCTCATTGCTATCTCCCCGTTTCCATATCCATTTTATTTTAGCGGAGTTGCTGTGTTTAAAATGATAGGTGAATGTCAAAACGAATATAGTCCAACTGACATTAGTGATACATAGTTCAGTGATTTAAGTTTCCGTAGTATGTTATATAGAGTTTGGTGTTCTCTTCCCCAACTTATACTTAAAAAAAATGATAGATGAATAATTAAAATCCACACCAAGGCATAGTCGAAATGTTCATGTTTATATGTAGGAAATTCTAACCTAACTTTTTCCTTTTTCACTTACATTTCTCTATAAAAGTTTTAAACATCACAAAATGACCTAAGTGATCAATAAGATCTTAAATAATTAATGCTAAAGCGAACATAGCTCAACATGCAATAGTGATGTTTTAGCATTCACTTAATTAACTTTTTTTTTAAGTATATGAATCATAACCAAATTTCATAAGTTAAAACAAGTATTTGGAAGCTTTTTCTTTTTTTTTTTAGCTTCCAAATTTTGGTTTTGTTTTAAAACAAAAATAAGATGTAAGTATCAAATTCATGAAAATTATGTGTTGAAATAGTTGTTGTGGGCATAAATTTCAAAAACCAAAATTAAAAAACGAAATGGTTATAAAACGAGACATAAAATATTTGTTTGATGATTGATGTTTTAGGGAGGAGTGTTTGAAAGAACTTTTATGAGATCGGTGTTTGAAGAAAAAATATTTATTTTATATAAAATATGTTTCATGATAAGACGTTGAAGATAAGTTGAGGAGTATTAACAAGAAATTATTATGAGACTAAAAACAAACAATAAGCTTCTCTTCTTTTCTCCCAAATCCAATCAGGGGAGTAAACTTTTGTAAAACTTACCCAGGGGCACTGTAGGCGGACGCGGCTTAGAGCGAGGCTACAAATCCTCCGTTTGACAGATGATTGTGATCTGCGCCTGAGAGATGGCGAGGCCGTCAGCGAAGCACGCATCGCTCAAGTTGGTGCTAATATGCTTTGCGCTTCTTGGATTTGCTCTCATGGCCGACTTTATGTGGGCTTCTTCTTCTTCTTCACGCTTTTCTTATTCATTATCTCTTGCTTCCAACTGGCCTTCTCCTTACCTCTCCGATACCACATCTCTAAACCCAATCCGTAAGAATCTCAACAAGGTCAGCATCTACTTTCCAATATTTCTTGTTTTTCTCTCCAAATGCGTTCACTCTGGTACACTGATTTCTGCAATTTACTTTACGTTCAATGCTTGCGCTCTTGTTATATGTGTAATGGATTAGCACTAGCCCTGCATTTTCCCCATTTGGATTTTCTTTCGTCATATTGATGTTACGCTCCTTGAATTTGATGTTACGCTCTTTTCTTTCTTTAGAATTTGATTGTCCTTTGTTGAGAAATTGAGATCCGACTAAAGATAGCAAAACCCAAAACCCAGAAGTGGCACGATCTTGAAGGTGCGTGTTGAAGATCTCATATTGTAAATTGAGGAGACCTTGTATCAATTTATAAGATAAGCGAGTTGCTCTTCTCATTACCGATTGGTTTTGAGATGGATACTCACACTATCTAATATATTCGTGTCAACCTTGGTCAATTAACTTTTTTTTCATAATAAATGTATCTGTAATTTAGTTTTAAGTACATTTCTTCGGTGTTCAATAAGAAAATGGCGGTAAGAAATAGAATTTGAACGTTTACTCTTTTGGATTATATGTGAATTTGAGAGAGCAAGTACTACTACCGTGTTAGTATTGCATAGTCTGAGTTTTCTTTTTCAGCAATTAATGGCTAGCTTCTATGGTTATTGCAGGGAAAGGCTTCTAAAGCCGGCAAAGACGATAATCCTGGGAGAGCCCTGTCAGCAACCTTTGCTGATCTTCCGGCTCCAGACTTAACCTGGAGGAAGATGGCAACTGCTCCTGTGCCTCGGTTGGATGGTGCTGCAATACAGATCAAGAATCTTCTTTACGTATTTGCTGGATATGGCACAATTGATTTTGTGAGAATCTTACCTCGTTTTCCATTTTGATCCATCAAAACCCCTGCTAAACTATTTTATGGGCGAGTGCAGTCGAACTCTTGATAACTTTCCTCATTGGTCATTGCAGCCTGTGAAATTTCTTAAAAAGTGTGGATTTCTTCTAAAATCTTGCAATCTTCTGCAACGTCTTGTTTACTTAAATAGTTTTTATATCAGCTAAAGAATCGATATTTTAGTTTCTAGCAAATTTAGGCATATCTTTCTGATGGCAGAAAAGGGATTACCTTGTTAATTGAGAATACTTTATCAGACTTAATAGAATCCCTGATTTTTGTTCCTAATTTGTTCTTATGAATTAAAAGTATGTTTATTTATTGGTATTTTACCGTTTACTAGTCTGAAAGGAAGATTTTAAAAGGTTAGTCTCTCTTTGTTAATAGGCTCTTATTTTATATCTCATATCTTCTGGTGGATAATAGGTACATTCACATGTTGATGTTTATAATTTTACTGATAATACATGGGGTGGAAGATTTGACATGCCAAAGGAAATGGCACATTCACATTTAGGAATGGTGACTGATGGAAGGTACATTTATGTAGTCACAGGGCAATATGGTCCACAGTGCCGGGGGCCTACTGCTCATACTTTCGTGCTCGATACCAAGACAAATCAATGGCAGGATCTTCTACCATTACCAGTCCCTAGGTATTTCACATTTTTCAGATTGACATTGTGATTTTATATTTGAAGTCATATACCATTAAATAGTTTTAACATGATGTGGTATGTGCAGGTATGCACCAGCAACTCAACTTTGGAGAGGTAGACTCCATGTGATGGGTGGTAGCAAGGAAAATCGCTACACACCTGGTTTGGAGCATTGGAGTCTTGCCGTGAAGGATGGGAAACCCGTAGAAAATGAGTGGAGGAGTGAGATACCTATTCCCCGAGGAGGACCTCACAGGTCTGAGTGTTGTCTTTTGTTATAATTTATAAATGCAATTTTGATATGCGTTTCCAGTTTGATGGTGAAAATAAACCTTGATGATTTATTTCTCGGGTGACTAATATTGGTGTTTGTTTTATGCATGCCTAGAGTATTCTTTCTCTTGGACCTAAAAATACCTAAAAATTCTTAACCTTTGTCTTTGCAGCCGCTGCATGGATTTCTCTTACATTTTATTAATTATTTTTTTATTTGTTGCAGAGCATGTATTGTTGTTGATGACCGACTTTATGTTATTGGAGGTCAAGAAGGTGATTTTATGGCAAAACCAGGGTCTCCTATTTTCAAATGCTCTCGCAGGAAAGAGGTAAGCTCATATTCTATATCTATGTCCCTTAGTTTTGTCAACATCTCTTTCTATTACTGTGCTATTCATTTACTTACGTATTTGAAAAGTTGGGTCTATTTCTAGTCTACATTTTTTTTATGTCGCAAACCTTTTCCCCCTTTGAAACTTAATGTCTTACAAGTTTATAAATAATGCCACTAGAATGCAAGGATGTTATAAGCTAGGGTGTTCTATAGCTGGTTTAATCTTTTCGGTTGATTTAGGTGGTTTACAGTGATGTTTATATGCTGGATCATGATATGAAATGGAAGGTGCTGCCATCAATGCCAAAACCAGATTCCCATATTGAATTTGCTTGGGTGGTGGTTAACAATTCAATTGTTATTGTTGGTGGCACGACAGATAAGCATCCTCAAACCAAGAAGATGGTTCTTAATGGAGAAGTATTTCAATTTAACTTGGGTTTGCAGGTATCGTAAACTTATTTTATATACTCTTTATGTAGTTTAGAAATCTGAAACATTTTCATGGGTAGGCACACGCTGATCTTTTTTCTCATGCAAAGCCCGACTCTTTAAAGTAACAGAAAACTAACATGAGACTGTGGAAGCAGTCCACCTACAACCCTCTCTCTCTCTCTCTCTCTCTCTCTCTCTCTCTCTTTTGAATTACAATTCCTTTCTCTAAAATGAATTTAATGGAACACTCAAACTTGTTATATATTCAATCCTCGATTATGAAAACTTAAGAAGGTGGTTAGATGCGGAATTGTAGAGTGGTTATTTTGAGCGATCATAAGTGAGGGGTTATTTTTTATTGATCAGAAATTTGAGTCTTAGTTATATCTCGTTTGAATGTGGTTATTTGTAGAGGAGCAACAGTTAATAGCTCGTTTGGATGATGATTTTTATAGAGTGATTGTAAATAATAGCTCGTTTGGATGTGGTTAGAAATGAGTAGTTAGAAATGAATTATTATTTTGAATGATTATAATAGTTCGTTTGGATGTGGTTGTTTGAAGAAGAGTCGTGAAAGCCTATTTGTAATATGTTGTTAATAACATGAAACAAACATCCCCTAAGAGGCAAATGAGAGTGAAAGTTTGAAATCTCAACTTTTTATTATAATTTTAACTTTTTAATCTAAAAGTGTGGTTTAATTCCTCCTTTCTCATGTTTGACATAATGAATATAGCTCAACTAACATATTGAATATATAAATGACTAAGAGGTCATCGATTGTTTGGATCCCCAAACCTTCTGTTGTACTCTGCCCTAGGTTGATAATCTAATCAAATTAAGTTGAGTGTTTTATGTGATTCTAGTTTTCGAAAAATCTATTGCAGCAATGGTCAGTGATTGGGAAGCTTCCATTCCGTGTGAAAACGACGTTGGTTGGATATTGGGATGGATGGCTGTACTTCACGTCTGGACAACGAGATAAAGGACCAGAGGATCCCTCGCCAAAGAAGGTGATTGGTGAAGTGTGGAGAACGAAATTGAAACTCATCTTATGACTTCTTTTTTTTTTTTCGTTTCCAGCAGTTTCAAATGGTATCTACAAAAAGGTGATTAGTTTTGGCTTGTGCCTTTCTGGTTGAGCGAGAGGTTGATTGAAAAAAAAGAAAAAAAAAGAAAGAAAGTTCCCTCTTTCTGTTTGATGTATCTTCTTTATTTAAATATTTTGTTGCTTCCACTGTATACATAACTAGAAATAGTGTACAACCTATCTCACTTTTATTCATGAAATTTTCATAGTCTTTTATTTAACCTGCATCTTTGTTCTCTTACCAAAAATTATAACAACACTTCCCATCCAGTAGAACCTCATTTTGAATGGGAAGATGATATAGTGGCTTTTCAATAAACTGTAAAGACGATACTTATAATATTTGGGGATTTGAATGTTGATCATTGGTGGCTTTCGATTCCCCTTTTCTTTTTGTTACTTTAGCGATGCAAGTCGGTTTAGAGTATCAGCCTAAAGTACGTACAAATAAGGCTATAACATCAGGTTTCGTAATTGAGTAGAGGTTAATAAGGAAGCTTCCTTCTATTTTGTGTTGCATCAGGAGTGAAGAAAGTAGTAGGGGTTAGTACAGGGTAGTTCGTTCACGTGCCCTCTGGGTTATCCCTCAAAGTTCTTCATAAATCAATCGTGATCGAGTTGATGAAATTTATTTTTCCCTTGTTGCTGGGATTTTCGCTTTTCATATCTCAAGCTAGTTAGAACGTGGGTTCGAACAGTCTATTTGTTGTCCAGGTTGGTCTTTTATCTCTAGGTTTCATTGTTTTGGATGGCCAACTTCCAAGTTGTGGTTTGGGGTCCTCTTTGTATTTTGGAGGTTCCGTGTCAGGTTTGTAAATTGCTTCTAGTTTAGTTATGAAATGCAGCAGCTTTATTTTTATATATATATATATATATCAGTTATCATAAAAGGCAATATGCATAAACCACTGGACCATTAATAAAAGGGAGGGCCTAATTACTTATATATTCATTCCATAGCTAACTTTTTATTTTTTTTCGTAACTATTTTTCACTTATATTGTACCCATTATTTTATTTTTTTTCAATATCATTCCCTTCACCCAAAAACTATTAATCATTATCTTATAATTATTTGTTTTACCACAAACACATATAATCATCTGGTTCATAATCATTCTTTTTCATGATCATTTCTTTCCTTCCAAATACAATTAATCAATTTTTTCATAATCACTCTTTAACACAAACACAAATAATCATCTCGTCCACAATCCTTCCCTTTCTCATTATCCCTCTAATTTTTATTTCTCTCGTTATAATTTTCATTCCCCTTCTCCGAACACACCCTTTGATATTTTACCTGCCTCAAATGCAACAAATGTGGCTACTACATGTCTAAATCCAAATGCAAAGAATTTTGTCATCAGAAACCTATACCTCAGTATTCAAACACCTCATAAAAGAGTTGTATACTAAAAGTAATGAAAATGAAATAAAAAAATTAAGGAGATTGAACAACGTCTAAGTATAGAGAAAACTACCAAATAAACAAATTTAAATGTGAAATATGAAATAGTCATTTTTGTGATTTTCTTATTAATATGTGATTGAGCTGATGTGTTCACATTCACAATCACAACGACATGGCCAAATTCTGTCATTTGTCCTCGCTGTTCTCACTTCTTGTGGTTGAGAAGATTTTCAGCTGAAGAAATTAAGGACATAGCTTTCACGTAATCAAATTTACACACACATTACTGTACTTGCCTAACTTCCATGCCTATTAATATTATGCAACGTTAAGCTTTGGATTTCCACCATTATCATATCGTATCATATCATCACCATTCACATGGAACTTCCTTCATTGTTTTCTTATGTAGCTGCATGCTTGGCCACTCTCGCCCTCCTCCTTTTCTCGCGCCGCCTTCGCCGTCCGAACCTCAACCTACCCCCGGGACCTCGTCCTTGGCCTTTCATTGGGAATCTCAACTTGATTGGCTCTCTACCCCACTGCTCCATTCATAAACTCTCTCAAAAATATGGACCCATCATGCATCTTCGTTTTGGTTCGTTCCCTGTTGTTGTTGGATCCTCTGTCGAGATGGCCAAGCTTTTCCTCAAAACTCACGATCTTAATTTCGTGTCCCGTCCCAAAACCGCTGCGGGAAAGTACACTACTTACAACTATTCCAACATTACTTGGTCTCAATATGGCCCTTATTGGCGTCAAGCTCGAAAGATGTGTTTGATGGAGCTTTTCAGTGCAAAAAGACTTGATTCTTATGAGTATATCCGAAGGGAAGAAATGAATGCCTTGCTTAAAGAAATATACAAGTCTTGTGGAGAAGTAATTCAACTCAAGGACTACTTGTCTACGGTGAGCTTGAATGTGATAAGTCGAATGGTATTGGGAAAGAAGTACACAGACCAGTCGGAAAATAGCATTATTAGTCCGAACGAGTTCAAGAAAATGTTGGACGAGTTGTTCTTGCTGAGTGGTGTGCTCAACATTGGGGATTCTTTGCCATGGATAGATTTCTTGGATTTACAAGGCTATGTGAAGAGGATGAAGGCACTGAGCAACAAGTTCGATAGATTTCTTGAGCATGTATTGGATGAACATAACGAAAGAAGAAAAGGAGTTGAGGATAACTATGTGGCTAAAGATATGGTGGATGTGTTGTTGCACTTAGCGGATGATCCTAATCTTGAAGTCAAACTTGAAAGACATGGAGTCAAAGCTTTTACTCAGGTAAGTTACTTTTTTTGGACAAAACTTTTGAAATATCAATTACCAAATACCCAACTGAATATATTCGTTGACTTTCTTGAGATGCTTTCAACTATGTTACGATTATTTAGTCGGAAGTCTCGCTGCTCGGTAAGCGAGTATAGATCTATATTAACTTCCCTGAAATCTAGTTGAAATATGTAATTATATTTATATTTTCGTATATATTTTTGCTCATATGTTGTATTAAGATATTATGAGAATACACTACATAATCAGTTCTCTTATTTGTTCGTTGTGTTTTATCTCACGTTTTCTTGATTGCTGTTCTTGGTTTCAGGACCTTATAGCAGGTGGAACTGAAAGCTCAGCAGTGACTGTGGAGTGGGCTATATCAGAACTTCTGAAAAAGCCAGAAATCATAACAAAAGCAAGCGAAGAACTTGATAGAGTAATAGGAAGGGAAAGATGGGTGGAAGAGAAAGATATTGCAAATTTACCATACATTAATGCGATTGCAAAGGAGACAATGAGGTTGCATCCGGTGGCACCAATGTTAACGCCTAGATTGTGTCGAGAAGATTGTCGAATTGGAGGGTATGACATAGCTAAGGGCACCAGAGTGCTTGTGAATGTGTGGACAATTGGGAGGGACCCTACAGTTTGGGACAATCCAGACGAGTTTGACCCACAAAGGTTTATGGGAAAGAACATTGACGTGAAAGGTCAAGACTTTGAGCTTCTACCGTTTGGATCGGGAAGAAGAATGTGCCCTGGATATAGCCTTGGCTTGAAGGTTATTCAATCAAGTTTGGCCAATTTGTTGCATGGATTTTCTTGGGAATTGGCTAAGGATATGAAGAAAGAAGATTTGAACATGGACGAAATTTTTGGACTTTCAACTCCTAAGAAATTCCCACTCATCACGGTGGCTCACCCACGGCTTCCTCATCATCTTTACTCTATAGAAGCATAGTCTAACGGTTACCATGTCTATTTATTATTATGCCTAAATGAATATCAAAATAAATATCGTGTGATTGTTACCGTGAAAATACACTTTCAACCGTTTATTTTGAGTTTAGTTCAAAAGATATCATCTGCGGTGTGGTTGTAGCCCTGATGGTTTTTAACCACCCAGGGTCACGCCGCTGTCGCGAGCTTGAATAAATAACTAAAATGCTTCCAAAAACAAAAAATAAGTGCTGATAAGTCCTCCTTATCTTCAATTCAACTGTCTCTTAAGAGTGAGTGTTGATTCTTCTTGTCTTCTCCTTTTGTATGTAGAAGTCCATAAGAATCCAAAAGGTTGTGAGTTCATCAGTCAACAGTGGTCACTTACATAAGAATTAATTTTTTATAGGTTTATTTGACATTTATAAAACAATCGAGATGCGTGCAAGTTGGCCGAAGACTCACGTATAAAAAAGAAAAAGAAAAAGCAGATAACTTGAGTTTATGATTTTTTTAATCGTAAGGTGTCAATTGAATGTTCAAGAGTCTAACAGACACTTTTACAGCTACATAGAAGCAATTCAAAATTCATGGAACACTAAACTTATTATTTATTATTTATACTTATAATTTAACCTCAAGATGAAATAACAGAGGATATTTTAAATGGAGAGAGAGTACCAGACTGGAATTGACTACACAGCAAAATTTGATATAATTATGAAGTTGAATGTGTAAAGAAAGAGACACCCAAGACTGGAATTGCAAATGAAGTCTCCAAGAGAAGCCTATGTTGATACGAGTCACTATATGCTCCTGCTTCCATTATTTCCTTCATCAAGCTTTTGTAATATCTTTTCATCTTCTTCACTATGGCTATGCATTTCAATTTCACCCATCTCATCCTTATCTTCCTCACCATCCTCCCCCACGCCGCCACCCGCCCCGATCTCTTCCTCCCGAGCCGTGCCACTGGGGTTCTTCGCCTTCGAAACTGGAGCCCCCTACGCATCGCCCACCGCAACCCCGCTCCAGCCCACCCTTCTTCCCGATCAAAGCTTTGGGCCATTTGAGAAAGATGTAAAGAGGGCAACAAGAAGTTTAACAAATAATATAGAGAAGGGATGCTCAATTATGAACAAGAAACTTATGCTTAAATCATGTGCAACTGCAGTTTCTGTTTGCATTAATATTAAGATAATACCCATGATTAGATCAGAAATGTCCATACGCCCTCTCACATCTAAACTTTTTTTTTTTTTTTCTTTTTTTTTTTTTTTTTTTTTATAAAAGAGCCAGCTTTAATTTGATGTAATGTGACTCCAAATATAGAGTTGAAAGGTTGATTTGATTTTTATAATGTTTATGCATACAACTCCTCTTTTAACTTATTCCTAACGAAACTATTTTTTAAATTTATGCTGATTTGTATGGTGGACCTTGCTGCAATTATACAAATATATCACTATAAAAATTCTATCATTTTTAAACCGAAAGTCCAAGTTGGGAGTTCAATATATATTATTATTATCATGTAAATGTTTCTTAATTTTTCTTCCAAAGTTGATAATTAGGATAAGGAAAAAAAAAAAACAGAAGGAAAGAAAACATTAACAAATGGGGCCTACAACATATATAAATAATTCAAACAATCATTATATATATACATATAATTATATATATACATACATATATATATTTTATATCGAGACGCTCATATCCACTTTTTCTCTTGGGAGTATATCACTAGTTTGATAGAACAAATTTCTGCCATAATTATATATCTGACCTCTTCTCCTCGAAGTATACTGCTAGTAAAATTTGTCAAACTCTAATACATATCAATCTTTTTTTTCTTCCAAGTATATATCACAAATATGATAAAAGCTACTACAAATGTTCATTTCAGTATGTCAAACGTCTTTATCCTACATTGGAACATTCTACTGACATGGTTGCGTTTGAGGCATGCTATGATACTAATCAATAAAGATGACAATCCAACTCAAATCTTCACATTGGTATAATATTGTCTACTTAGAGGATGTCTAGATTTTTAGGTTGATGAGAGAAGAAGAGAGGAGAGGAAGAGGAAAAAGGAGAGAAATGGAGTGATTTGAGGATGAAGTATTTGTTTGGGAAATTGATGTTTTAGAAAGGAAAGGCTGAAAGTTTTTTGGAATTTGCGTTTAGAAGAAAAGATGTTTAATTTAGGTAAAATTTAATATAAAGTTTGATTTGAAATGTCATCGAACGTGAAAAGTTGAAAAAAAGTAAGAGAAAGAAAAACAAACATAGAATTAAACTTCTCATCTTTCTCTCCTCCAAATCCAATCATCCCCTTAGGATATAACCCTCCTGCATTTATTCATTGTTTTGCCAAAAAAAAGTTTTACCATAAAAATAGTTATCATGACTTATATACTTATAATTTTCTCATCAAACAAATCTGGTATAATTTGATTGGTATCTTAACATCAGAACTCATTTACAAGATTCCCACCTAATCAAATGAACCAGATCTAGATATATCCATCCATAAAGAATGAAAAACAAATACATAATAGAGTTTAGAAACAACTTCACTTCTTCGCAAAGATTCGTAAACAACAAGAAACAGAGTGGAGCTCATTTCAAAGAGCAACGTGAAATAATCCTTTGGAAATAACCACAGACGCAGACGCCAGAGAAAACAATCTAAAAGACGAACAAATCACTCCACTGCAACGTGATATCTCTCTTTTCAGCTAATTAACCTTTAAAGGAGCCTTCCAAGGTCATCTCTCTTTTGCAAAATCAAGGTGAGTTTTTTTTTTTTTTTTTTTTTTGGAAACAGAAAAATCAAAGTTTCGCTTCACTCAGTAATCACAGGTAAGTCTCGAACCTGAAACTTTAAGGGGAGCACACCTTCAAAGTTCAAACCTTTAACCACCACTAGGAGAAAAAATATTTTCACATTCTTTTTTTTTTTGCTGAATTATAATCCTTTTGATCATTTTGTTTAGGGGCTTCGGTTCTTGGGTTAGATGAAAGAGAACTTCAAGGAAAAGTACAATTTCACAAACAAAGCATCACATTTCATCTCCTTCAACTAATTCTACTAACATTTATGTATATGTGATATCTCAAGTCAAAATTAATCCCTATTGACCAGCTCCATTTTTACTACTAATCTCACAACTATCATACACATGAAATATGATCATTAATAAAAACAGCCGAGTCACCTGAAGAACCCAGTTCATGTTTGCCTCTTGGACTTGATAAAGGAATGAACAAGTTCATTGTTCATCTTAGACTACACAATAAAATGTTAGAAGGTAAATGTTTATTCTTGTAACAATGTCAATTCCACTCTGTAAACAACTAAAAAAAGTTAGCAGGTTTATTCTTTTTGTGATAGGAATGCTCAATCCTAATAGAGGTAGGATAAGGATATAAGACTATCAATAAGAGAGCGGAGAAAAGGTAAAGATATATTGAGACACTAAGTTGGGATTGATTACAGCTTGAGAGAGATCTCAAGAGGGATCCAAGTAACTTGTATCATTTTGTAAAAGGTTTTGTTAGTCCACAACTGATAAGAGCCTTTCCAACTCAATACCGTCCAAATAACATGGCAAACCAGTTGCCAATTTCTAGGAGGTCACCCAACCAAAAACTACTCCAAACTAAACACGCTAAATTGTAAAGTTTCTATGATTGAGTCACCAAAAAAGAAGGCGCACCTTGTTTGTATAGGTAGTAGAAATCAATTCTTTTAAGCCTTTCTTAACAATGAGACTATATCCCCAATATTATTGTCATTCGGATGTGGACTCGGTTGATTCATGTACCCCTCCTAACCACGGGCGTTACAAATGGAGCCAAATCCTAAAGGCTCATAGTTGCAGGTGCCCAACTCACACATTCGCTCAAATGCAATAATACTTTTAATAGGAAATCCAAAAAGGCTGGACAATCATAGATGACCGTACCATCATATTAAGTAAATACCTCTCATCTATAACAGTTTACAAACAAATTATTCTTTCTCTCATTTTGCTTCTTAATCCAAACAATGTTAAGTGGGAACTGGAGGAACCTATTTAGAAAAGCCTGAAAATGTGTCATCTGAATATTGATGCCTACATTTGAAGGTGCATAGAATGATACAAACAAATGCTCACAACTGCACTAAAAAGTAAGAATAAGGACCGTACATACTCAATTCACAGAACATGTCCACAGTTCAAGTTTACATAATAATTAATACATGCCCCTAAAGATATGACCAAAGTCATGCATCGAAAAATAATGAATAGATAAGAAATAGAAATAGTTATGAGCCTATATCTCTGTCAATATGATATTACCATTTTTATTCGAATACGGTAAAATAAAGTAAGCAGCTTAAGCCTAAACATGGACAATATAACTAATATCTAACAAAGAACTATTTTCTAAAAGATTCTTACACTGCTCAGATTCGAAATATGTTCGAATTGTCAACATTCTCAAGATGAGTTGTTATGGGTTAAAGACAGATATTACTACATTCTCTTCAATTACTCTTTCTAAAGGCTTACAAAGCGTAGTCAATTGAATACAAAACAATATGAGATAGACATCTTAAATTGTGGAAAAAGAGAAAAATGCCAAACTGTCAAAGTGACTGTCTCCACATTAGAACAAACTACAGCATGGTTCAGAACAAAAATACAACATGATGTAGAAGACTTCAATGCTTAGGAGACAGCCAGATTATTTAGAAGTACAAAATAAATATTAAGAAATGAAAAGCACACGAAGAACATTTCCAATATGAACAAAAAATTTAGAATAATGTGGTAGTAAAACAAGTAACATGCTTACACGGCAGGAGAATTCAGGCAGAGGATATGACTCCATTGGAAAGCTAAATCAGATCAGTTGCAGAATAAGCTCACTCCCAATATTAGAATGATAAACGATGAAATTTCAAAGTGGATGACGATAAATAAGGCAACCACCATATCACCACAAAATCTCCACCAAAAATTGAAAGAATTTTAGTAACTTGAAAATGGAGTTTCATGCCTATTGCTATCTATCAGTGAGATCTTCTTCTCAAGTTATGGGTTATTGAGCAACCCTCAAAGAAATCCAATATGGAATCCTCCAGTTCCTCGACCGAGTACTTGATGTAGTTTTCTGGGTTCCTTCCACTCTCAATCCGGTGGCCATGGAGGCCAAGAAACGACCTGTAGGCTGGGATCAACTTCTCAGTTATGGATATGCGGAGCTCCTCCCTCAGCTGAGAATCTGGTATCAACCATGCCGATTGTGTCCTGTGAACCTCCTCAAAAATGGCGTTGAAAGTCTTGAATCTCTCTCTAATAGCACTCGTTGAGGGGGCGGAAGATAAGCTCCCGCCCAAATTTAACCCTTCGTTTCGCAGGCAATACAGCACATTCACCCATGTTGTTCTCTCGTAGTTTGTTGCTGCCTGTCGATACTTCCCGGTCATCCTTCTCAGATAAAAATCTCCGATCATTTCTCGCAATTCTGGGGATCCTCTTATCTTCTGAACGATGTAATGAACATTGTTCATAATAAAGAGATGAGCTAAAGAAGGGTCTTTGTAGTGCCGGGACTTTCCCTCCAAATTGAACTGCAGTATCACGATGCTCCATATTAGATGGAGCGCTAATGGCGTTTTACCATCTAGCTCGGCAAAATCCATATCAGGAGTTGTGGGGTCGGACGAATACCTCGAGCCCGTTGATGGTTTGGACACGATGAGCTCCTCTAAGGTCACTTTGTAATCGGAAATCAGACTCACATAGTTCATTACATACCTTGTCAACGGATGAAGCGTCCCGCCGGGCACCGGATGCAGCGACGGCTCTCGCAACACCGCATTTTCAAACTCCGATAAAGTCCCTCTGACGGCCTCTGCCAGCCGCGACAATATCTCCGCCGCCTGAACCCGAATGTAATCCGCAGATTTTGATTCGAAGATTACATCAATGTCAGGTATCAAATCCGTTAAGGCATCGTGGAGGTCTAGAATCTTGAACAGCTTCTCCGGCGATCTGCGGCTTATACTGATCGCTTCCGCGAAATTGAACAACTGAGTCACAGGGCCTTTAACAGTTTCCATGAAACAAGCATCGTCTATGGCGGTCCCTATGCCATAAAAGATTTGCTCGCAGAGCTTCTTTTCGCTGGAAAGCAAAGTTCTAATAGAAACCTTTGCCGCTTTAATCCACCTTCTGATCTTCGTCTCCAGCTCTTTCCAATCCAACCTCTGGATATCTCCAATGCTCAGTTTCTCAATTCCGAGAAGTCTGAAGCTGGAGTCGAAGGTGGATTTTCGCACACTGCCATAGACTTGGATGCACTCGCGCAGGTACCCTGCCGATATCATCCGCTCAGCAATACTTCGTAGATCGATTATCGCTTCCGAAGGTATCAGATCAATTTCACGAATACTGCTCGTTGCCCGATAGCTTGATCGTCCACCACTTGACCTAAAACTGGGACTACCACTTAAATCGAGCTGAACTTCCTGCAAATCCGCTTCCTCGTCGTTCTCATCCTCGAATACACCACTGGCACTACTTAACATGGAGCGAGAAGAAAGACTCGGATCAGTTAGCGACTCGACCTCGATCGGAGTGGTGTGTCTGGAAAGAATGTGACGGAACTCGTCCTCAAGCCTAGCCATGGCGATCTGCATAGTGGAATCGACTTTGTTCTGATCGTCCGATAAGGAAACCGACGACATCGAACTCTGGATTTCGTCGACGGCCCACAAGTATCGGTCGATCTCTTCCCTGTCGGAGTCAAAAACCATCTTATCCTTCACTTCCTCCGGCGCGGCGGAGTCCCAGCGAAGTATAATCTGCTCCGGCGTTTCTGAAACATCATGAGACGGCTCCATGAACGAAGAATCACCAAAGTCAGAAGAATGAACGCTGTTCGAAAGTGAGATATGGTAATAGCGAGAGATTTGCCGGCGGAAGAAGAAAGGGAAATGCTACGGGGAGGATTTAGTGTGGAAGTAACTTTGTGACACTGTATTTCAGCGGATGAACCAACAAATGCAGAGATGTGGACTTTATTTTGATTTTTCTACCTCTGCGCTTATTATCGGGTGTTTGATTGTTCTTATAAATGGACTTTATTTTATTTTGTTTTGTCTAATTTTTGTTTTTCTTTTCTCCCATAATCTAAACCAATAATTATTTTTAATCACTAAAGAAGATGTTTTGATCTAAAATAGAGTGATTGTTTCGTGTAATTGTAAATGAGAAATTATTTTGAGAATTACAAATTTGAGTTTTAGTAAAAATGGGTTTTGGAGAAATGCGATCATAGAGAGAATGATTCTTAGTGTTTCACTTCCCTTCTCATCCTCATCCTATATTAATTGTGGCTCGAAAATACCTAAATGTACGTCATGGTCTACAACTAAGAAATGGAAGTTGATTAGGTATATAGAAACATTGATATATGCATCTCTATGTTCATTGATTTCACATGTTATTTACGAATATGGTGAGAAGGTATCGGATTCGATGAGTTGCTCCTTTTTATTATTATATTTTATTAAATTTAAAAAGAAAAGAATGGCCTAGAAAGTTCCCAATGAATGGACTGCCATCTGCCCGCATACTAAGATCCTTATCCTCTGTTTGGCCACAAAATGAAAAGAAATTTGTATAATTACTAATTAATGAAAATTAATAGAGTTAATTAATGATCTGACAGATTAGACTCACACTCACGTGCGTGCATGCTCGCACGTACATGTAAAATTACACTTAATATGACAAATCATATAGTTGGTATTTAATGAAATTGTTAAAAGCCATCATTTAATTACGATTATCAATGCGCCAACAGACAAAATCTTCATTCCCATCTAATTATTCTCCACCTTTTGCAAATGATTCTCCTTCCATAAATGTTAGGGTAGATTATAATTTTATTTTGAAAATCTACCATTTAATCTTTTATGGTATGAAAAATTATAATTTAGGTCTTTAAAATTTGATAAAATATAAAAAACGACCGGCTTCGCCACACCATTTCGGTCTACACATGGCTAAACAGTACTTGGTAGAGCTAGAGCTGATGATGAAAGTACTGGTTTGAGGGACCCATCCCTCTGATTCAGAATTTTTCCGAGTGACTTTTCAATCTTAGCGAACTGAAAATTTGAGTAACTAATAGTTTGTCGTTCGTAATTGTCGGTGAACAAAATACGTAGAAGTTAATTATTTTTGTATTTTAATGATGATAGTGTAAGATAAGTAATTGATTGAAAAAAAAAAAAAACATAATTCATGTATCACATTTATGTACTTAATTTGCCTATTGTGTACAAAATAACATTAACTATTTTTTAGGGACAAAATTATATTTCTTTAAACCATATGAACCAAATTCTATATTTCTTCAAATCATAGGAATTAAAGTCTAAAATTTTAAACAATAGCAACTAAACTCTAACTTTATCCAAACCATAGACACTAAATATTATTTAAATGGTTGAAGTAAACCGGAAATTGAGTTATTTAGGCCCGTTTAATAAGTATTTAATTTTTTGTTTTTGATTTTTGAAATTTAAACTTATTAGTATTACTTTAATACATAATTTTTATGACTTTCGTATCTACATTTTACTTGTGTTTTTAAAAACCAAACCAAAATTTGAAAATTAGAAAAATATCTTCCAAATTCTTGTTTTTGATCAGGATTGAGTACATACTTTCTTAAGAGAAGATAAAAAAAATGTAGAAAGTTTAGATAAAAACAAACTTAGATTTCAAAAACTAAAAACAAAGAACGGAATAGTTATTAAATTGGATCTTAATTTGAATGATTGATTTGGTCATGTGTTTTTATTTCATTTTAGAAACTTGAAGTAAAAGTCTAAAATTAATTTGCATTACTTCTTTTGTTTTTGAGTAAGATGTATCATTTTCCAAAAGCAAAAATTATAGGATTTTAAATAATGTATAGAAAAAGAACAAGTTAAGCTTTTTGTAAATGATAAGATAATTTAATATATTTTTTTATTTTGGAAGCTTACATACATGTTGGTGGTTAACAGCTAATAGTTAGGCTTAAGGCTATGTAATAACACAATTATTTATTATTATTATTATTTTTATTTTAAATTTTGTATTATGAAAATGGAGTGTGCTCAGTGCCAACTGCCAACTGCCATTATAGTTTATAGTTTAGCTTTTCGAAGACCTATGAGAAATAATAATTATTGTTATAATTATTTGATTAGTTAATGTGGTTTGTGCTAAAGATTTGCAGATTTTAATAATTTTGGTGTCCAGCTGTAACTTTGAGCTGGACTACTGTCTCTGAGTTGGAAATCTGACAACAACCAACAACATATGCAAACCTGATTTTACTGGGCTTTGAGCCTCTCTTTCTGTTAATGGGCCTTCCTTCTTCTAAATGGGCCTTGTTTTCAACCAACTGCTTTACCAATGGATCACATTTGGTCATCTTTTCTTACATATACGCTACCCTTCAAGATGATGTCATTTTTGAAAAAACCATCTTGAATTGTATCCCAATCCAATGTAGAACATTATGAGATCCTCAACCATCAGAATTGAAGAGAAACCTCTTACCATGCCTTCACACTATAGCCAAATATGCTCTAAGTGAAAAGCAGGTAATCTCTACAATATAGAATTTTCCATCCATTTAAAGGTCAAATTTCAGAATCTATCTAAGAAATTTTCTTGAGTATGGATGCTCTTCACACTGTTAGAGGTATCTTGATTGTTGTTGAATTAAAAAGCATTGCATGCAATGTTTCCACTCTGCTTAAAAGAGAAGCTTAAAAACTATAATCAACATTTGCACTCTGCTTAAAAAAGACAACTATACTAAATATGGTTTTTAGATATTTGGATTTATGAGTAATTAAAACCTGACTTTAAAACATAAAAAATAGGAAAAATTGTACAATCCAACAAACTTTCAATTTAATCAATCATATCTCTTATAAAGTTTGGTAGGAGTTGCAATTAACCTCCTTAAATTAAATTTGAGAGTGGATAAAATTGTCCTAAAAATATTAAAAATAATGTTGATAGATGATTTTCAATACCGACTACACTGCATGTAGCAATATATAGTCCTTAATTCACATCTTGGTGGGAGAGTTATGTGCAAACTGTCTGCTTCGTCATCCAATGCATTTCATCAGATGAGTAATACTATTATTTGGAGGATAACTCCTAAATGGGTAATCACTCATATGTATCGCCATCCTCATTTGTTTTTCAATAAAATAACAACATTTGTTTAATATATAACCCCAGCAATATACTCACATGCATGTCTAATATATATTATGTACACAAATGATACACCATGCATATCTATAAAGTATAATATCATACCCCGAAACATATTCATCTAACGTTTAAAATTGTACTTCAACCAATAATGTCTATCATGGCACCAAATCATACCTCGAAAACATATTCATACTCTAATGTGGCCGTTCAATGACGCCCAATTCAAGATTGAAAAAATTAATCATGGAAAGTATAATAATTGAAGATTGCATCCCACTTACAAAATTGATGTTTTCTTTCATTGTTTAAATCACATGTGACGAACTGTCACACAATTATTTCTAATTGATGACAAAAAAAAAAAAAAAAAACTTTAGACCAACTACAAAGTAACATTATGCCAAAATTAAATGATGGTTGAGTTTTATGGAATTGGAAGATGAGAATGTGTATAAATCTATGGAGGTAATTAAAGAAGTGACTAACCTACGTTTAGGCTTGAATTTGATAACTAAGTTTAATTTCTCCAGATAATTAAATAATTAATTAAATAAAATTAGATACTTATACCTCCACAAGAATCAGGCCGTAACAAACTCTTTTTCCACCTCAGATGAATCGCCGACAATCTGACCAACTTTGAGCATTTCTTACATTTTGATCGACTTCGGGTATGGCATTCTACGTAAATTACCTTCATGACTTGAAATCTAAAACCAAAATAAATAAATAAATATATACATACATACATACATATCCTTTTTGCTTGCATATCCATTGTGCAAGTACCTCATCTAATAAATACACTTTGCTTCACAACTCTGTCACTTGTGATCACATATCCATGTTTTTCCAAAATTTTTATGGAATAACTATAGCTGCATATGAATCATCTGTTTTCTGAATAAATTTGCTCAGTGTAATTATTCAATGGCTAATCTTTCTGCAATTATTTCGACGTTTCCCATCACTGCACATCCAATCACATACCAAGAATCCTACTTGTTGGAAAAAGTCCAAAGGAGGAATTTGTCTGGTAAATTTGAATAATTTATCTATTACTAAGTTCAGCGTGTATAAGGAATCAAGAGATATTTATGATGTCATACAAACAATACTCTTGATATTCAGAATCTTCAATGGGTTTCATTTGATCTATAACTAAGTTCAGCATCATGTAAATCTGCTGCGAATCACTATGTGTTTTATCATGAGCTAAGAATCTATGAAGCATTCCAAAAACTTCAACAAAACTAAAACCAGGAGATTTCTTTACTCCCCTCCTTTCCATGGCTTCTCTAATGTTTTTGGCATCATCCCAACGCTTGTCAAAGGCATAGATATTTGATAAGCCTACATACCTACCATCATGATCTGGATCTAACTCAACAAGCCTCCTTCCTACTACTTTTGCAAGGTCTAGCTTACCATGTTTCATGCAGCCACTCAATAGAGCACCTAGCATCGACGATGTCGGTTGGACAGGCATTTGACACAAGAACTGATACGCCTCGGACACTTGACCGGCTCGTGATAAGGCATCTACCATACAAGCATAATGCTCCACTTTTGGAGTCATACCACGTTGATGAATGCAATCAAAGAAATACCAAGCCTCCTTCACTAACCCACCATGAGCACAACAACTTAACAAGCACAAGTATGTTATCTCATCCGGCACAATACCAACTATTTGCATCTCAGAAAACAATTCTATTGACTCTTTAATTAACCCATGCGTTGACAAACCTCCCATTATAGCATTCCAGATTAGAACATCAGTCCGTTGCAGTGAACATGAACGAAACACAGCCAAAGCTTCATGTACTGCGCCACATTTGGCATACATGTCCACCAGAGATGTCAGCAGCACAATAGTCAATGGCAACTCATTCTCAACTATGTAATGGTGCATCATTCTCCCCTGTTCAAGCGCACCCAAATGGGCACAGGCACACAGAACACTCACCAAAGTTACGTCATTCGCCATGGGACCTGCAAAGCGCATGCGCTCAAACAGGGCCATGGCCTCCCCATATTCCCCGCCCTTAACATACCCATCGATCAAAGAGCTCCACGACACAACGTCCCTCTCTGGCATTAAATCAAACACCTCCCTGGCAGTATTCACGTCCCCACATTTGGCATACCCATGCAACAAGGCGTTCCAAGATACCAAATTCCTCGCTGGCATTTCGTCGAACACCTTGCGTGCAGACGCGATATCACCGCAAGAAGCATACATGTGAATCAATGAATTCAGTACGAACCTATCAACCTCATGCCCAGTTTTCGCAACATGAACATGCACCGCCATTCCAAGCTCTTGATCCAACAATTTCGCCGTCGCCTTACCGAGAAAAGGGTACGTCAAATAATCAGGGGGGACCCCGTTTTGCAGCATTTTGATAAAAACCGTGATTGAACGATTTGGGTTTTTGGAATTTGAAAACCCCCTTATGATAGTGTTCCATTGGAAGGTGGTGGGATTGGGAAGATTCAGCAACAGTCTATACGAGTAGTCGAGGTCGCCGGCGGGGGAGAGTGCAGAGAAGGAGAGAAGTTTGGAAACGGAGGCGTCGTCTTGAGAGAGACCGGAAGTGAAAAGTAGAGCATGAATTCGTTTGAGCTCCGACATTGATTTGAATCTGTGGAGATGTGAGGTTACAGTCTGATTCAGATTCATAATGGCATTTTTGCAGAAGGAAGATGCACTTAACATTTGAATGCATTCCTGAAAAACGAATCAAACAAAGTTTGACAACCCTTCTCGTAAATATTGAACTTATTTCAAATACTTATTTTAATAACTTTTTATTATTATTATTATATATATATATATATATATATATATATATATTTTTTTGAGTTCAATGAAAAGAGTGGGAGATCAAACCCATGGCATTTCAAGTCATAGGTGTTATGCTATCGAGTTCTTTATTTGGTTGACATTTTAATAACTTATTTCAAATATATAGAATAAACTAATTCATTATAATTAAAAGATATTATTTTTTGGAAAATTATAAATTTGGTCTCAAGGAAAATTAGAGTTTAATTCATATGAATTAAAAATCTAGCTAATAGTCCTTATGATTTGAAGAATCTACCGTGTACGTGGTTTGAAAACATATGGTTTGATAAAATCTTAAAAATAGTATATGTGGTTCGTATTGGTGAATAATATGTAGAAGTTAGTTGTAAATGTGTATGATGAGAGTGCGAGATAAGTAATTGATTGGACAAAAAAATGTATTATTCATACATCAGAAGTTGCATCTATGTTTTTAATTCGCCTACGATTTATGAATAACTTGATTTTTTTTTTTTAAGTTTGATCAAACTATAGGAACTAATTTTTTTTTTTTTTTTCAAATCACACGGACTAAATACTATATTTCTCCAAATTATAAGAATTAAATTTTTATATTTCTCAAAACATAGGAATTAAAGGATTTTTAAATCATATCACTAAACATTGTTTTTATTTACTTATATCTAAAAAATCATATATATATGGTTTTTTTTAAGTGATGATGAGCTTCCGATTTTTTTTTTTTTTGGGTTTGATAAATATATGAACATTTTTTTCCCTTCTAGTATAGCCTTTTTCTTTATTTTTTTGAGTACACGTATAGTTTTTTTTTTTTAATCTATTGTAACTTCTGTTGTTCTCAAAAAAAAAAAAAAAAATCGTTTAGCTCATTGCTAGTTTATGGGATGCTGGCTGGCTGGTTGGCTTTATAATGTACTACCAGTAGTAAATATTAGCCTAGTTAGCTTTTGCTTGTTTGATGAAATCTATTTATTATCTACTAGCTTCTAATTCTGAGATTATGTAGGAGAACCTCTTCTTCTATATCTGTGTTTCTTTAATTTTTGTAGGACATGTTTGGCTATAGCAAAGGAAAGAAAAATGAAGAAAAGAGTAAAAAGAAAGAATTAGTGATTGATGGGATGAGAATTCGGCGGTCCAAACAATGAGAAGAAATTTCATCCCTTCCCATTTTATTCCACCACCCCAAACATACTCTAAGTGGATACTGAATTTTTCTTCTGTGGGACCATAGAGGAAGCTAGTTCATCAATTACAAAGTATTGCCTTCCCAAGAACCTGCACACTTTAACCTTGAAAAAACACAATACCTTTTAATCTTGAGAAAAATGTAAGAAACAGAAATTAATGGAAAAAAAGTGATGATCTCATTGAATAACACTTTTTTTTTCAACTAGACATATAGCTTTGAAACATAGTTCAAAGCTCAATTATGGAGAAGGGGGAGGCTAGTAAAAAGTACATTATGTAAATCCTACAAAACCAGTAACAATACGCAATATACTTTACATTCGAAGCACTTAAAAACACTTGAAAGTAATATTTTGATATATAATTTCAAATTCAGATGGAAAAAACAGAGAATTATTCGATTATGCAATTATTCTCAACTCAACATCTACATACGAAAACTAAATCTTGGCGGAGGAGCTACTAGCAATTCAAGTACTTGGCTACATTTGATGGAAAAAGACACCGATGATTGCCTTTCCAATAGATCAATCTGTTTCCAGCCTCGCTATGTACTTGTCATAAAAGTAGGCAGCTTTCTCAAGATCGCCTAGCTCAGTATAGCAATCGGCAATGGCTCCGAAAGCTTCAGTGTTTCCTGATTGTTCTCCTTCTCTTTCAGAGATTGCCAAAACCATTGAATGGTATTTGATTGCTTCACGGTACTTCCCCTGCCTCTGCAGTGAAGCCCCTGAAATTTCCGATCGTGTCAGCATAATACTAACCGGTTCTCCATAATACAATTCATGGAAAAACAAAGACATGGCCCAAAAAAAAGAAAAAGCATGGATCATTAAAGGCAACATTGCTACTGCTAGCCATTTTCTAGGTGCATCTGCAGAAATTAGAAGAAAAGAAGTTAATTTTAGAAGTGATTAGAGACAGCTACAAGGCCAGATGGGGCTCAAATTCAAAACTCACGGTCAACGCCTCCCCTCTCCTTGATGCACAAATGACTTATGCATCCTACAGAAGAAGACTTACACCGCCCGCCTATACCAGAGACATCGTTCAAGTGATCGGTGGAAAGCCAGAATGCGGCTTTGTATACATGGAGATACTTGTACTTAAAAAGTTAAGGGTTCAACATGGTGGTTGAAATCAATGAAGAAATTATTGTCACTACTTAGAATAACAAACATCTTTTGCATTTTCATAGAAAGAACAACAGGATAGTAGCTTTAATTATGAATCAGATGAATACAGAGAAGACTTATTGCCTGCACATTGTTGTAGCATACAGAAAGACAACCACAAAAGTCAAAAGAAAACAAGACCTAACGCCTGCATATTTACAATATGCACGTGGATAATTTTGACAGACAGTCCCGATAAATATATTTATGAATATTGATGACTTGATTTAATTTTATTGATAAAAGGTACTGTCTTTTAAGCAATATATGAAACAAGAAGTTAAATAGGACAAAAAAAAACAAACCTAAGCCCCTTGCAGCCTTCTTCTCCTCAATAGGATCCTGTAGACCCTGAGCAAGCTCAAGAGCAGTCTTAAACTCCACAAATGCCTTCTCTGGGTCTTGATTTCTTAAAAAGGTCTTACCCGACTTCAACCGAGAGATCAACTCCTCCTTCTTTGGATCAACAATAACTTCACTCTCGAGCATTCTTCCACCAACAGGAGCATAACTTAAGGTGGGAGCATAAGACTCAATCTTTGCTTGCCTTCTTAGTGCCACATTAATCTGGCGAAGCTGTTCATTTAAACGCTTCAGTTCACCCTTCCTTTGCCGAGCAAGCAACCCTGTAAAATTTCTATAAATTAAACAGGTTTTATATTCCCAGTTCAAACTAAAATGAAAAAGTTTCACATAATTTATGCATATTTTTCAAAGTTTCGCGAATTAATTTGTTTCTCCAGATTACAGAGAGACAAATACCTATAAGTGATCGCCATCCTACATAGCATCAAGAAGCCTTACCTCCAACAGTAGCCCCTACAAGTGCGACAGAAAGAAGTATTGGCATGTTGAAAACAGAATTTTCAGCCTCGCATGTTTCAGCAAAGGCTTTCAATGGTAGGGCAAATGTAAAGACATTTGCAAAAAGAAACGCCGTAACTGGAAATCTTGTCTCAATATTTCCCTGCGAAGGATAATTTTTTATTAACAGAGAACAACATATTCGATTGGCCAAAAACGTAGCACTAGATTAGATATTACAAAAAGTGGAATGAAATTAAGTCATATATACTTTCCCTCACATGTTGTTTTTAGTACTTCAACACTTATATAGTTTCTACACATAACAGATCTCTTGTCGCCGAGGAATGCAGAGTTGGTCGAAGGCTTGGGTGTGAAGGTATGCCCCCTCAAGGTCGTGGTTCAAGACTCGTTTGTAATATTAATTTATAGACACCCTCCAATTTTGTCATCACTCTCGATATTCCCGGAGCTACGTCCTAGGGACATGCCAGTGGTGCCTCGGGTATTAGGCAGCGAAGCTCCGACTTTCGATCATAAAAAAAATGATAGATACCAGATCATATTTTAATTTGGTAAATCAAACCAAGACAATAATTGTTAAATATGCATACACAACCATGTGGTCCTAAAAGACCTTAAGTAACTAAGAGGTGTAGGATTCAATTGATAATGACTGAATTAATTTCCTTGACATCCAATTACGCATAAACATTCCCAAACAGTCACCATTATCAATATTGAAAGATTCGAGGAAAAATATAAATTCTCGTGATTTGTATATACACACACTTTGATAAACTTTATATATACAACACAACATTCACTTGAAAGTTCAGTGTAACCGAAAATCCTAATAGAAGTTAAAACCTATAGTACAAAACTCAAAAACTTAACAACAGGAAACTCACCATCATACCTGACATTTTAAAACGGGCAACAAATTCTGCATCCCAAGCGGCCTAACGATGTTGTGTCCACAAAATGCAACAAAACTGTCCACATTAAGTGAAATATGAGGTATTTTCCCTGGCATAAACAATAACACACAACAGTAAGTTAGCTTGTTCTGACTCTTAAACTCGAAATGTTACGTACAGTTGTGTGGAATCCCATTTCCCCCTTTTTTCATGAAAGAACGGCAAATTAATGTAAGTTCCGTGCCCAGACCCAAAAATCATCAGTTAATTTTAACTTAAATTCAACCTCAACATAAACACGTTACATTAGGAAATTCTTTCTCCTCCTCGATTTGCCATTTCTCCCCACTAAGCCCTAACCAAATTCAACTCATCTCATCGGAGGATGATACAGACCAGAAATATTAGTTGAGAAATATTTGTAAGATATCTGGTAATTCAAAGAATCAAAACTCGAGCTCATCTTCCCCCTGCAATTGAGCTTAAAAGAGTAGATGAAAAACGAAGAGAAGATTATAAGGCAACAAATACCAACCGGAAACATGAACTTTCCTCGATGACTGATCGGAGGGAAGAGATCGCGGGGAATTCGAGCGGGAAAGAAAGCAAGAGCAACGCATAGCCATCGTCATCGTCATCGCTTTGGATAAACGTATCTATTCCAGTGTGTGCGATCTCTCGAAGTTATTTTTAAGATTATTGCAAAAATACCCTCTTCTTCGAAAGTAACATATTTGCCACTGAATTTATCATTTATTACCAAATCTGTCCAATCTTGTCGATGTTAATTTAGAAAATTACTATAAATAACCATTTTTCATTCCCATATGTTAATTAATTATTTTCTAAAGAAAAGAATTCATACATAATATATTTTCAAGAATTCCAATTTTATCATTTCTTTACCGAATTGGTTATAACTATAAGCTTAACCTTTTTTTTTTTAGTACAAATTGAAGGAGGGGATCACAAGATGTTGATATAATGAATCACTGATTGAGCTGATGCTAATGCATCACTAATATGAGTTGAATTATGCTCACTTTGACATCGACTCAACTACTTATTAAACTACTAAATTACTGATTAAAAACAAACTTTCAACTGAACTAATTGAACATGGAACATTTTATTCATTTTATATAGATCTGGTATAGGTAAAATATTTTCAAAATTTTGTAACATGTATTTTTATTTTTATTTTTTTTTGCTTTTTTGCAGTACATAAAAAGTACAATAACTTTTCTTTGTTGAGTTATAAATTTGATGAAAAGTAAAATTTAATTCACAGGATCATTTTGTAATTTTTATAGACTTGTTAACTCTAAAAGCTTTTGAACCTGATAATTGGACTGAAGTTTCATAGGTGGTTGGTGACTATTGAGCTTAAGACTTATGAATCTTTAGGTGCACCAAATAGACTCTAAACTCAGATATAAATTTCAAATAACCCAACTTTTAATAGATTTCAGTTATTATCAAAATTCATTAAATTCAAAAGAGTATTTAGTTTAATAAAATAAAATAGAGAAAGTAGGAAGATGTTGAGGAACATGTAAAAAAAGTCTGAGATTGTTGTTGATACGCAGACATTAAAGCAAAGACTGCAGCTTATCATGTTGTGTCCTCACATGACTTCTAGTAATATCCTTGATAGATGAGCAGCCTGAAAGTGCCATGGTGATCTCTAGCTCATTCTTCAGCATCTCCAGCACTGTTCTTACTCCTCCTTCTCCCTTCGCTGCTAGCCCGAATAAAATTGGTCTTCCAATCTGAATCAATTTAAACATGATACACAAGATTCAAGCCCATAATCAAATTATTCGCTCTCTCCGTGAATAATAAGGGCGTGTTTGAGAGAAAATGAATATGGGAAGAATAAGAATTAGGGAGAAAATGAAAAAAGAAATGATTATAGGGAGAATGATTATTTGTATTTGGAGTGAAGGGAATGACAATGAGGAAAATAAAATATTGGATATGACGTGAGTGAATAATAGTTATGTGAAGAATAAAAAATTGGTAAGAGAAGAATAAAAAGTAGTTAGGAGGTGAATAAAAAGTTGTTTTGGGAAAACATGATTATGGCGAGAATGATTCTCGGTAGCCCAAACACCTTAAATCATATATTTTCCCATTCTTTCCTATTAGAAAGTGTGGACATCTATCACAAAATCAATTGGTTGAGAAGAGTAGCCCACGTTATCTTATAAATGTGTTGAAGAATCCTCGCCTTTCCAAGGTGGAAGAAGTGTCGCAAGGTGAGTATCTCCAACATTCTCCTTTATTAATGGTGGCCCAAACACACCCTACGGGGTGTGTTTGATTTTAGTAGAAAAAGAGCGGTAAGCAGTCACTCTTCTAGAACCCCTTGTTTGTATCTGATGGTGAACAACCACTCATACTCACCCACTGAACCCTAAATTACACTAATCCTCAAACAGGTAGTTAATTACTCCCTTTTTTTTTTGAAATTTGGTAGTTAAAAAGTCCGACTACTATTAATCCAAACACTGCATAAATGTTTTAGTTGAAGTTATAAAACTTACGAGGACTGACTGTGCGCCAAGGGCCAATGCCTTAAACACATCTGTTCCTCGCCGCACACCTCCATCTAAGAGTACAGGAACTCTACCTTTGACAGCATGAACAACCTGCCCATCAAATTTCCATGTTCAGAAATTGCAATTCCATGACAGAAACAAGCATGCACTTCCTACTGGGTGCTTTACTAATGTATTGCTTTTTTTTATAAGCTTCAGATATTATAAATATGGAAAATAAATGGTAGGGTACATTCACCAAAACTTTGAAAGGAGAGATTATAAGAACTCAAACTCTGCACAAAAACATATCAAATATCTCATTACTTTGCAAAATTGTGTTCATCCTATTTCTTTTGAATTTGCACCATCTTAGTACGTTAGGGAAATAACTCGTATATTTCACAACGAGAATGAGAATGATTCTGAAGAGAATATGTGATTATCTATGTTTAGAATGAAGAGAATCATTATGCGGAGAATCATTATTTGTGTTGAGGATAAAGAGAATAATTATTGAGAAAATAAAATAACGAGTACGATGAGAATGAAAAGTAGTTATTACGAGAAAAGAGATAACAGAGAGAATGATTCTAAATGTCCAAAAACAAAAAAACCATCTTCCTTCGAATCCATCTCATTCTCCCCCATTTTGACCTCTTTGCCCCCAAACACCCCGAAGAGAAAAACAAATAATCAGTGAGTAATGTGAAATGAATATATGCAGACATTTTACTAATATTATCCCCTTGTGTTTGGCTAGTATAAAATGAAAGGAAACTAATTACCTCTTCAAGAACAGAAATAGTAGCAGGAGCAAAGTCTAGTTGGCGGGCTCCATGATTGGAGACAATAATTCCATTAACACCTGCTTCCACAGCTTTAGTTGCTGCAAATCATCACACCAAACACCCAAGCTAGAAACTTGTTAAATTTTTATTTTAGAATATTCAAATATCTTTAAGACATAACTTAAACGTACCATCTTCATGAGTAAGAATCCCCTTTAACAGAATTGGCAGACTAGTAATTGATCTTAACCATCCTATATCCTGTGGACGGTAAAAAATTTTCAAACATTATACCATTCATTATTATAGTTGAGATAAGTCTATATAATAAAGAAATACTTCAATTACTGAGTTACATCATCAAGTATATATATGCTCCAAAGCTTACTAATCATCAAACCTCAATTTTCATAACCACACTGTAAGACGTCCAATATGGCAAACATAGGCAAGGAAGGGTAAGAATATTCAGATGGAAATTGTTGACGAGGATGATGAGGACCAAATTCCAATTGATATAGAAAGCAAAGAAGAAACGACCCCACCACTCAATCGTACGCATGTCAGAAGAGGGAAAACGGGCAAGAGCCTGGCGGGCACGTCCAGCGGGGGAGCAGGAGATAGTGGAGAGTGATTGTGGTCTCGGAACTAGAGAGAATGTTGGTAAAAGGAGTTGTGAGAGGAGGATGGGATAGAAATTTATGTCTAGGAGAAACTAGACAGCAAGGGGAGAGATACAGATCCTCTCAAATTGGCCGGGTAGTTAATCGTTTGTGAGCTCATTTTGGTATTTGTATTTTGTCTAGACATTGTTATTCCTCTTATATAGTAATAATATTATCTGGTTTATCCTAACATTGGTGTTCTTGTGTGCGTGTGTGCGTGGTATTTGGAAGTTATCTTGCAGGTGGAGAATCGATACCGAACACACACAATTAGGGCATGTTTGATTTTGGGGAAATTGAGTGGAAGTGGAAGTGGAAGATTTGAGTGGCTTGAATGAGGGATTGTAAGAAAATCTTGTTTGTAGGGAATTGGAAGATAACCTTTTTGAATAAGGTTTGTAGAAGATGTTGCAGTAAAATCTTGTTTGGATAAAGTTTTTAAAAGGAGGTATTGTAAGAAAAAGAGATTGTTTTGAGGAGGGGTTGTAGAAAAATTTTATTTGGATGAGGTTGTTTGGAAGAGGGGTTGAAAGGAGAGGTTGGCGTGAGGGATTGGAATGTAGAGTTGGAGGAAGTTTTTTTTACCCTATAAACAAACGCTGGGGTAAATTTTACCACAACTTCCCCCTTGTCCATTTAAGTAATTAAGCAGTTAATATAGTACATACTTCCCAGCACAGTGATGCGTCCAAAGTCTCATTGGCATAAGTTTCTAATTTTGAACCTTGATCCTGCATAAGATCATAGGTTGATATATTATAAAACAAACTAAGAAATAAAGAACTTCAATGTATGCACATCCAAAATGACTAATATAGACAACAATGCAAATGTATGTAGCGAAAATAGTCTAGACCATAAAATATACAACAATAAGATTAAAATCTTTCACTATTTTAGGTGTTAATTCAAATATTCTAAACCAGATAATTCAATTATTACTCACAGAGTTAACTTCAAAAGACATGAGGCCTTCAAGATTCTTCACCGGAGGTGCAATCATCCTACAAATTCATCCATGTTCTTTTATAGATGAGACAAAAACCAAGGCATAGCTTTCAATTGATGCAAGATAGAGTAATAAAAAAGATTCTATCTTACAAGTTGGGACTTATGATACAACAATTTGTCTTATCCCAATTTCATTCAACCAGATTAAGGCGGTTTGTTTGAAGGTTTTATAAAAATATTGTAAATAAGCGTTAACGATCACTCTTCAAACAACCACATCCAAATCAGTCATTACTACTATCGCTATTTTAAAACCACTCAAAATAACTTCTCATTTTTAATAACTCAAAAGAACCCCTCTCACAAATTACTCATCCTAACATCCTCATGGTCAGCAAAAGGAATGCAATGCATGAAATGAAAGAAACTAAGATGTGAAGAATTGCTACTTGTTCTTTATGTCAGCCTCTCTTCTACCAATCCGAGGAGTATCAACGGTCAAAACAATCGCCTTGTATCCGGATCTCTCAGCTCTCTGTACTATTAAAGTTGTGATATCACGCCTTTTGAAAACCTGATTAATGAGTTACATTCAAACTTGTGAACAATTAGATTGCTGATAGGATTGAAGAAGAAATAGTGCACAATTATGCTACATTATCAATCAACTCAAAAGCTTAAATGGATGAGTTATAATAAACTTAATTATATCAACCAACAGAAAGTAAGAAGTGAAAACAAGAAGCATTTACATATAATTGAAAGAAACGGATAGCATTGCAGCTAGATGCAACTTCCTCTAACGAACAACTTGACGAGTAGGACAACACCTACAAAAGGAAGCAACTTATTTCAATAACTAAATTGCACAGTGTTGAATAGACAAATCAAATTAAATGCTTAAACTAATGGGTTGGGCCTTGGGATAAATTTAATTATATCAACCAGCACTCCACTCATTAGTGAACTTAACAATTTGATAATTGAGCTAGAAACGTGTTATGAAAACGGAACAACAATCAAGATAAATAAAAACGTGAGACCTCCTCTTGCTGATCGGGCAGCTAGACCTCCGACTAAGTAATCGTGGAGCATCAAAGTTCAAGAAATATCTTAACAAAAAGACTTGGCAATGACTCGAACTCAAAACCGCCTACTTTGATGTACCATATTGAATTATGTTAAATCACCAATCAACCCAGCAGGTTTAGCTAATGAGTTGAGGTAAATTCAGTTAATAAGGTTGTAGTCACAATAGTACCATAATAGTTTTCGCAGCAGCCGCAGCCCTAGCCGTGGCTAGTTCTCCTGAAAGAACAAAGACATAATTAGAAAAATTAAACAAAAATCAGTTCTTAGCTAAGCAATATAACAAAAGGTTTAACCTTGGTGAAATGCCAACATATGTGAAGCAGTGGGAGCAAGTAGGATAGGTGCAGAGACAAAATGGCCTAGAATGGTTGTTGACATATCAATTTGGCTCACATCCACAAGAATTCGAGGTCGAATCCTAACAATAATAGAAAACATAAATAACATATATATATATATATAAAGCATAATTAAGTTTTTGAAAATCATAATTAGGCAGGTTGTTACATGATTCTATGGAATGCTTGTATATTGTCTTGAAGTGTGTGCTCATCCTCAGCTCCCCCTGCATAGAAATCATAATACATTTTTGGAAGAGCCCTTCTAGCTAACTCTTTGAAGTCATTCACATTCACTGGTTCTGAAGACATTGTACCCTGTTCATTAAATACACATCACAACATTCTTAACTGAATCAAACTAAAAATTAGAATAAAAAAGAAAAAAACAACCCACTCACTCAAATCAATTCAACCCAATCCAAAAATATGAGATGGGTTGGATCTTTCAAACATATAAGATTAGACGGATTCGTGAATTCAGTAACTTAAAAATTTGGATTGGTCTAAAAAATCACATTTAACTTAATTCAATCCAACCCATGTGCACAAAATTCTCAAGTGAATGAAACAGACATGACATACTAAAGCAGAAGAAGCACAAATTCACAACATATCATAAAATTAGGCTAAAGGGTGACATTTTTCAAGGTAAAAAAGCAAAAAAGAAGAAAGAAACCCTATAAAGGGAGCGTAGGAGATCAAGAAAAGCAAGATGGTCCGCAAAATACGGGTTTATAATAGAATCAAACCAAGGAACTTGAAATCGGCAAAGCTGAAATCAAATCAGTTTTTTACCTTCACCCAAACTCCAATCTGCAGGCTTCACCGGAGAAATGGTCGAGTGACAGAAATATTGCCAATCATTGCACTGGAAGTTGTAGTTTAGTAAATATCAATCAACTTTTATTTTATTTTTATTTTACTTAATTTAAACCCATGGAAAATTGGACATTGTCTATTGCCATTTTGTCCAGACATTCCATTCCAAATACTCTGTTTTGTTTTTTTTAATCGATCACTAACAATGCTTTCATCCTACTCATTTCTCAATTACCAAAGTTTTAAAATCTATAATAAATATGGAGATGGAAGGTATCCTCCAGCATTTGAGCTACATCCTCAACTATTCATAACTCATTTTAGTTTTTTTTTTTTTCTTTTTAGTATAAAAGATCTGAAAGACTAGAACTACACATCTCATGATGTTCGTACATCACTACTGTCAGTAAAAATGTGCTCACTTGGACAATTCATTTCAGTTTCAATGTTATAATATTGTTAAAACCTATTTTTGGGTAAGAACTTTTTCATTTCTATATATTACTTTTTATGTTCGTGTGAAAAATTATTTGATTTTATCTTTAATTTAATTAGCTATCTTAACTTTTTTTATATTTTCTTTTTTGGTACAACTTAGGGAAGGGAGACTACAAACTTTTCATAGAGAACATCATTGCTCTCAAATAAATGAAAATCAAATATCGATTGTCACCGACCCTTTCGGTCAACTTTTTGGTATTGAATATATTATTATTTGTACTTAAATTTTGCTTCCATATTTTATCATT
This sequence comes from Cyclanthera cordifolia, assembly GCA_037832605.1. Taxonomy (NCBI): domain Eukaryota; kingdom Viridiplantae; phylum Streptophyta; class Magnoliopsida; order Cucurbitales; family Cucurbitaceae; genus Cyclanthera; species Cyclanthera cordifolia. Next base: position 6,458,158 of record JBBMEG010000018.1, read on the forward strand.
GTCTTTTTAGTTAAAAATTATTTAGATATATTCACAAGTAGAAACTGGATAATAGATGACGATCATAAGCCGACACCTTTAAAAAAAGATGTTGACACATGACTGTCATAAATACTGGCGACATTAAAGATATTTGGCGACAGGCAGAAATGGTGACGGGTAGAAACCGTCACCAAAGACCTTTGGTGACGCGCGACACCAAAGGTATTTGGTATTGCAACAACTTTGACATCTACTCAATTCAATGGGTATGGATACTAACGAAACTTAAACCAAACTTAAGGGAAAAAAAAATGTCGAATTTTGAATATCAGGGATTGGATTATTACCCGCACCGATTTTATTCATCGCTCTCTTCATATGCTCGTCTAGTCTAATATCCATGATGAGCGTTTGAACAATCTCAAAATCATAAGTCGATATAGCCTGAAAGAAACTATTCCGAAATTAAGAGAAAGTTAAATTCGGAATTTGCTGTAACACTAAAACTTACATTTTCAAGTTCATCTTCTACGACTTTGGCAGTGTCATTTTTCTGCTCAAAAGCATTATCCAATTTCAGCTTTGAAGCACTTGCTTTGATTGCTACAAACATGCAACACGTTTCTTAAGTTTAAAGAAGTTTGGTTACACATATAGAAGAAAGTAAAAAAAAAAAAAAAAAAACAAAACAAAAAAACATGAACACATTTAACTAATACGTTTAAAAATAAAGAAAATGTGGGTTTTTTTATGGTTTAAGATGAAGAAAATGAGAGTTTGATCTGGAACCTTATATTGCTGAGGATTTGTGGGGGTTTTGAGATGATAGGAGAAAGAAAATGAAAATTTTAGATGGAAAGAAGAATAGAAGATGAGAAATAGTGAGGGTTTGGAGATTTGAAAGGAAGAAGAGGAGGGTTTGGGAAATTAGGTCTCAGGTAAAGGAAAAGGGAAAGCAGTAAAATGAAAAAGAAGATAGTGTTTCGAGTTTGAGAGGAAACGAACAAAAATAAACGGGGATTTGGTGACATTAGTGTCGGGCGCCCGTCATTAAAATGTCCATCATTTTATATCCGTGTTTAAAAAAAAAAAGTCACATATTTCCTTTTTTGTAGTAGCGAATGATTTTTTAATTTTCTTATCATGGATATACAACTATATGAATAGTCAAAGCAAACATAGCTTAGCTGGCATTAGTGATACACTAACATCTATTCGATCTATGGTTCAGTCCCTACCCCCAAACCTTCTTGAATTGAATTATCTTCGAAGAATAAAATCAATGAGATATTAACTATTGTCTTATTTACTCATCTATTCTCTTTCCTTCCTTTCTATTATCTTGTAATTTTTGTCAAAGATGCCCTTATCTAGTCATTGGGCCCATATTTGGTTGAAAAATACATAATAAAGTAAAATTTGATGGCTGAGTGGAAGGGATGAGAATGAGTAGATAATAATTATAGCTTAAAAAGAAAGAGAAATGCAGCGGGCGAGGCCCATGGATTCCGTTCGTAGGCCCACTCTCTTTTTCCTTATTATACTTAACATTTACATTTATAATTAATTACTTTTTAAACCTAACAATAGTTATAGTTATTATTATAAATGAAGGCACTAAAATCCAAATTTATATTCATATGGTTGAGTTATTAATTATAATTATGGGGGTTACTAATTGATATTATAAATTTAGGAATAAATTGCAATAAGGTGGTGGAAATTAATATTAGATGATTTTATTTAATTATATAATATGGTGGTAGGTTTCTGT
>JBBMEG010000018.1:6475751-6528443 GCA_037832605.1 Cyclanthera cordifolia
AGGATGACGTAAGGTAATGGAACAGGTGTGGATCTCCCTGAATGCATGCTCCCTGAACCGCATGTTTTAGCATCTCAACACTCGAAATGCAAGCAATACAAATTGAACAACTTTATCAGGTTTAGTTTATATAACTCAGTTCATTCATTCATTCATTTATTATTATTCAAGTAAAGGAACCTAATTTTGAGTATGAATATTAGAGTGCTTAAGATTCCAATTTCAACTACAATATTCAATAATATTAACTCTTAAACCTCAATGGTATTACATACAATAACATAATGCTACTGAATTGATTTAAAGTTGATACAATTATACACATACATGACAATGATACCATACTTTTCTTTTAAATTATTTTCTTCATTTACTTACTAATTTTATTTTAGAGAGAGGAAAAGAAAAAGATTTTGGGTTGGCTAAGCTTGCCTTTTGCAGGCTATCCCATGTGACTCAGTAGCTCCTTTTCTTCTTTCTTTTTTTTTACATATATATACCCATTATTCCAATTAGTCAATGCTTGCTCTTGTGTTGGGACAGAGAGGACTCTGTTTGACTGCAAACAAAAAGAAAGAGTGAACCCTTTCCTTAACAACCAGAAAACAGGCTTACACAATTTTGAAACCAATGGATCTTCCCGCTCCCAAATACTTTCATCACTCTCCTCTCGTTTCTGAATCAAATGGGGTATTACTTCTTAATCTCAATCTTGTCGATTTGTTTGCTTATTTTGAAAGGGTTTTCTTTTTGCTTTTTCTGATTTAGGAACCGCCATTAGAGGGCAGGAGAAGCTTCAATGTCAGAACCAAGAACTACCCTTTTTCAGACACCTTCCACGATCCACTTTGCAAGCTCAACCTCAAAGAAACTTCAGAGTTTGTCAAGTCATTACCAATGGCCCACACTCAGAGAACAAGAGATGCAGCTAACTCAGTGACTCGACCACGAGTTACCGAGTCTCCTTCTTCAACTCCAGGAAGGCCTGTTTTTGGGTTCGCCATTGGTAACCTTTCGAGAAAGAATGTCCCTTCAAAGTGGGATGAAGCAGAGAAATGGCTTGTTTGTACCCAAACTTGCAATGACTCGTTGAAGCTATCAGAGCCAACCAAGATATCAAAGCAATTTCAAAACTTTAAGCCTCAAACACAGGTTTTTGCTCAGAAGTTTAGAGTTACTGATGAAAAGGTTTCTAAAGCTGTGTTTGGCGTTCTTGAATCTGCAACTTTAGCCAAAAATAACAGCAACCCTTTAAATGATTCCAATGGTGTTTCTGATTTACACCTTAAAGGTATCATCTTTTTCTCTTCCACTTTAGATTTTCAGCTTTACAAACATTACCTTTTTTTTCTTTCTAAATTATTGCTGTACTTTTCTATACATTTTGTTGTAGATTGTTTAAAAATTTCAAGCCTTTTCTGCTTAAAGTTTGTCCTTTTGTCCTTTGGGGGCGTTTGAATTTTTGGGTTGAGATGAGGTGAGTAAGAGCAAGAAAAGGAAATTGAGTAATTTAGAGATAAGAAAAATTTGTCTAAAGATTGGTGTTTTAGACCGGAAAGGTTGGAAAAAAATATGGGGTAAATTTACAAATAGGGTAAATTGTAAATTTAGTCTCGTTGTTTGATAGAAGTTAGAGTTTAGACCCTAGGTTTGAAGATCTAGACTTAAGTTCTTATGATTTGAAGAAATATAGAATTTAGTGTCTATTATTTGAAGAAATACAATTCATTCCCTATGGTTTGATAAAACCTAAAAAATAATTCATGTTATTCGTAAATAGTAGGTGAATTAAGTATGTAAATGTTTTTTTTTTTTCAATTAATTACTTATCTCACACTCTCATCATTTAACACAAATACAACTAACTTCTACGTATTTTATTCATCAACAATTACGAACGAAGACTATTTTTTAGATTTTATCAAACTCTAGGGACTAAATTTTTATTTTCCAAACCACATTTACTAAATTATAGATTTTTTCAAACCATAAGAACTCAAGTCTAAATTTTGAAACCATAGAGACTAAATTCTAGCTTTTATCAAATTATAGGGACTAAATTTATAATTTACCCAAAAATTTGGAATTTGTGTCTAGGAAAGAAGATATTTATTTTAGATGAAATTTGGTAAAAAATTTAATTTGATGTTTGATGAAATGTTGGAGAGAAGTTGAAGAGAGGTTGTGATGTACTAAAAATAAACAAAAATTCAACCTCTCCTCTACCTCTCCTCCAAATCCAAACACCCGGTTCGAGTGGGGGTTTTGATGGTTTCTTCTAAAGCCTTAATTTGATTGACAACAGATAAGTTTATGGACAATGTAGAGGCAGTTGCAGGCGGCATTGTAGGGATTCAACACAAAGACATTGGAACAGAGATGAGTCCATTAGGCAGCTCCACAACCTCAAGGTGTACAACTCCATTCAAAAGCACTTCCCCAGCTCGTCACAACACGCCCGCGAACAGATCCGGGCCGCTCAGTGAGGCCGAGGAGGGTGCAGCCATGGGCATTTCCCAGCTGCAGGAATGGCATTTGAATAAGCTGCAGCATCCATCTCAATACGATTCAGTTGCATCAAATTGGAGTTCAAGGGAAGAGGAGGAGGAAGAAATATGTAAAAGCTTGAGACATTTTGAAACCGGCAATGAATGCCGGAAAAGCATATCGGATTGCAGAGCTGCAGGTTGGGAAGAAGAGAAGAAAACCAAGTGGTGTGATAGGTAAAAGAAAGTGAAGATGGGTAAATAAATTGGCATTCTACTGCTTAGGCATTGATAAGAGTTTTATTATGGTGGTAAATTTTCAGATATGAGAGGGAAGAAGCAAAGATTGAAGCATGGGTGAATCTTCAAAATGCAAAAGCAGAAGCTCAATCCAAGAAACTTGAGGTACCCCATAATCAATATATTTTATTATTATTATTTTTTAATGGAGGAAGTAATTTTATAATATTTTGAGATTCGTCGTTTTTCTTTCTCGAGCCATCCGCCATGATTTTAGGAATCATTAAAATAAGAATATGAAAGCTAACACTCATCTTCCAAATAAAATTAATTTATATCACACAAATCCTCATTTGAAAAAAAAAACAAAAAATAACTTTGTCTCTTTCAATTGAGTTCTGTCATCCCAGAAACAGGTTTGGGTTGACACCGTTTTTTTATTATTGTTTATTAATGTTTTATTAACTTTGAACTGTTTTGAAACAATATTGATTCGGTTTCAGTTCTTGACAAAAGAACCAACAAAAAATCTAACCAAACTAAATATATAAATAGATGTGAAATATGAAGCAAAAATATATTAAATATTATGATATTTATGGAAATTGTGCTCTTTTTTTTATAGTTAAAGAAAATTCCTTGCCAAATTAAAAAAAAAAAATTGAAAAAAAAAGAAAAATAAATCAAATTCTTATTGAAATAAAAATAAAAATCAAATCAAACCAATAATTTTGTCTTTTATTGACGATCAATATGGACCTAATTATTGAAAAATCAATGATATTATTCGGTTTGACACAAAACCAACATAAATCATTCCTCATTTGTAGATACTCCCTGTATTCATTTTCTTCGATATCTTCTTGTACCTAGGCACGAACCTGGTTACCATGGATATATTGGAATGAAAATTGGATTTCTTTTCAAAAAAAAACCAAAACAAAATTGTGATTAGTTGTGTCAGGAACTAAGGAGCTTGACCAAACGTGTGGTTAACTTTACTTTCAATCCAAGCGCAACCTTTAATGCTGACTAGTTGATTTTCACAAACAAAAATGGATTCCAGACTAACCCTTCCCTACATTTATAATAGTCACTGAAGAAAAGATTGGTTATGCAGGTGAAAATAGAAAGGATGAGATCAAATCTAGAAGAGAAGCTGATGAAGAGATTGGCAATAGTTCACAGAAAAGCTGAGGAACTGAAAGAAGCAGCCAAGCAACAGCACTCTGATCAGATTCAGAAAACTACACAACAAGCCAAGAACTTCAACTCTCGACCACGACGCCCTTATTCTTTAGGGCCCCACACTACTTGTGGTTGTTTCCCTTCCCATAACTCTCACTAAAATACAACAATGAACTCAAATACTTGTAACCTTATCTTCAAAAAAAACAAAAAAAAAAATCAAGAGAGCATGTTTCCATTTATATTAATGTTTTTCTTGAAAGAAATGCAAAAAGCATATGACAGAGTCACTCTCTTTGAGCTTCCAACAATATTAGATTGGCTATCATTCCTAGACTTTGAAATGGTTTTGGCAAGTCAATCAGAAAGGAAAATTGAGCAGCCTATCAAAGGAGATCATAATTTAGAGGAAAGGATTTCTCAACATTTCTAGTGGGGATTTGCAGCAGGAACTCAATCACGAAACTCTTCCATGAATTGTTTGTGGAACTCCGTCAAACGCAACACAACGGCCGGAATCTTGTCCTCTTGGGGTAGTATGGTACATCTAAAATGCCAGGTACCAGGAACCTTCAAGAAAAAGTAGACACAGCACAACAGTCTTAAACTAAGGCCTCTATAGTCCTACTAAATCTCAGGGTAATATATAGCCTACTCTTTTATGTCACGTGGCTTGCGCATGATTAAAAACAACAAAACTAACCTGACCGAAACCAGAACCTGGGACGACGACAATGCCGGTAGCATTAAGGAGGCGACGACAGTAGAATGCATCAGGAGCTGTATGTGCAGCTTCAGCCGCTTTGATTGCCTTCACGGGCAGGGAAATACGAGGAAAGAGATACATTGCTCCTTCAGTTTTATTGCACTCCACACCTTCTAAGCTGTTCAAAGCCTCTTCTAGTGCCTACAGCAAAATGTGAAAGTAAAATAAGGGCAAGGAAACAAATCTGTTAAAAGCTCCTTGACCACTTTGTCAATTGGGGTAGTGCAACTCTTATAACATATTACATATTACAACTTTCATAGGATGATGATTGAAATCCGACGTATTTTAATGCTTGTCGAGCTTTGCAAGTAATATTTGTTTCTTAAGACCAAAAGTTGAGGTTCTTGCTAATGTTGAGTTTTGTACTCTATTGATCAGGCTTTTCTTTCTCTTTAGAGCCTTTCTTTGTGTTTTGATCAAAAATTTCAATGCCAATTTACTACTAACCTTTGCACGCCTTGCCAGCGAAGAGAGGATCCCATCCTTCTCTGCACTATATGATTCAAAAGATTCATCTCCAACCTGCAAATATAGAGTTTGCTTTGTAAGAAATTGTAAGCACATGCAAAGTCTTATATCATAAAACTTAAGTCGAATTAACCAAAGCTTTCAAATACAGATCCAACAAACCAAAGGGAAATGAACATATATCCTATCCAAACACCGGGACATTTAAATCTTAGTCTTGACCTTGGGGGGGCTCATTACAAGGCTTGCTAGAATCTGGCCAGAAATATTAGAACACAGATTCACTGACGCCATTTTGTATATCTGTTCCCTTATCTCAGCATTGAATCCAGTAACCTCCATGTAACCACCTCTTTTTCCACACTCGCCATAGTAACCTGCATCACAAATAAGCATAAAAAATTTCTAGACCATGTCTCTATCAGTAAAACAGATAAACAGAAGTGCAAATATTACCTTTAGAAACTGACTGAAAAGATACCAATGGGATATCCTCATTGTCATATCCCATGGACCGGGAAACCTTCTTAAAAGAGTGGAAATTCTTATCAAGAACATAAACGTTTTCCTGATATACCTGTAGAAAGTCACAGACTCACAAATATACATTAAATTTGGTCCAAAATATATGATTACATCGCATATATTCATCTTATGCAGTTCTACCAACCTCATCTGCAAGAAGAACTAGGCCTTCTTGTTTGCAAAAATCCACAATCTGCCGCTGGTTATCTTCAGCAAGAACCTGCAGGCATTTTCCGACAAAATAATTTGTTTAACAAGGGACATATTACTATAACTAGAAGACATGAAGTAGCAGCACGACAAGCACCTGTCCTGTGGGATTCCCGGGATTTATTACGACCAGGGCCCTAACATTTATACCCTTAGACTTGGCAGCCTCTAATTGCTTCTTAAGCTCAGAAATTTCTAGCCCCCATCCTGTTGCTTCATCAAGGTAGTATGGAACCTACATACACCATGGTATTATATTCTTATAGACATTTCCCCATTTCCATGGATTCAACAACGACATAAAAGTGAATTGGCATTTCCATCATATAATAAAAATAAGTTTCATGTATATAAAAGTAGAGACAAAAATTATGTGATTGTAACATATATAAAAGACATTTCAACTCATTTATAAGGTTTATTTTATTAATTTAAATACTTAGGTATTTATATTTTAACCAGAATATCTAGATATAACATCGATGTTTGTCGATATTTTCTATAAAATTGAAACCAACCCTTTAAAGTGAAACAAATAAAACTCTAAATTCTGCAATGCCCAAGAGAAGTTGGCCAAAACTTGTATGGTATAAAAACTATAAAGCACCCAGCCAATCACTCTAGATTCTAGAAATTAATTACTGAATAAAATATGCCAATTACCAGACTGCCACCATGGAGAGCTATTGAAGCAGAGTACAGAGGGTATTGAGGAATTGGACAAAGAATTCCATCCCCCTCCGATCTTATAAGTAATTGCATCATCATATGGACCTGGCCAGAGAATGATCAATGTGATCATTACCGAGGTTAGTATGAAAAAATATTGCCTTTGTTCCATATAGAAAATTGGAAGGTACCGCTGGGCTTGCACCATCTGTTAGGAAAATATCATTTGGATCAGCAGGAAATCCGTCGCGAGCTTCAATTCCAGCAGCAATTGTATCACGCAAGCCCTTGATACCCTGGTGCCAAAAGTGAAGCAAATAAACAGATTTGTTAGCATTGCATTATTTAAGCTTCAACTTAACTATCATCTCATATAGACATTTCAATAACCTGGCTGTGACTATATGCACCAGTTGCTCTTCCAGGTATTTGATCTAGAACTTGCCAAGCTCTCTCAATGGAATCAGTACTGCAATAAGTATGGAAAATTCAATTGAATGGGGAGAAGGAAACTCACACGCTTTGTTCAAGGTGTTAATTATGCAAATGCCATTTCCTTAAGAGATCAAATACGGCCATAATCATTAGCTGCTTTTAATGTATTTATTATGATGGATGGGAATTATTAAGATATGTATACTGTTAAAAAAAATGCAAATATCACTTGCACAAGTAACAGATCCACTACTTTTCCATTTAAAAAAATTATTGATTAGCCTCAAAATTGGTTTAAACACATTCTCCAGTACCTGAATAGACCCTGTGTTTCACTTCTGTCCAAAATGGCAGGATGATCACACAATGCAAGAACCTTAAAATAGGAAACATATTAATTTTTCTATCAAATGTAGAAAGAAGAGGGAAAAGAAAAAGAAGAAGAAGAGCAAACAAACCTCACGGAAGAAAGTAATTGGCTGCTGACCAAGGGACTGAGGATTTCCAATATTGCAGTAGAGTATCTGTAGAAAATAATGACAATGTATATAACTTCTAATTAAAATAGTACCATATGTTATAGCCCGATACTGTTATAACTTAGTAGTTCACTGCATAAAGTGCCTTAAGCCAAAACTCAACATGAAATTTCATTAACTAGAGATTATATCATGTGCATTACAAAGAAAGCCAGCATCGGTTGCCTGTTTCATTCAAATTTCCATTTCTATATAATAGATTTATAGGTGGACACGTATATGATACAATTTCACATTTTTCATCAATTACTAACCAAGTATAAAACATCATAGATTAGTTAACGGCTATCTGACTAGGTAAGTAAACTAGTAGACAACGAATCCACATTCTGATGAACTGTTAATAGAAATGTCCATACCTCGTCAAAAGGATGTGAACCAGGCTTAGTTAACAACTCTTCTTGTAATCTCTGCAGAAGTGGAAAAAAAAAAAGAAACACTTAGACAAAGGAAATGGAAAAACGCGACAGAAAACTTATGAAATTCAACAAATGCAATTCTTTGATGTTTTTTTTATAAGAAACAATTCCCTAAGAGGGGAAAACCTCAGGAGATTACAAAAGAATGAGAACGTGCATTTCTTGTTTATCTTCAAAGCCAACGATAAAATTAACTTCAAGATTTTGAAGCTCCCTTATAGGTTTCTGACATCTTAGGCTAGTATTCTTATACAAAATAGGAATTCATCAATGTGATATTTAGTCACATTACCTGAGCAAGGGTGACGATTTCCCCTCTGACAGCATACTCACATTTAAGCACCTGGAAAAAAAAAAATCAGAGTAATATAGCTATCGCAGGGCAAAAAAAAAAGTTGGATGAACACCACAGACAGGGTCTAAAAAGACAAACTACTGCAAGGAGAAGATAAACACGGTTAAAAATCAATACCAATTAGATGGAGTATCAACAGAAAAAAAGGAAAATTGCATATAAACTCATATTAATGAAAATCAACAGCAATTTTTTTTTTTTTTGAAAGAGAAAATCAACAGCAGTTAAATATCTTGAATTGCGATCTTAATTTGAAAGGGCTCTGTCTAAGCTTGATCCAAAACCCACTCAGACAAAAGAAACTTTTAACTCTTAATCAAAGAAACAAAAATATAGCAAATAAGCAAAGCAAAGTGTGCCAAACATAGACGCTAACCGTACCGAGATAGCAACAATACATATACAAACTCGCTAATGGGGTGTTTGTGGCTAGGGGATGAAATGTGAAGAATGTTAATCAGAATAATTCTCGGTGTTTCTCTTCATAATTACATTTTCCTAAAAAAAAAAATTGGTTTCTCAACTACTTTTGATTCTTCTAATGACAATTTTTTATTCACTTGTTAACTACTTTTCACTCTAATCATGCTGATTCTTTTAATTTCACATAAACATTATCTTTGCCTCAAACACAAATAATTAGAGTCATTCTCGTCACTCCAAATTTAAATAATCATTCTCTATAGTATTCTTTGGTTACTTCTCAATCCCCATATCATTACCATTCTCCTTCCCGCACCTTAATGAACTGAATCAATAAAGGAAGAGATAGCCATCGCGATATGAGACAAAGAATGAAGAAAACGAAACATAATCTAAAATTAAAAAATATATATATGAGAAAAACAATCAATCCAACCACGAAACAAACACAAGAATCACCCAATAAACAGAAACCCCATTAAAATAAAATAAAATAGAATACAAATAAGGAAGTAGAGTAGGGAAATGAAACCTTATCGTTAATGGTGGCGATTGAAAGCGAATGAGGGGAAGAGGAAGACATGGGTGGAGAAGAAGAAGAAGAAGAAGAATTGTGATCGAGATTAATGGGCGTAGTAGAAGACAAGAAACGTGTCCGCTTAAGAAAAAGATCGCCGACTCTAGCAGAAACGCGAGCGTACTTCCGCATCGTTGATTGTAATATATAAAATTGGAATGGAACAGAAATGGATTCAAATGTGGAAAAACCAGATTTGTAGGATTAGATGCGATGGATTTGGCGCACGCAGATTTCGACTTTGGTTAAATCTCTGCGTGTGTGTTTGCACGCAGCTCGATCTCGAGATGATTTTTTTATTGAACAATTGTCAGCAACTGATGCGAGAAGAGTGTCGCAATTAAGAGGAAATCGATGCGAAAATTTCGAAGCTTTTTCCTTTCCTACATTACAATTTACACTCCGTATGCGCTACGCAATACTGTTTCCTTTTCTCTGTTCAGACGAAGAAGAATTGAACGACTTTCCTTCTTTTATAAGCCCACATAAATCCTAATCCTTAATTTAGGGTTTTTTTTGTTTTTTTTAATTTTTTGGTTATTCTTCTCCCACATAGATTTATTTAAGGAATTTTTCTTGTATAGCCCAAAATTTTGAAAATGTTTTTCTATACCAAAAAAATGGATGGCTTTTTGTAAAATTATCAAAATGTCGCCTTCAATCAATAGTATAGCTTCACTTATTTTTTCAATCAACAGATTAACTGATGTATCCAATCAATTCGTTAATAAATTTAATCAGTTTAGTAGAGTCAGTTTATTGCTATGGGAGTAATTTTTCATTTATTTATTTTTACTATATTACATATAAAAGATTAGAATCCTTAACTTAATAATTTATAACAATAGTTCAACGCCACCGTCACATGTTTGATCTTGTTAATTTGTATTTGGCTATCATTTATTTGTGAACGGTAGTACCCTTTATATAGACTATTTATTTGTGATCAATCATTTATAATCATATCAAACGAGTTATTATTTAAAATCATTATATATTATATAACATTTAAATGAGCTAGTAACTACAACTCATATATAAATAAGTTAATTAATAAAATTTCAATTTTTAATATTCAAAATATTCATTCATTTGTAACTAGCAAAAATAATCATTGTACAATTTTACGTCAAAACACATTGTTGTTCATAGTGTTTTATCTATTATAAATTTTGTTAATTTTCTTTTGTTTGACTCTTTAACAACATGTTTGATGTGGTGGGTGGAGAAATTTTAAACTATGCCCTCCGAGATTATACTAAAAAATTCGAAAAAACAAAAGATAAAATAGCAGCGTGCGATACCATTTTATTATTAACCAAAGCAGCAATAAAAACACGACACAAACCATTGATCATAGTCCCGACCTCATCAATTTTACAGCCCAAGTGAAAACGGGAATCCGGTGGAGCTCAGCCAGGTACCGCCGCCGATGAAACTCCCGGCCGTAAATTTCTGAGCTTCCGCCGCACTGGTAATAACTCTGTACCCCCTCCACGTCACCCTCCTGGAGGTGTCAGAACCGGGCCCACTATTCTGATACTCTCCATAAAACAGAGTATCAAGGGCAAAATTGCCATCCCAAACATGCCAGCCGGCAGGATCAATCACATTGCTGATACTGGATTGCATAACCACTGTCCTGGAGTATCTCTGCCACGGCCGCCCGAGGAACGTCGGGAAGTTTCCGATCACCGGCCGCAGGTCGGAGGTGGTTCCGATTCGGCATTTTTGTATCACGATGCCGGTGTTCTGATTCGGGTCGGTTCTTCCCTGAGCAGTCACCATGTTTTTCTGACCAGGGTTGGGGCGGCGGGCGTGGATGTCGGAGTCTTGGATGACGGCGGCGGCGTTGCCGAAGATGAAATCGACGGTGCCGATGATGATGCAGCCGACGTAGAATTGGCGGTTGGAGTGGACGTAGAGGGTGTCTTGATAGGCGAGCATGTCGCACCGGTAGAAGGCGGATAGATCCGACCCGACCCGGAGAGCAACCGCTTGGTGCTTTGATGGACCCGCCGTGTTCTGGAACGTGATGTCTCTCGCTAAGAATCTTTCACCCACCGCCGCTGCAATTTTTCACCCAAATACACAAAAACAGGTTCAAGAAATTTTCAGAAACCAATTTTTGGGATCAAATTAAGGACTATAATTCAATTTTGTCCAAAATAAATAATTAATTAATTAGGTAAATTATAAATTTAGTCATATGATTTTGATGAAAGCTATAACACAGATGAAAGCTAAAATTTAGTGGTTTTAAATCTATGATTTAGAAAAATCTATAATTTAGTTCCTATTATTTGAAAAATTAAAATTTTGTCTTTAAAATTTTGATAAAATAATTATTTGTGAATAAAATATGTAGAAATTAATTATTTTGTGTTTAATGACGAGAGTGTGAAATAAATAATTGATTTGACAAAAAATCTACAAATTATGTCATATATAAGTTTCGAATCTGAGATCTTGAAAGTAACATACTTTCAGAATACAAGTCGTCAGTCAACTATGTCATGTTTGTGTCGTCAGTCAACTACGTCATGCTTCTGATCATGTGAGATAAATAATTGATTGGACAAAAACACATAATTTATACGTCACAATTACGTATTTAATTTGTTTATGATTTTACAAATTACTTCAATTAAATTATAGAATTTATTTTTTTAAATGATAAGACTAAATTCTATATAATTCTCTTGATTATAAAATCTAAAGTTTAAATTTTCGAATTATAAATGGAGAAAATGATCATAATAATTAAATTTATAATTTATCTATAAAAAAAAGACAGTGAAGCAAAAGTTGAAAATTTGAAGGAGCAAGTAAGAAATGCGATACCAACGGTGGCGGAGTTAAAGGTGGTGCTGCCGTCGACGACATTTCTACTGCCCGTAATGATCGTAGTAGTTCTTCCATCTCCCCAAAACATTATATTCCTCTTACTACTCGCCACGTTCACATTCTCTCTATAAACCCCAGCCTTAATTCTTATGATATATCTCCGGCTACTCCTGTCCGGCGCCGCCGCAACCGCCGCCGTCACCGTCCTGTAATCTCCGCTCCCGTCGGCCGCCACGACCGCGTCCGGGGTTGCGGACGACGACGCTTGCAAGAGCCTCCGATCACCGGCCGACAGCCAATCCGGCCAGTTAACGCCGTCGTGGTCGGCGTTGTGCTTTCGGTTGAGGTGGGCCCGATTGGCGATGTCGGTGTCGGTTAGATTTTTGACGAGTGCTAATGCAATGCTGCAGAGCTTTTCCACGTGGATTTGGCCTGCTTCTAATGACTTTCGAACATCCTTGTCGCCTTTGTCGTGGGAGAATCCGTCCAGACACGTCTCCTGAATTGTCAAAAGCGTCTATCTATTTCACTATTTAATACTTAATACCTTTTCAACCTTGTTTCTCTTTCGTTATAAATTGCATTTTGAATTTAATTAAATCTATAATTTTATAGGCTTCTCTATTTTGGTTCATGTAATTTTAGATGCTTTTTTTTCTTTCTTTTCCGTTTTTTTAATAAATACATTAATTTAAATATTTGTTTGAAAAATCGCAACCAAGCACATTTAATTTCAATCATTATTCATAAATAAATGTTGAAAATAAATTAGCATTCTAAATATATTTTAAAACTACATTTACACAAGTTTATGATGGCAATCATTACTTCTAAATATTTGTTTATTTCATTTTAATTATGTTATAATTATTTTTTTTTAAATCCTTTTGCACATAATTTGATGTATAAACAAAATAATTAATAACCATTAATTATAAACGTGTGGTTTAATGATGTATCAATACCCACTTGGTTCCAATCTTTGTAATCTTTGTCCCTCCCTGACGTCTTATACTAAAAAAAACTAAATAAATAAATGTCTGGCCTAGAAAATATAAGAGATAAATGAGTTCAAAGAATAGTTTAGATAAATAAAGAATAGTGTGCAGGAATGCACTTAAGTTTTTTTTTTTTGTTATCTATTAGTGTCTGACCTAATGACGAGTTACCTCGAATATAATGTAAATATCTATCTCATAGAAAAAACACACTTAAGTTTAATAATGGGTACTGAAAATATATATTGGCAAAAAAGAATTTGAAGATAGAATTAGTATTACTTAAGAAGTAAATATTACATATTACATGTGTTCACCATTTTGTTGCAAGGGCTCATTGCTTTATTATTTTTTATTTTTTTGAATGGTAACATAATGGATTTTATGAAGATGTAATTCAAAATTAATTAACAAAAATTATAATAACTCGTTATTTTAAAATTATTGTGAGGTATTCGCTTTCAAAATTAATTAAGAAGGTACCTGATTGGTAATGGCGGAACTGAGGAAAGTTTTGAGGTCATCGGCGTACTGCAACAGATCTTTGTTGTTAGGATATTCGTTAAGATCCTCCACAACCACATACAGCTCTCTCAGCGCCTCTTCATCCGCTTCCAAACAGTCGCGTAGGGCAATTTTTTGTCGTTTTGTGAGATTCTCCATCCTCCCTACCAATTTCTTTATGCTCTTATAATTCTTCTTCACTGCGCCAATGGCAATCTCCACTGACTTTTGGATCAACTCTTTCGAATTAGTGCTCGAACTCATTCCCAGGGAGTGGCAGAGCTCTGGGTAGAGCGTGATGGCGCATGTGCTTCTCCCCGCCGTCGTCTCCATGCCGAGGACCAGCGTGGCCGTCGACATCATGATCAACAGCATCATAAGTACTCCGGTGGCGGCAAGATTGTTGGGGTGTGTCATTTGGTCTTTGTTGGGAGATATTGTGTGTGGTGGATGATTTTTGGTATGTGGATTAATTTATTTGTGGCTTATAAATAAAAAAAAGTTGGTTGGTTTCAAAAACATAATGTCCCCCGACATTATTACTTGTAATTTTGCTCAAAGGAGCTGGAGGGTGTATTTATTTTTGGTAGAAAATGTTGAAGCGAAAAAATTAATAATAGTTAAAATAATTAAGTAGTGAGCATAAAGCCACGCCACCGTATAACATAAACATTGGACATATATATAACTAAAACATCTAGACCCTAACAAGCTCAAACATGTTCAAATAAATACAAACAAATGTATTGTCATTATTTTTAATAGGTTATAATTGGCTGTTGAGATGCAATTATAGACATATATGAGATGATTTTAGATCAATAGAATTAATTTTTAACTATATAGTTGTTTGGATCATGCAATAATAATAAAAAGAGAGAGAGAGAGAGATAAAAGACCGCCACACCACAATGTCATTTTCATTAATAAATTCGTATTGAATTTTAGTAGGTTTACTGACACAGTTTCTATTAGTTTTAAAAAGAAAATTCAAATTTCAAATTAAAATTCAAAATAATTAAATTCCAATATTCTAGAAACTATTTTTATTTATATGAACTTTGATTTATTATTATTATTATTGTAAGAAGGTAACAAGGCAGTATTTATAACATGTTATTAACGATTATGTAGGTAAATATTTTAAAATTTGATTATATCTGTAATTATTTTGAGAGAATAGTATATCTATCACAATTTTTTTCTTCTATTTCTAAATCAATTCAGGCCCAATTTATATTTGAGTAAAACTTCCCAAATGGGTAGAGAGCCCATATTTTGAGTATGTGCCGTACAAATTTAGCAACTCTTTAATATATTTTTTTTAATAAATTTGTGTGGCACGTTACTAATTAAAATGTAGGATTCTCCTACGTATTTAAGGGATAAGTTTTACTCTTTATGTTTTGTCTTGTGTAAACTTTTTGAACTTCATTTTTCTTTAGCAGCTACATAGAAATAGATGTTATTTCACTCTCAAAAGAAATGCTTCATAAAACATAAAGAGTAAAACTCCTCGCAGAGGAGGAGTTAAATAAAATTAAAAAATTGAGGGAGGAGACCACAAATCCTCGAACTCGAATAACACCAAACAATAAAATCTGATGTTGAACTAAAATAACACAAAACAATAAAGTTACTGCGCCACTGATACATTCGATAATAAGACCCATTTCTAATCCCTCTTTAAAACTTACCTTCAAACACCCAATAGCTTTAACGTCTGTTTATTTGTTATAATTGTGGAGTGCCTGACTTTTTTTTAGCAGTTATGAAACGCATTTGCAATAACTTAGCCCCACGGCACAATAACCACGACGATGCTTCCTCTACCATGACTTTGAATAGTTAGTAACATTAATGTACTTAGTGATGATCATCACGTCCGCATTCGAGTTATCGCACCTCTAAATGTTGTAACTTAAAAAAAAGTTATTCTTTTTTTAAAATTGACGTTTCTGTTTTTCTAAAGTTTCGTATTTGAATTCGAAACTTACATTACACTTTCAAATAAGTGAAACACGGTTAACAACTCACATTCACTTTCAAAGAAGTGAAATAAGATTAATAACTCACTATATATTTTTAAAATGAGTGAAACATCACTAGAAACACGCACTGTACATTTACAAGAGTAAAACTATTGCTAACAACTAATACATCTCTAAGAGATGACAATGCATGATTAACAATTCACACATCACTCTAAAACAGTAAAACACAACTAACAACGCATACTAGTTTCTTGAGCATCCATACAACAAATACAAATGTATAAGGAATAGAAACATAGCTACTTACTTCCAAGCCAAGATAGAAAAGTACGTATGACCCAACCCTTTTAGCTTTGAGTTCCAAAATTATGCATATGATTCATCACTCAAAAGTGGCACCATCAATATTAAACGAAAATAGAGAAAGAGCATACACCGTTCTATTTAGTAACGAAGTTTACATCGTTTAAGCATGCGTTAGGGATCACACATTGCACCCCAACAACATTGTCTTGTTCCGATCCAAAACGACTTCGCTCGAATTAGTCAACGTTTAACTTTGACCATTATTTTCTTTAGAGCCTTACATGTGTGGCGAGGGATATGTGTGTCATTGTTCATTTTCGTTTCTTTGAGGGAGTTATTTACTTAAGTTGGTGATATGAACAAACGTCATCCTCCAAAAGCTATCATAAGACCTTCAAGATAGGGGCTTTTCGTAGTTTTTAAATCTTTTAATTAGAGTATTTTCACTCCACAACGATTGACTAAGTTAATTTTCGCATTTTTTTCGGCTAATCTTGTATATAAAAGAAAAATCCAGATAAGTAAGGATGAACCGAGGATAGTTAGAAGAATGCTTTCATATTTTTTATTTTTCGGCTTATATGGATTCTAGCGGTGTATGACTTTCATATTATTCACTAATATCATTTTGAATATTTTATTTTTCTCATTATCATTCTCTTCATTCCAAACAAAATTAATTTTTATTCACAAACACAAATAATCATTTTTTATTTAATAATTTTCATTCTCATTGGTTTATAATATTTCTCATTCTATTTGCTCCAAACACACTCGAAGTTAGTTTTAGCATTTTTGCCGGTTCATCTTATATATCGTCACGCCCGGACTTGTGCATACCGACGGGCTTTGGATCCCTTTGTGTGGGATGTTTAGATGTACGGATTTATTTATGTTTAATGAATGGTTATTCTTAAAAAAGAAAAATCATCAATTATTATAAAATAGAAAATAGTAAAGAACAATCTTTGGGCAGTTTTACGAAAGCACAGGGTGCGGTTGTTGTGTTCTCACAATCCACATTTTTACAAATGAATCCACTCTGATTATGCGACTTGGTTCTGTTCTTCTCGCGAATCGCAGCGCCAGCCATCGTCTTCTGCTCATTAACTGGACGATTCCCAATTTTCCCACCTGCTGATCCATTGCCACCGCTCTAATTTCCTCCCACGAAAACCCTAGTGGTTTATTCCCAACGTTCGCGATTTCATTTCTGGTAATTTCTTCTCCGGGTTTTGATTTCTGTGGGTTTTGATTCTTATCTGAATTTGCGATTCGAGTTTCCGGATTGTAGTCAATTGATCGCAGGGTCAATTTTGAAGAACGAACGATTGAAATTTGAGAGAATTTTATTGCGTCGGGGGGCTTGCGGTTTCTTAAATTTGATAAATTTTATAAAATTGATAAAATTGCGTTATTTCTCTTGTTATTATTTGAGATGGATGGATGGATGAATGAAAGGTTATGATTTATTTGGTATTCGGATGATTTTTTTGCTTGAATCTTATGGCTCTTGCGGAAGATTTCAACTGCGCTTGTTCTATTTCATCTTGGACCCGTTTACTCAGAAATTTTGATTCTTTTTGAATTTCGAATCTTTTTGGTTACTCAGAAAACTAATTTCAACCAAAAATCACCTATTAATTTGATCATTCTGATGTTGTCTTATATGGAACTTTAAACGGGGGGGAAAGCAAATGGCACAAGAATGACTCTTTTTCCCTCTTTTCTGGTGATGGTTTTGCATTGCTTGTTTCCACCGTTCTGGGACAACCTGCTTTGTATATTTTTTATTGGAAGTCTTGTTTCTCGTTTATATGCTTTCTATTTGTCTCTGTGTTTTCTATTATAGAAATTTACTGCATGTTTCATTTTCTTCAGCTAAAAATCTTTCTCATCGTACGCTTTCTATTCAAGGAAATATACCTGTTTCTGTAGAGTTTTTTAAACTATGACTGCTTCTGTATTTGGGTAAATGATAATTTATGGTGTTCATCGGTTGTTTTCCTCTTATTTTTTTTTTTCACTCTGTTGATGTCATCTCGCAGGCATTGTATCTGAGATTGAAGAAAGAAGCAGTTGATTTTCTTTGTTGATAGCTTTGTGGAATGGCAGATAAATCATGTATCAAGAGGCTTCAAAAAGAATATAGAGCTCTTTGTAAAGTATGTACCTTTTTTCTATGCTACTGTTACAACACATGGGTTTACCCGTAATTTATTGGCCGTTCTTGACAATGTAACCTTAGGGATTGGTGTTTATCTTGTGGCCGATTTCACAAGTGAAATTTTATTTCATTATTATTTTTCCTCAACAAGGAACTGAATGTTTTAACTCTTGCTTTGCATTTTCTTGCTGACATATATTTTTGTATTTGTCTCCCAATTGGTGCTGACTCTGCTATTCGTAAATTTGTAGGAGCCTGTTTCCCACATTGTTGCTCGTCCTTCTCCTAGTGACATTCTTGAGTGGCGTAAGTTCGTTTCCGTTGATCATGGAGCTCATCCTTTCGTGTGCATGTAGGATACAACAATGGAATTTTAAGTTTGACTTCAGTTTAGTTTTTGTTCAAGCAGACTGTAAAATGATAAGTTATATCATGTTGTGTGGAAAGGTTGAGAAATAACTGCTATTCTGCTAGGACATTGTGATGTTGAATAATGGCTAAATTGTGAGAGTTCTTTGCTGAATGAATGGGAAAGTTGGGGCCTACAGTTTATTCATCTCTTATTAATGCAATTAGCATGGGTAAAAAGTTGGGACTTTGGAGTTCGTAAAGCATTGCTTGCCTGTTTCCTCATGTCATAATTAGATTCTTATTTCTTTTAATACTTCATACTAGCAATTTTTCTCTCGAGTTCCATTCCAACTACTAGTGATGTTATTTTTCATAAAAACATGTGGTTTCTGCTCATAATTTAGACACTTTAGTTTTCTTATTAATATTAGATGTTTTCCTATTTCAGATTATGTTTTGGAGGGAAGTGAGGGAACTCCTTTTGCAGGTGAGTATGTTTTACTTT
Organism: Cyclanthera cordifolia; assembly: GCA_037832605.1. Classification (NCBI taxonomy): domain Eukaryota; kingdom Viridiplantae; phylum Streptophyta; class Magnoliopsida; order Cucurbitales; family Cucurbitaceae; genus Cyclanthera; species Cyclanthera cordifolia. Next base: position 6,494,727 of record JBBMEG010000018.1, read on the forward strand.
GTCCTCTTGTATACACAGTGGACACTTCTCTTCTCAATTCTATTTTTTTGTTTCCGTTTGCAGTTTTCTTTTTTAAGATTACTTTAATTTTACTCTTTGATTTACACTAGGATATCGAGTTATTTTTTCTTTGTATTATTATTATTTAAAAAAATGGAAAACATTTCAAATTTTTGTTAGGTGGGTTCTATCATGGCAAGATTAAGTTTCCGTCAGAGTATCCTTACAAACCTCCGGGAATCAGGTATAAGCAAGGAGATGTGTCTAGTAATCTGGAAACTATGTGGCAAGAGTTTTTTTTTTATAAAAATTACCGTTATTTCTGACACTACTACGTTTCTTTGTAGCATGATCACACCAAATGGCCGTTTCATGACACAGAAGAAAATTTGCTTATCTATGAGTGACTGTAAGGTTTTGGAATTTAATAATGATCATGTCTGTTTTGTCTGTAGAAATGATTCTAATTTTACATCTTTGTTGCAGTTCACCCAGAGAGCTGGAATCCTATGTGGTCTGTTTCTAGGTGAGACACAATCCTTCTCATTTTTCTTCCTTGGGTGTTATAATTTCTTAGTAGTACCCAAGTGTTTCTTCTTCTGCTAAAAAAGTTCTTAAGTTAATACACATTTTCTTGGTATGTGAAAACTTTTCTCATGATACTTTACAACTTTTGCTTTCTAAAAATTGCAGCATTCTAACTGGGCTTCTTTCGTTCATGGTGAGAACACTTTTGCTCATCTCATATTGCTTATGGTTGTGCTTTTATGCCTTTCTCTTTTCTTGTTGTTGATTAATTTTGAGAGAGGATCTACTTTCTTATGCAGATGGACAACAGTCCTACTACTGGTAGTGTGAATACTACTGCTGCTGAGAAGGAACGCTTGGCAAAGGCTTCTCTTGCATTCAATTGTAAAAAGTAAGTCTATGCTCCAACTGTACAGGATTTTGTTTCCTTAAACGAAGTTCCATTTTTGTTGGGGTTCCATCTGTCGTCCACGTTCCCTTAATATGTTGGCTTTGGTGAAGTTACAGGAAATGTGGATGGGTCATCCCGACTCTCTATCTTAAAAATAATCACTCTCCTATTTTTTTTTTTTTTGAATTCAAGGATCTCCTTTTGCTAGTGGGTATTGTCGTCTTGGTAAAGGCTTGGGATTTTAAAGGTAGGTTTCCTTGGAATTTCTAGGTTCGAAATACACAAGTGGATTTATTTGTAAAATTCTTTGTTGTCTCCTAGGTCCGAGCCATGAGAGTTGCGTAGGTGCCCGTGTATGTAGTGGGGCCGTGCAAAGATTCTAGAGACGTGTAACAATGATTATTTTACGTTGGGCCGTTAAACTTGGGTGTCCTTGAGTGTGAATTGCAAGTAATCTTTCTTGAATGCAGAGTTCACACTTACTTTATTGGCATGCCCTTTGCAAAACCATTGTTTATTCTTTTTCTTTTACAACCAAACAATCATCAGTTTTTATTTTATTGCAAGACTTCAATGCTAATCCACAAAAATATACTTTTATTTTAACAGCCCAACATTTAGAAAACTGTTTCCCGAATACGTGGAGAAATACAATCAGCAATCAGAGCAGCTAGTTGCAGAACGGGTAGCACCAAGGCCATCAGCGGAAGGCGAAACCAGGCAACTACTGGAGAAGGTCAAGTCCACAGAAGAAAACATTAACAACAAAGATGGTGATGGCATAAAAAGAAATAGGAAGCAATCATTCCCTACGTGGATGATGTTGCTGCTCTTATCGATCTTCGGCGTCTTAATGGCATTGCCTCTCCTTCAACTATGAAACCGCTCAATGGGAAGGTTGCACAGGTAATGGTAGAAAGACTGGTGTTTGTGCAAGTCAAAGATGCTCATAATTTTGCATGTACACTTAACATTAGTGTGTCTGTGTCTGTACAGATGGTGTGGTGTCTGTCTGTGATGTGGCTTTCATTTTTCCATGTCTTTTATGTTTGGACAAATAGTTGCTTCAAAACCAAACCTCTTTATTTGTCTATATTTGTTCTTTTAAGTACTATTAGCTGAGGATGACACTGCAGGATTAGTGATTCTTTTTTACTTTTTTAGATTGGGGAAAGCTTCTGGGGGATCGTAGGAAAGTTTTTGCCGCTGTTTTTATGCTCCACTGCCTTTTCAATCCCCATGACCCATTATCCATTTTTCTATTTGGGGTTTCTCTCAAACATCCATTTAATAATGACCAACTACTACTTGGAGTTTTTCTTGTATAATGAAGAAAAACACTAGAAAGAGCTCACCTGGGGTACATAGCAATGCCCGATAAGAAGAGCTGAATAATCAGTCCCAAAACATTGGAGAAGAGAAGAAATGACGTCAACTAACCGAAACGACATAGTTTTGTTTCTAATTATTTAACAGAAAATAAATTATTGAGGATTTAAGATATGCACAATTAATGAAATTGCCTCATTTAAGAGCAGACAGATAATATATAGAAGTGCCATCCAAGTGTATTTGAGTTTCATATGTAGTTTAGACAGGTTTAGATTTGTGTTTTAATATACGAGCTCTCTTTACTGTAATGAAAACATAACATTGACAGATATTCAGTTCATAGGATAAGTAATCATAATGCTAGGCCATCAAATATTTTTTACTTTAGATTTGATCATTATGCTTGGTAGAGTTGGTTGGTAACAAATTTATTTATTTTCCATTTCCTTCAACTTTATTCCTTGATTTGTTTGTAGCTGTCTACTGTCTGCCACTTTTTGAATGATGAACAATGTCTAACTGAAAATCCTAAATGGAGTTCTTCAATGGTAGTTGTTCAACTTTGCTACTTTTGATTTAGTTGCACAAATGCTTCATGTTCTTAAATTTTGGTTTCAATTTTTTTCCTGAACCAAGCTTCCTTGTTTTGCTTTTCTTTTCTTTTTTGTGCTTGGAAAATTATCAGAAAGCATGAACCACAAGAAACAAAATCATTATAAAACTTGGAACGATTGAAAAAGAGTAAATCTCTTGCAAGTCTGTCAAGTGTTCAAGTGTTTGATCAATGTTCAAATTGCTCGTTTCTTACTTTGTCCCTCAATAACTCAATACCATTCCATTCCATACTAAACAGATCAAAACTGATTCAAAGGATTGAAAGTTTGTTAATACAAACCATATTCTAACCAAATAGAAGAGTTGGAGAGATGTTCTTGAACAAGGCTTTCCCTCTCATTACAAGAAAGAAAGTCAATTTGTACAAGTTTTGAACTTGTTGTGACATATTAAAAAAAAAAACAAAAAAACAGAGCAGCCCGTTTAAAACTCTGTTCTCCGCCCCTCAAGCTAATTGTTCCATTTCATTATCGGCTGAATTTGGATTACAAGTAATCACTCTTCTTTGCCTACTCAAAAGCCTTTTCAATGAACTCAATTGAGCGGGAGCTGGTAATTTTCTCTCCTCATCCAATGGTGGAAATTGATGATCACTCTGTCTCTGTACATCTACTGTCAATTCTACATCCGGGTCACTCGCCAGCGCCGATGAAGAATCTGCCGGGAAAGGGTTTTGAGAAGGGTCATTTTCCACTCCCCGACAAGCTCCGGCGGAGGTGATCTGAGCCTGATTTCCCCAAATCAACACATTTGTCGGAAAAGTTGGAAATTCAGAAAACAATCCAGTTGCAGAATACATATCGCCGGAGTCCATGGCGGCGGTGACGGGATTCCGGCAGAGAGGACAAGTGGAATGAGATTGAAACCACATATCAATACAATCACTATGGAAGCCATGGAAGCAACCATGAAGCAGCTTAGCCTTTTCGCCTTGAACAAGTTCAGAGAGGCAAACGGCGCATTCAAGCCCATCTTTGAAGTTATCTGAGTGGAATATCAGAACAGGAAGTGAGCGGAGGACGGCGGGATCCAACCCTCTTCCGGAATTGAGATTTTGGACGGCGGAGAACTCAAATCGGCGGCGGCGACGGCGAGTTTCCACCGGAAGTTGAGTGGGATCTTCAATGCGAGACCATAACCATTTGGCGTAGAGTTGGAGAAGAAGATAAAATACAGCCAACAACAAGAACACTAAAATAATTGTCACGATGACCATTCCAGTGGGCTTGAAGGTCACCGAGTCACCGGAATGTTGACTCAGCATGTACTCGTCTTCCATGGCTGCCCACGAATTTTATTTATTTATTTTTTAGTTAATAAATCAGAACAGGGTCTTGAATTAGAGAGCAGAGGAAGAAGAAGAAGAATGAAAATGGGTTCGAAACAGAAAAAAAAGGTTAAATTTTTAATTTTTGAATTCCTTCTTATTTCTTGTGAGGCCTAAAGATTGTGTCGCAGTAATCATGCCGGGTTTCCTCACACGTAAACAGTGGGTTTTGTTGTTATTATCGTTATTTTAAACTATGAATTTAAATTCTCAGTTTTTTATACTACTTATCGGAACTAATAAGTATTTAAAAACTACCGTTTATTGTTGATGTATCATTAGTGTCAACTGAGCTATATTCGTTTTGACTTTAAATTTTTTATAAATATTAATAAAGTTGCTTTAATTTAGATATAATTTAGGACGACCTTTATTAGAATGATATTCGTATAATACTTACTTATTAAAAGTCAACGCTAATAATCAAGATTTCAAGTTCATTTTTCTCAATTTTCCAATATCACATTTTTTTAATCTCTTTTTATAATTATTCATAATCACTCTTTTCATTCTAAACACAAATAATAATTCTTTTTCGTATTCTCATCTTAATTCCGATATTTTTCATAATGATTCTTATTATTCTTACCACAAACATGATTCTCATTATCTTTACTCCAAACAAGAAAGAGGTTCTTTGGGTGGGCTCGACGCTATAATAATGGGCTGATTTAATGGGCTAGCATGGATCTGGAAATTAGATGGGCTTTATACTGGAAATTAATGGGCCAACCGGCAATGGTGCTTGTTATCCAACGCCTCTATCGATGGCTCAGGCTCCCACTCTTACACTGGCTCAGATTTGCTTCCATTGTTTCTTCAACTGAATTCCAGTGGTAGATTTTGTCTGAATGAGCTCCCATGCCTTTGTTAGGTATATTTCTCTTCTTTCCTTTCAATTTGTCTCTGATTGTACCGAAACGGGCGAGCTCAGTGCCCAGCCTGAAATTTCCAGGCGTGGGTTCTTGATTTGAGCTGTTGCTACTCTTGAATCCATGGGGGAACGGGCTGGATTCAAGAACTCTCAAATGGGTTATGGTTCTGATTCTGCACCGAGTACTTCCGATGGGGTTTTGGAAAAATTGGATGATAGAGAAAGGTCGAGGTGAGAGAGGATTTCCAAAGCGAATAAAGGAAAGGGAGCAAGAACATTGCTGGTAATGTACACTTTTGCAGAGACCCTTAGACGAATCGAGGAGCGAACAAGGGTTGCTATGCAGGATCCTGAGGTGAAGTCGTGTAAGAAAGATTTTATAATATTCTCGTGGATATAAGAATGGTTCTGGATTTTCTTGTGGGTATGGTCATATTGTCTTTTACTTTGTAGGGGAATTGCTACATATTAAACCGTCTATGCTGCTTATTTTAGCCAATCATGTTCAGCATTGCAGTTGATGTTGCTATGTGTTGTTAACACTCCTATCTATTTTATATTGCACCTTGTCCGGTGGCATTTAAAATTTGTTTTGCAATCCATCTTGCTACCATCAGTTGTTTGTCCCGTAAAAATGATCGAAGCTGGCTAGGCTTAGATAATCATAGATAATAAATAAGAAAAACAAATCTCCATCTTGCTACACTTTGCTTCCATCGTAGCCATGATGCCGAACTATGAAGCGTGTTACACGGCATAGATTTTATTGATATACCTCAGCTTTTTACTAGTTACTACGATATTTTCTTTGTAAATTATGCTCTTTTCTATGCAGGTTAAAAATGAAGTTGGTTAAGCTTGGCCATGCTCAGAGGTAGGCGTCATTCAATTCTGTTTACTTGAATTTGAATATATGATCCCTGAGCCACTGAATTTCAATTGCACCTCCTTTGTGATGCCACAGTAAGGAAACAAGAATGAAAATCGGCATTGGTGTGCGAATTGGCTGGAAAAGACTTCGTGAGAAGATGATATTACAGGAAGCTTGCCACATTGATTGGCAGAATTTGAATTGCTGATGCTTCAAGACAAGGCCTATAAGGGCGAGGAAGAGCTGCCATGGGACTCCTACCAAATCTTGAATGAAGAACTTCAAAAGGAATGGCTGGAGAGTGCCGAGCAGCAAAAGACATTGCCCAGGCCAGCCGAGCAGAGGAAGACGATATCCGAATCCATCTCTGCAAAATGGGCTGATCCTGTATGTTTAAGTTACATATCCTCTATTGGTTGCATTAAATCAAACTTTTTTTCTCATTAAATGTTCTCCCAATGGAATGTTTGGATTGAATTCAATGAAAAAAAAAAAAAAGTTTGTTTTGAGTCTACGTGACTGATTTATTAAAAATTATTTACTTATACATTGAAACTTAACTCTACTTTTTAATACTATAACAACTAAATTTTTAATTTCTTTTACTATATTTATAGTTACTTCTTCCTTTTAAGACATTGAAAAATAATTAACTTTCAGATTTTGATTAAAATTTATTTAATTTTCAAGTTTAAAGATTTTTTTCTCAATATTAATATTGTTCCACTTTAACATTTAAAGTTATTATTATTATTTTTATTAATTACGTAATAGAAAGTTGATTAAAATGATTACTAAATATTTCTCTCTTGATGAATTAATTGTTTTATTATTTACATCAATTTAATTTTTATAAAAGAATAATTATAAAAAGTTAAATTAAAAAATAAAAAACACAAGCAAGAGTTTGAAAACCTACAAAAATTTTATGAGATGTTTGTTTGCATCGTTAATAAGTTTTTAAAATTGAGTTTTTAGGATTCTTTTTAACAACATTGAAATAAATTATAATCATTCAAAATAATAATTCATTTTTTATTATTCATTTTAAGAATTCAAAAAAATCATTTACTTTTAACTTCTCAAAATAATTATTTATTTTTAATTACGTCCAAATAAGTTATTGTCTATCATCTTCAAACGAATTGTTGACGGTAGCTTCTCTACAAATAACTATATCCGAACGTGGTATTATTAAAATTAAAATTTTTAATCACTCAAAATAGCCTCTTATTTAAATTCGCTCAAAACCATAGTTATTTTGAGTAACAAAAAAGTTGCAATAATGAAAAAAAAAAAAAAAACACTGTTGCTAAATTATTATTTTTTAATTAAAAACAGTTAACTTTTTTCTTATTAGAAAAATAATAAAGAAAATGAAAACGGAAAAAGAGAACTATAAATTTGGTTCATATAGTAAGAGAGATAAATTTTAGTTCTTATGGTTTAAAATCGTCGTGATAGTTTGGAGGATATAAAATTTAGTTCTTATGACACGAAAAAATAGAATTTAATCTATATGATTTTGATAAAATTCAAAAACTAGTTTATCTTATTTATAAATAATATGCGAATTAAGTATGTACCTGTAATTTTTGATATATAAATTTTTTTTAGTTCAATCAATGACTCAATTAAACTATCATCAATAAACATGTAAATCTATTTTATTCACTAACAAATTACAAACTACGTAATCCGACTAAATTATAAATTTTCAATCAAAACATAAAATTGGAAAACGTAAGGCTGTGGAGTGTCCGATTCATTCATTTTACGCTTACTCCACCATAGCCATTTTCTTCAAGCTACTTTTTTTCCCCAGTGTTTCCTAATCTTGCACGCATTCCCCAGAAAGATCACTTTCATTTTGCCTCAGATTTTCTTACCATTTTCTTCTTCTAAATTTCCAAGTCTACAGAAACCGAATGAATCTGAACTTACAATGCTCGCCCTTCTGTGGGGAAGTGGTTGTTGAAATTAGCTTTCCATTCATACTCCTCACACTTTTTACTGTTAATTCCAATCCACAAATTCCCTCTTCTTCACATTTCACGCTGCCTACTCCTTATACGTCTCATTCTAATGCCTTCTTCTTCTTCTTCAGATTGATTCCAAACAAGGGTTTCCTTCATGGCTACTATCGAATTCAATGATGCTGGCAACGCTGATGATTTCGGCTTCTTTCTTGTGCGGCCCGAAAAGGGTGGATTCAGAGACGTTTTCCGGTGCTGGGTTTGGCCGGACGGCGGCGCTGGACGGAAATTTTTCCAGAGCTCCGACGAGGGTGGTTTTGGCGCGACGGTTTCCGGTTGGAGATGGACCATATTCGTGTCGGTTGTGATTCGGAAAATTATTGCCATTCTGGCGAAACCGATGGAGAGGACTGGCAATGTGGTGGAATTCACTCTCAATCTTCTCTCTTTGAATCGCAATCTCTTTGGATTGTTCTGCAACATCGTTCGCGGTGCGGTTTGCTTTTGAATCTCAACAATTATCACTTTTCTAGAGTTTACTGAATATGCATTTATTGATCTCTTGAAAGGTTCAATACCGAAAACTCCCTGTTCAAAGAATTTATTTTGGTTATTATGGCTGGGCGAGCTTACGCACAACTATTGTCACGAGATATACGGTCAGACCAACTTCATGATAGTTGTAACTCTCCCTTCTTAATTACTTAAACACCCTCTTGACCATTAGATTAGACCACCTTGTGATGGTTTGTTCAAAGATTTTCCTTCTGGATAGTGATAGATTGTCCAACAAATCCTGGATGAAAACCACATTTTCAAAGTGGGTTTATCATCTAGTTTAGTTGCTATTAGTTGAACAATTAAAATGTCTGCACTTTCTGAATGCTCTCATTCTAATCACTGAATGCTCTGTTGTGATGGATGAGCAGGAAAAGTGGTAGTGCCACAGAGGGGCACAGAGACGTTTATCAGCACTGTTGGACTAATAGATGGACGAATAAATCTATTAAATGAAGAAGATTTGCTTAAGGGAACTACTGATTCTGTTTCTGAAGTAAGAGGGTTTGGCTTTGAAATGGGCAGTCGGGCACTTGTGGACCTTTGCGTTATGTCCTCTAAGCTATCCTATGAGAACGAAAAGGTCATTCAGAGTGTTGTGCTTCGCTACTGGAAGGCAAGTTATGTGTCATTTCAGAGTAAAAGATAATCTATATCGGCTTAAGATTACTTGATAACATCTCTAACTTTGATCTTTGATGAAGCAGATGCATTTTGTGGGCTTCTGCAATTGCTGGAATGGTAAGAAAACTTGCATTGTTATCGTATGTATATATTAGTAATAAAGTTAACCGAGTTCCCAAGAGATGGCCTCGATGGTAGAGACTTGGGGTCTCCAAGGTATATTCTTTTGAAGGTCTTAGATTTGAAACCCACGAATGAATTTAACTGTAAACTTCTCTATTGTCTCTTGGATTTCCGGTTATAAAAAAGTAGTTCCAATTCTTGGTTATAAAAATTGCAATACAGCTTTCCACCTTTAGTTTTGTTTCTATTTATTTTTAAGGCAACAGATCGATTAACCAAATTCTGTTTTCCCTTTTTGTTGACCACGACTTTGGTAGATTACATGAAGGACTACTCTACTCAGGTGTTCATACTGTGTGATAAGCCGAAAGACGCGAATTTGATATTGATCAGCTTTAGGGGCACCGAACCTTTTGATGCGGATGACTGGAGCACTGATTTTGACTACTCTTGGTATGGGATCCCGGAAGTTGGAAAAATTCACATAGGATTCTTAGAGGCTCTTGGTTTGGGCAGCAGAAATGATTTAAACAGCTTCAAAATCCACCTTCAGGCAGATATCACAAGTCCATTTGGGAAAACCAGATCAACATTCTCAGACCTTGATCAAAACATGGAACATGATAGATTACATTCATTTTTTGACTCTGAAAGGTCTGATGAAATTACACCAGAAGAGGAGCAATTGACTGCATATCATGCAGTAAAACTTAAACTCATTAATTTACTTATAGAGCACAAAAATGCAAAGTTTGTGGTCACTGGTCATAGTTTAGGTGGAGCACTTGCAGTTCTTTTCCCTACAGTTCTGGTGCTGCACAAGGAAACGGAAATAATGGACAGGCTATTGGGTGTATATACATTCGGGCAGCCTAGGGTTGGCAACAAGCAATTGGGACAGTTCATGGAGCCCCATTTGGTTAGTCCCATTCCAAGGTATTTCAGGGTTGTTTACTGCAATGACCTTGTATCCAGGCTGCCTTACGACGATAAAGCTTTCTTCTTTAAACATTTTGGGGTTTGTCTATACTACAACAGCCTATTTTCTGAACATGTATGTGTATTTTCGAACTTCTATTACATGTGGTTTAATAAGCTAAATAAACTTGTGCGAACTTAAAGACACAGTAATACAGCCTATAGAATAGATCATGGTTTAGAAAGTCCAGAACCTGAACCGAACAAGAATTTTTAGTTGCTTGCTGGTTGTTTTGGTCTCGAAGTTATGAACAACTGAAAAATGTCCCAAGTGAAAGTCGTGTCATTTCTTTAACAGCCTATCCTACGTCTTATTTACTTTGTAATAGTACAATCCATTTTGTTGTTTTAATTTTGTGATTTTTGTTTTTGTTTATGCATATTCGAAGAGAGTGAACGAGGAGCCGAACAAGAATTTCTATGGGATTAGGTACCTGATACCGGAGTATTTGAATGCTTTATGGGAGCTGATGAGAAGCTTGGTGATGGGCTTCACTTATGGACCTGATTATAAGGAGGGATGGTTTTGCATATTGTTGAGAGTGATAGGGCTGTTACTTCCTGGGATATCTGATCATTGCCTCACAAATTATATTGATTCTGTGAGGCTTGGTAAAGACAACTTGGGAAGGCTGCAAGGGCAAAAGCAAGATAACTCCATTCCTCTGCATGGCTAGCTTCTTCCACTTATAAAGTTTAAGGTTAGCAGCTTTGACTCAAAAACACTTGGTATTTTAGTAGGATAAATGTTTGTCAACAAATAATGGGAACAGAACTTTCAGTTTTTCAATCTTTTATTTAATCAATATTTAAGTTGAGAAGACGAGTGAAAAAAAAGAAGCAGAAATTAATTTTCTATGCATTTTGTTGACAGCCAAATGTTATGTAGTTAGGCAAACTATTCGTGAGAATAACTGAGGTGCGGATAAGCTGGCTGAACACTCGCCATCATAAAAAAAAAATTAATATGGTTGAAATGCCATTTTTGGTCATTGTACATTCCAATTTACTCATGTACTTAAAATGGAAAAAATCCAGAAGTACATGGACCAAAATAGCAAGCAGGTATAGATTGTTGGTACCTTTAGTTAATTGACATGGTGTCATTAAGAATATATTCTATTTATCTTAGCTAAGCTAAAAAGTTATAAATACCAAGATCCCACTCAGAAGCATCTTCCACCTTAGAATTTGTTTTAGTGTTGTTTCTCCAAAAGAAGACCACATCTTTTGCATTCCAGTTTTCAAGATAATGGATAATCTAGTCATGTTCTTATTGCACCTAAAATATGTTCTGCCAACTACACAATTATTTGGGACAAGCTGTTTGATTTTGAACATGTCATTCTAATGTTCAATAGGACAATACATGATGGATGGACAAAATGTACAATTTTGTAATTCACATCATAATACTTCCACATGACTATATATAACTAAAATAAAGCTACTTTTGTGCATTGGTATTATTCCCTTCTGGCATCTTAGAGGCCAATGCTACAAAGGATGCAAGAAGGGATGGATAAATTTGTAGATAAATTTTCAATTTTACCCCCCTTCATGAAAAGTTGTTTAGCTGTCTCCTCAGTTTTCTGCTTCGGTATTGGATTTTTGATTTTCCTATTAGTATCAGGTCTGTGATGTGTAGTTTGATCAGTTGAATAGTTGTTAGATAAGAAAAGGGCATTCAAAAGAAGAGCTTTCCATTGGATTACACCTCTCAAGCTTAAGATAAACAAGAAGTTAACGAGGAAGATGGCACCAAACTCCATCTCAAGTCCAAACCATTTCTGTCAAACCCTCTAATGCTTACAGGTTCTAACCGACTGAATCAATGGTTGTTTGAGGATTAATGCAATGCAAAACTTTAGGTTGCAGTAAAGTTCCAGTACAAGCTTGCTTTGAGAGTTAATCATCATCTGAGTAGTAAAGTAATTCATAATTAATTAAGTGCTCCAAATCTGTTAACTAAAGATTTGACTGTCTTAGACTCTTAGCCGTTGAATATGGAAATGAGAAGGGACTCCTATGCCCCCAAGTCTAGAAGATTGTTATAAAAAAAAAGCAAAATCTTAGGGAAAACAAAGTTCCATCTGAAGTCCATACGTTGTAGCGTGCGGTGGATTGTCCTGTAAAAATCGGTGATTTGTGCGTAAATTGATTAAGATACTCATAGTTGATTTGTGCGTAAATTGGTTAAGATACTCACGGAGATCAAGCAAATATATCATATCCTTTACAACACTATCTGCATAGGGACTTATTGACTCATTTTTCAAATTAGACTTGTCTGAAATTTTCCCAGCGCAAAAATCAAGAAATAAGGAACAAACAAGTTTTTTGCTCCTTTTAAAACGAACATAATTTTGTTTTTTCTTTCCAAAAGTCAAGAAATAAAAGATTTTCTATTTGTAGTGGATTCAAGGAGTGACTACTCACTATTACTAGGGTCAACATGGACAAAAAATCTGGCTGCCACATTGAGGTTCCATAAAGTAAACGTTACCATCAAAGCTATGCAAGACGTTTATCACAACGGATGTTTCGTTCAATGGAATATCTTCTGTCTCATATATAATTATCGGTTGTATAATTAAATTTAATATAACTCATTAACTTAATATTTTGGATTAATTAGTAATTCAACGGAATCAAGAGCTTGATCCCATCTGCTAGGATAGTTATCCGGACCAATTAAGCTTTTATGCTTCCATTACGAAAATACCCTTTAAAACAAAATTGCACAAAAATACAAATTTGAGTTGGTTTACCATCTTCCACGAATCTTAGAAGTCAGAAAAGCGAAGTTTAGATTCATTATATCCACCCGTGCCCTGGTTACAAAAGTTGGGATCCAAATCTGAGTGGGTGCCAATGAATGAGCTTTGGTCGTTTTGGCAATTTGAAGCATTCATAAAGTTAACAGAAAGAAGAAAGCAGATAAAGTCGAGATAAAATGTATTTACCTGAACGAAGATGATTAGGAAGTATTCAAATTGGGTCCCACTAAAGACCAGCCAGAAGGAACGTTGTTGGAAGTAAGATTGTGGACTTAAGAAGATGAAGCGACGAGTTGCATCTTCCTCGTTAGCATTGACTTTGTTTACTTGATTACATTAAAGACAAAAACAGAGTAATTAGCCGTAGGTTTATTCAACACTCATTGGCTAGTTTGAATAATTCTTTACACTTCAAAATTTGACCTTTTCCAGATTGGAAGAATAACTGTTTCGTTTCTTTTGGTGGGTATTTAGCAGAAGAGAATATGGAAGAAAGCCTCGTCAGAAATAGAAGACCCCTTGCATCACACATTTATATCATCACAAATACTTTCACATAATGCATATGTCCCGCTTCACTACTATTTGTATCATACAATATTAAATTGGTGCTACATTTATATTTAATAATTGGGTTTATATGATTATTTTAATGTTGTATAGAGCAAACCTTGCCTTTATTTGTATATACTTGCACTCATCTCTTGGATAGTACTGTGAATAATTTTGCAATTTATCATTTCTGTCTCATACAACATAGTTTGTAGTACAATGACATTACTTATGTGACATTATCAACCGCACAAAATTAGGTGTAAAAGAAAAAAAATTAAAAACCGATGAAACTGAACCAAATTGATCCAATGAATCAATTCAATTATTTAGAACAACATTGAATCATAACAAACAAAATATAATTTTTGATGAAACAACTAACATAAAACCAAACAAACAGAACTAACTATATAATAATAAAGGATAATAAAAATATATTGATATTAAAATTAGAGAAAAGAATAATGTAAATTTAAAATATGAAATAAAAATATGTACAGTAAAATAGAAATTCTTAAAATCAAATAAAAAATAAAAAATAAATCAAATTCTAATGGAAATCAAATTATAAAACTGAACGCAACCAAATGATTCAGCTGTTGTGAAATTGAAAATATTGATTCTAAGTGTCAGTTTGGCACAAAACAGAAAGTTAATAACCCTAACACAAATGGTGCGATGTATGTACGGGTGCCATGGATACGTTTTTGCTCCTAATATCTAAATACCACACGAGAAAAAAAGAGAGTTGAACAGTGTGTTTTTCAACGTATTGTGCTTGTGAAAATGGCTTGGTCAAAGGCACAAAGTTCAGCATTCCTCATTCTGTAATCTCGTGTGATGGCTGCTGCTGCTTCTACAAGTTCATCGGCTATGGAAAATTGTTAAGTTCATTCACATGTGGAAGAAAAAATGCATACAAAAAGCTAAGACATCAGACCTATTCAAGGTGCTTCTTTTGGTCACGATTTAACTAGCTTTAAACGTATCCTAAAGGAAGTTCAAGTGGCCATTAGAATTTTGTTCAAATTTCAAGTCATGGCATGAAGCTCATCAGTTTTGAATTGAATGCTAAAAAGAAACCAAAAGTTTGCATTGCAGAACCCTTGGTTTAGTTTCAGGCTTCTATCACTATCTATCTATCTATCATTCAAATGAAAGTTGGTTATAAACAAATACAAATGATTGAAGATGATAAGAAAAGGGTTTGCTTCCTTTCTACAAGAGAAAATTTATGATACCCAACTTTGGAAAGAATAGGCTTTAATGGTTTCAAAATAGATGCGAACTTCAACTGAGAAAGGTAAGAACAGACAAAAAAAAAAAAAGAACACCCATATATAGATTGCAATCTAATATAAAGAGATTGGGTTAAGGAAAGCTAGAACAAATTTCAGCCATCGGCCAAAGATTACAGAATTCTTCCATTGATCTGAAAAATGTCATGAAAAACAGATTTACTGATCTGAACACAGCAAACAATTTCCCCCCATTCCTTTGGCTATTCCAGAAAAATTACAGGACAACAATGGCGTCATGATTCTCAATAAGACAGAGTAATTCAAGATAAAAAGAGAAAATGATCAGACTCACTCCCTTTTTCAAGAAAGGCTGGGAGGCTGAAGAGGCGGCGGAGGTAATAGTTGACGAAGATTCTGGTGATGAGTCTGCTGATTCTGGTACTGATTGGCCGCTCCATTTTTCCTTGTTATGAACGA
This sequence comes from Cyclanthera cordifolia, assembly GCA_037832605.1. Taxonomy (NCBI): domain Eukaryota; kingdom Viridiplantae; phylum Streptophyta; class Magnoliopsida; order Cucurbitales; family Cucurbitaceae; genus Cyclanthera; species Cyclanthera cordifolia. The sequence continues at coordinate 6,509,977 of JBBMEG010000018.1, forward strand.
ATGTTCCAGTAATGCAGCTGCAGTCCATCTCTTCCTGGCTTCTCTCTGCAAACAACAGGCAATAAAATGGCGGAACTCCGGCGAAGCCGTGGGCGGCGCCTCCGGTGGCTGAGCCAAACAAATAGCACACATCAAGCTTGCCCAATCCCCAGGCCTAGCCACAGCGAGAGGAAAGCGTCCGAGATAGAATTCCAATATGCTAACCCCAAAGCTCCAAATATCCCCTGCGTAGCCATTGTACTGGCCCTGATTTAGATCCGAATTGATTCTCTCAGGACTCATATACGCAATCGTTCCAACCGAGGAATTGCAAGGATCCATGGTTTGTTCCAAGATTCGACCGACGCCAAAATCAGCGATCTTAACCTGCCTCCGGGAATTAATAAGGAGATTCGAGGGTTTGATATCGCGATGAACGATGCGGCGGCTATGGAGATAAGCGAGTCCGCCGAGAATCTGTCGAGCCAAATCGGAGAGATGAAGTTCATGAGGGATGTGAGTTCCTTCCAGAGATCCCCGATCCATATATTCGAGAAGAACCTGGATTTCACCGTTGTGATCGAACATATCGTGGCACTTCACCACATAGGGATTGTCAACATCGCGAAGGATCTCGACCTCGCGGCACATCTGAAGCCTAACCGCGTCCTCGTGGTTGCCGTAGATGACTTTCAGAGCATAGACTCGAGCGGTGGGCCGATGAACAACTTTGTAGACGGTGCCTCCGCATCCGCTTCCGATTCGACTGACTCGATCGAAATCGGAGAGGCTGAAAACCTGATGCTTCTGCGGAGTAGGCTCCGGCGGACGGCTGCCGTTGTGGAGTTGACTGGTGGAAGAAGGTGGAGGCATGGAGTTGGAAGAGGTTGGAGGCAAAGGAAGAGGAACAGCCAACGATGTATTGTCCCGTTGCGGAAGAGGTAGGGTTAGATTCGGGCGGCGACGGGGACGATCGGTGGCCGGATTCACAACCAGCGGCGGCTGAAGCGGTCTCATCTCTGAGGCTACGATGATGAAAACGACGACGAACAACAAGAAAAATCTGGAATTTTCTGAATCAAATCGAAAAACAACAACAACAACAACAACAAAGAAGGGATGATCAAGAAGATCGATCTCGATGAAGAAGGAGAAAAGGAAAAAAAGAGAGAAAATGAAAGGGAACGAAGTCTATATCTCTGATTTTTTATTTTATTTTGATTTATTTATAATGAAAGAGGGAGTTGACGCGCGGGGAATGAGCGTGAATCACACGCACTAATGGGGTTTGGGAATTATTGAAAAGGTCAATTATTTGAGAATGAGTGCGTGTTCTTTCGACCGCCCAATGCCTAATTCGTCCTTCTCTTTTTCTTTTGTCTCTATGCTCCATGGTTCCGTGTAAGCGTCTCATATACAACCAAAGCCCATTGGGCCTAATAAGCCCAATCACTATTATCTACACCTGCTTTTATTATTGAGAAATAATGATGATTATCTTTCCCAAAATAATTATAAAAATATAATCATTTTAAAATAGTTGCATGTATATTTATAATATTTTATTATAAGAAAATATGTTATAATACTCATTAATACAATGACTATATTAGTTAATTTTTTAATAGCAAATATTATTAATAATTATTTTCAACTCTTGATCCTTTATTAATTAAAATGAAAAAGACAATATATTTATTATTATTATTATTATTTTGAGTACAAATTAAGAGAGAGCGACCACAAATCCTATACAGAGAATCCAAAGCAAGGATTTAATTGATGTATGTTCTTGAGTGGATGTAAGCCTCGTTAACAATTGAACAATTTAGAATCTTGTGTCATTTATTTATTTATTTTTATTTTTATTTTTATTTTTAATTCCTTCTTTGTGCGTTGATGTCAAAATAAAAGTGACTTTTGTTCTTATTGGATGATAAAAGAAATATTTAAATATGTTGAGTGAATAAGACATTCATTAAGATGAACTTTTCAACCGTTTGAACTAAAAACAACTCAAATAAAATCAAATGTGAAGCCATCCAGCCAGCCACTGAGATTACACGCCTGCAATGTTGCCGCCACTGTCATCCCACTTTCTCTACCAAATTTCATTTCCTCCAATCAAATTCAATTTTCACAATTCAACACTCTTTCTTTCTAATCTCACCTCAGACTTCAATTCTGCCGCATCTGCAACTTCTTCTTCTGCAATTTCGTGGGGTTTCTTCACTATGCAGCTTGTTTCCAGCCATTTCTTGCTACTGGTATGCTTCTCTTTCCTTATCTATGTCGTTTCTGGTTTAACCTCAGATGGGTTTGCTCTATTATCTCTTCAAAAACACTGGACTTTTGAGATTCCGTTTGTCCCTGTTTGGAATGCCTCCGATTCCAGCCCCTGTTCTTGGGATGGGATTGAATGTGACAAAAAACTTCGTGTCATCACTTTGAATCTCTCTGGTTATGGGGTTTCGGGTCAGCTTGGAAATGAAATTGGGCGTTTGACCCAGTTGCATACCCTTGATTTGTTCACCAACACTTTTTCAGGCGCAATTCCTTATGAGATTGGTAACTGTAGCCATTTAGAGTTCTTGGATCTCTCCCTTAACCTATTTGGTGGAGAAATTCCTCTGTCGTTAACAAACCTTAGGAACTTGACGTTTTTGAATTTTCATGGTAATGTTCTAACAGGTTCAATACCCGAATCGTTATTTCGAATTACGAATTTGCAGTATGTTCATCTTAGTGAAAACAATCTCAATGGCTCTATTCCTACTAATGTGGGGAATTTGAGACAGGCATTTGTTTTATCTCTGTATGGAAATGAGTTGTCTGGAACTATACCTTCTTCAATAGGGAGCTGTAACCAATTGACGGATCTTTATTTGGATCAAAACCAATTAGTGGGAGTATTGCCCAATAGTCTTAACAATCTTGATAATCTTGTTATACTGGGTGTAAGCGAGAACAATCTTGAGGGTCCAATTCCTTTGGGTTCTGGGGGTTGTCAGAGTTTAGAATATATAGATTTGTCATTCAATAGCTTTGAAGGAGGTGTGCCGGCCGGGCTAGGCAACTGCAGTCGCTTAACAGCCTTACTCATCTTAAATTCCAATCTATCAGGTCATATTCCTTCCTCATTTGGCCGGCTGAATAAGCTTTCGCTTCTTGATCTATCTATGAACCAATTATCTGGTAATATACCTCAAGAACTCGGGGCGTGCAAATCCTTGAAAGAACTGATTTTGTACACTAACCAACTCGAGGGACATGTCCCTAGCGAATTGGGCTTGCTAAGTGGATTAGAAGCTCTTCAATTGTTTTCAAACTGTCTGACTGGTGAGATTCCGATTAGCATATGGAAGATTGCAAGTCTCCAGAATATTCTTGTGTATAATAACAACCTCTCTGGGGAACTTCCCTTGATAATAACTGAGCTCAAGCACCTCAAAAACATTTCCGTGTTCAACAACCATTTTTCTGGAGTCATACCTCAAGGTTTGGGACTCAGCAGTAGCTTAGAGCAAGTGGAGTTCTCCAACAACCAGTTCACGGGTCAAATTCCGCCCAATCTATGCTATAGAAAGACATTAAGGGTGTTAAATTTGGGTTCGAATCAGTTTCAAGGCAGCGTACCTTCAGATATTGGTACATGTTTGACTCTTCACAGGTTGCTTTTGAGAAGGAATAACCTCACGGGGGTTCTGCCAGAATTTATGAGAAATCACAGTCTTTCATACATGGATGCTAGTGAAAATAACCTGAATGGAATAATTCCTTCAAGTTTGGGGAATTGCACCAATCTCACCTCCATTAATTTGTCAAGCAACAAGCTTACTGGTCTTTTACCTAATGAGTTAGGAAATCTTGTCAATCTTCAAAGTTTGAGCTTGTCTCACAACTTACTGGAAGGACCTTTACCATCTTCTCTGTCAAATTGTAGCAGAATGGACGAGTTCGACGTAGGATTCAATTTATTGAATGGTTCTATACCTCATAGTTTGGCGAGCTGGAGGGATATATCTACATTGGTATTAAAAGAGAATCAATTTTCTGGAGGAATCCCAAATGTATTATCAAAACTTGAAAGCCTTTCACTGCTAGATCTTGGTGGAAACTTGTTTGAAGGTGAAATCTCTTCATCTATTGGAGCTTTGAAGAATCTTTTCTTTTCCTTGAATCTCAGTAACAATGGGTTAATTGGTCAACTACCTTCTGAGTTTGTGAGTCTGGTCAAGCTAGAGCAGCTAGATATATCTCACAACAATTTGACTGGAAATTTAAGTGTTCTTGGCGAATTAAGTTCATCTTTACTTGAGCTTAACATCTCAGACAATTTTTTTACAGGTCCTGTGCCACAGACATTAATGAAGTTACTGAATTTTCATCCCTCATCGTTCTTTGGTAACCCTGGGCTGTGCATCAGCTGTAATGAACTAGATGGCTTAAGTTGCAATAGAAATAGTAGTATCAAATCTTGTGCTGCTCATTCAAGCTCTCATGGTAGCTCTCGTCTTAGCAATGTACAAATTGCAATGATTGCTCTCGGATCTCTACTTTTTATTGGTTTTCTTCTTATTGGATTGGTTTATAAGTTTGTTTATAGCAGAAGAAATGTGGAAAACATTGAGATCTCTGCTCAAATAGGAACAACTTCCTTGCTCGACATGGCAATAAAGGCGACTGATAATTTAGATGAGCGATTCATCATTGGGAAAGGAGCACATGGAGTTGTTTATAAGGCTTTTTTGGATTTTAATACAACTTTTGCAGTAAAGAAGCTTTCATTTGTAGGACATAAAGGGGGAGGCCAGAGTATGGTTAGAGAAGTTCGAGCTCTTGAGCGCATCAGGCACCGAAACTTGATCACTTTAGAAGACTTTTGGTTTGGAAAAGACTATGGTCTGTTGCTTTACAAATACCAGCAGAATGGAAGCCTGTATGACGTGTTGTATGAGAGGAATCCAACTTCAGCTCTTACATGGAAACTCCGCCATAATATAGCTACTGGTATTGCACATGGATTAGCATATCTTCATTTTGATTGCAAGCCTTCTATAATACACCTGGACATCAAACCGCAGAATATACTTCTAGATTCAGAGATGGAACCTCATATTGCGGATTTTGGTCTTGCAAAGCTGCTGGATCAGACTTCTGCACCAACAGCTTCATCTTCTTTTGCGGGTACAATTGGCTACATTGCACCAGGTATGATTCTATACATTTTTCGAAACAGCTCTACATGCATATGTTTTTGTTTTCCGAAAGATCGAATCGTGTTGTGATGTGTTACGTGCTTATGACAGAGAATGCATTTTCAGTAGCAAAGAGCAAAGCTTCAGACGTGTTTAGTTATGGGGTTGTTTTACTCGAGCTGATAACGAGAAAGAAGCCATCGGATCTATCATTTACAGAGGAAGGGAGTATCATGGCTTGGGTTCAGTCGGTTTGGAATGAGACGCGAGAAATAGATAGTATCGTTGATCCAAGACTTGCGGAAGAACTTTTAGATTCCGATGTGAGGGAGGAAATTAAGAATGTACTTCTAGTGGCTTTGAGATGCACAGAAATGCAGCCTAACAAGAGACCTACAATGCGAGATGTTGTCTATCACTTGACTGATTCAAAGCATAAACGAAACACTTTTCTTACTGCAGGATAACCTTCCATCAGAACAATTTGATATAGTATCAGCGCTGTGTCGGGCGTTTCGGTAGGATTGAAACCCTGTTTTAAAATCAGGGACAATGTGCAATCAAAGTACAGATGACTTATTTATTATCTTGAGGAGATTAAATGTGGACAAGCCTTATCTTCTTGGACGTTGCTCCAATTGAATCATGGTCTAATTCTCCAATGGGCTACTACAAGTAAAAGAACACATCTTAAATCTGGGATTGGCTTGTCACTGTGGTCAGAGAATGGAGTCTTTGTTCTGTAGGGTGATCAATGACCCTCTAGTAGCTGGAGTTTTTGCTATCTTCCAAGGCATTTGGCTAACTGCCCATGAAATGGTAAGTTCAAGAATCTATTTTACACACTTTTAATTTTTAAATTTATTTCATCCAAAAGTAAATTTTATATTTAGAACCATGTGAATACCCATTTGGTTTATGGTTTATGGTTTACACCTACTATAGTTGAATAAGCCTGAGGTTAATTGTAATTGATGTATAAATTACAAAAGAATGAGGCTAAGCCACAAAAGACCTCTTCAATAAATTAAGGTACAATAGTTCAAAAATAGAGATGGTTTACCCCCAACATCTTTTGAGTTCAATAGTAAGAATTAGAGATTCAAACCTATGGCCAATAGGTCATTGTGCCGATATTTATACAGTTGAGCTATTGGTTTTGTTGGTGTAACAATAAAATTCTTGATGAACCATGTTCAAGATTAAAACTTGTTTTTTTAGAACAATTTTTTGGTTTTTGGGCATTATGAAAATTACATTAAATTTGAAATTTAAAGTAGGTTGCAATTTTATTTTATTTTATTTTTTTTATTGAGTAAAAAGTAGGTTACAACTAAACGATACTATGCTCAATGATTGTCCTATGATTTGGTACTGCATATTATTTAATGCAATAATGTAGGTGTATGATTAAGCTTTAATAAAGCGTATAAGAAGGTAGAGTATTCTTCACATGATTTGTTTTAATTACTATAAATATAATTTAATTACTCAATTATGAATCGAATGATTATCTATGATCCAACAATTATCTCATTTCCATTCTCTCAATTTGGATGGTCCAAACCCAGAAAAAGAAATGGTCAAAATAAAATAGAACAGAGAAGATGGATCAGCCCTCCATTTTCCACGTATCATTTCTCTCTATCTCTCTCTCAACCTAAATTCCATATTTAGAATGTACAATTCGCAGAATTAATTACACGTTGCTGCAGATCTGCAAAATGTTTTAGTGAAAATCATCTTTTTTGTTCAATCTTTCTTGAAGTATGCATCTTGTTTTTCGCCATTTCTTGCTTCTGGTATGCTTCTCTTTCCCCATCCATGTCGTTTTTGGTTTAACCCTAGATGGGTTGGCTTTGTTTTCACTCCAAACCCGCTGGACTACCGATACTCCTTTTGTCCCTGCTTGGAATTCCTCTGATTCCACTCCCTGTTCTTGGGCTGGGATTCAATGCGATCAAAACCTTCGTGTTATTACCTTGAATGTCTCTTTCCATGGAGTTTCTGGTCAACTTGGACCCGAGATTGGGAGTTTGACCCAATTGCGTACCCTTGATTTGTTTACCAATAGTTTTTCAGGTGCAGTTCCTCATGAAATAGGTTACTGTACCCATTTGGAGTTCTTGGATCTCTCCCTTAACCAATTTGGTGGAGAAATTCCTCAATCGTTATCGAATCTTAGGAACCTGACGACTTTGAATTTTCATGGCAATGTTCTAACAGGTGCAATACCGGATTCTTTATTTCAAATTCTGGGTTTGCATTCTGTGTATCTAAGTGAAAACAATCTCAGTGGCTCTATTCCTTCAAATGTGGGGAATTTAAAGCAGGTGTTGCATTTGTATTTGTATGGAAATGATTTGTCTGGAACCATACCTTCTTCCTTAGGGGATTGCAGCCAATTGGTGAATCTTTATTTGGACATGAACAAGTTGGTGGGAGTGTTGCCTAGTAGTCTTAACAATCTTCGTAATCTTGTTAATCTTGGCGTGAGCCGCAACAATCTCGACGGTCCAATTCCTTTTGGTTTAGAGGATTGCCCAAGTTCGAGTCTAGAATATATAGATTTGTCATTCAATAGATACACAGGAGGTATACCTGCTGGCCTGGGTAGCTGCATTAGCCTAAGAACCTTACTTATTGTAAATTCAAGCCTTACTGGTCATATTCCTTCCTCCTTTGGCCGGTTAGGTAATCTTACCACTATCGATCTCTCTGAAAACCAACTATCTGGGAATATACCTCCGGAATTCGGGAAGTGCAAATCCATGAAGCAACTGGATTTGTACGTCAACCAACTCGAGGGTGGTATCCCTAGTGAATTGGGATCGCTACCTAGACTAAAAACCCTTCGATTGTTCTCGAATCGCTTGACAGGCGAGATTCCAATTAGCATATGGAAGATTGCAAGTCTTCAGAATATTGTTGTGTACAACAACAAACTTTCTGGGGAACTTCCCTTGATAATAACTGAGCTCAAGGCCCTAAAAAACATTTCTGTTTATAATAACCAGTTTTCTGGAGTCATACCTCAAAGTCTAGGACTCAACAGTAGCTTAGTCCAAGTTGAGTTCACTAATAACCAATTCTCTGGCGAAATTCCTCGTAATCTATGCTCTGGAAAGACATTAAGAGTGTTGAATTTAGGTTTGAATCAATTTCAAGGTGGCCTACCTTCAGATATTGGAACATGTGAGACTCTTCAAAGATTGATTCTGAGAAGGAATAATCTAACAGGGGTTTTGCCAGAATTTAAGGAAAATCATGATCTTAGATTCATGGATGCAAGTGAAAATAACCTGAGTGGAAAAATTCCCTCAAGTTTGGGTAATTGCATCAAGATCAACTCAATTAGTTTGTCAAGAAACAAGCTTACGGGTCGTATGCCTGATGAGTTGGGAAATCTTGTGAACCTTAGAAGCTTGAACCTATCTCACAATGGATTAACTGACCAATTACCTTCTAAGCTAGCAAGTTTGGTCAAGCTAGTAGAGTTGGATATATCCCACAATAATTTGACTGGAAGTACAAGTGTTCTTGGAGATCTAAGTTCATCGTTACTTAAGCTTAACATTTCTGATAATTTATTCATAGGTCATGTCCCACAGACATTAATGAAGTTAGTGAATTCTAGCTCTTCATCGTTTTCTGGTAATCCTGGGTTGTGCATTAGCTCTGATGGCTCAAGTTGTAATGAAAATTGCAGCATCAAACCTTGTGCTACTAATTCAAGTTCCCATTGAATCTTTCGTCTTAGCAATGCACAAATTACAATTTCAGTTTTATGCTTTTCTTATGAGGAAAAAAAAATGTACTGAAGAAGTAAAACTTTAATCAAAGGATATTTGTGGAAAATGAGCGAATGAAATTTAATGGATCAATATGTTTCAATCATCATGAATAGTTTCATGGGTCAAACAAGCAAAAATCAAAAGATCATAGATTTATGATCATTTACCTCCTATGAATTTCATTGATGTCTAAATGTTGTAGCATTCAGACGTTATAATTTGTAAGAACAGTCGGTATCCACATAAGCTAGCTCACACACGAACTTCTCTAGTAAGTCCATCATTATACAAGTACAAAACTTAAAGAAAAACTTACATGAAAATGTAAAACAAAAAACTGAAATAATCTAAAGTTATAATTAAACATTAAATCGGAAACGGAAAAGAAAAGACTTGTATTTTCACCATGATGGAAGCGAACGAGATGAATCCAACTTCAGCTTTAACATGGGAAGTTCATCTTTATCTCCCATCATGATTGTAATATTGCTGATTTTGGTCTCATTGTGTACCAGGCATTATTCAATTCTATTCTACTCTACAAATGTTTTTTGTTTTGGAAGGATTGAATTATTGTATTTGTGACAGAAAAATGCATTATGTGCAGCAAATGAAACACTTGGACATAGATAGTATAGTTGATTCAAGGCTTGTGGAAGAACTTATAAATTTTGATGTGAGAGAGAAGCCTGAGCCTACTTTTGGCTGATCTCTACCTTGATATGATAGATTGTCTATTTTGGACATAACTCATGTGACTTCTATTTTGTTTTTATTCTAATGATTTCGTATCAAATGGAATATATTCATAATCTTTCTAATTTATATATTCATAATCTTTTCATGAATGTTGGACAATTTTGTTTAAATCTCAGTGAAGATGTTTAGCACTTGATTGATATGAAGGCTAGTCATTTACTTAAATATGACAACTTTTTTTCATTTTTTTTCCTTGTTTCATTATTTGTTGTTCATAATTGATATAAAGGCTTGGGTTCTAAAGGTGTGCTCACTTAAGATTCCAGATTCGAAACCTATCTTCTTTAATCTCTCATGGTGCATGACCTAGGGACGAGCATGGTTGCCCCTAATATTGTAGAGCAAAGCTTCAATTAAAATAAAAAAGAAACCCTAATGTTTTTTCTCTTTCTTTATCCGTTTTGATGAAGAATATAATTATTAAATCAGTATATAATCGGCACTGTAGTAGCATTCATTTAATTAATTTGGTTTTTTTTTTTGTTTTGAAATTGGAGAAAGGGATACGAATCTTCTCCAGAAACCCTACATACATTGAGGACACTATAATCTTAAATAATATGAGAGTCAAATTCTAATTTTCAAGATTGAATCAAGTTAAAATAGATTACAATCAATCAAACAAATATACTACTAATCCTTTCTATTGATGGCACATACTCTTAACCAATGGATATATATACAAACATTCTCATATTTTTTATAGAAGTTTAAGTATTATTAGAAAAGGGGCAAGCCTACGAAATGTGTTTATAACACAACACGAGATAATTTAGGATCTCTATTAATAATATTTTTAATCTTGTATTTATTTTTATACAAAAAAAAAAAAAAAAAACTTGAAATTGATATTATATTGTTAATATTAATCAAAATTGATGCAATGATATTAATGATCTTTATACAAACCAGCACAAATATGAAAATATTTATTAAAGAAAAAGAGAAACTTTTTAGAGAAAAAAAACGTACAAACAAATTTCATGTTTTTTTTTATTTTTATGTCCATAATATAAAAATTGGACATTTTAAATTTCAAAGACCAAATAGTTTTTAACCTATAATCTTTTATGTACATAGTTCAATAACACGTAAAGCTAGAAGATTCAAACTATGTTTAGATTTGTTATATCTGTTAGATAAGCTGTCAATTATGTACTTTCAACAAGAAAGTTAATTTCTAGTATAAGTTTGTTCCTTAAGACAAGGATTTGCAAAAAAAATTTAAGAAGCAAACCTTCAAGTCAAAACTATCTATCAGTTGTAAAGCAGGCTGCAATTACAAAATCAAGTGAACGTCTCTCAGTATCTTAGAGCCCCAATTTAGCTTGATGAACAAACATCTAAATCATCATGTAAGAAAAGATGAACAGAAAATTTATAACTATAGAAAATACTCTGTTAAGTACACAATAACTGCACAAACAGGAAGAAAAAGGGAATTAAAGAATAAAAGACAGCATAGAATTGCCACTTGTTTGTGGACACTACCATGTATCAACATTTCCCTCTTTCTAATAACAGCAAGATATCTCAAGGTCTATATAAAAATGAACAGTAAAAAGTAAATAAAATGGCGATGAGTTCGAATGGCCGTAAAGGAGAGAAATGCAGGCAATAGAGTGAGAGGTTGAAGCAAAATTTTGATAAAATATTATTTATTCATCAAATTTGAATGTTCACGAGCCTCCCTTCTGTTTCAAAGTGATCTTATCTCCGAGACTGAGAGCAATACCTTGAGTCTTGCTTCTTATCCTGATGTATCCACTCAATTTGTCATCTGCTTGCTTTTCAATGCTCACATTCACCAACGCATCTTCTCCAAAAACACTCTTTGCATAAAGATTACTAGCAAGAAAACCGCATTCGCCTTCTAATGCCGACCTGATGATGCCCAAAAACAAAAGTAGAGAGAATTAAGCTATACTGAAAGAGAAATAAACCCCGACCCTGTCTGTAATCACTATATAAATATTTTTGGTATATTTGTGAGTGTTTGAGCCAATTTATTCACATCTCGACCATTTTCACTAAACATGACACTACTACATTTGGTGTCAAGTAACTCTTAGAAAAATAATTACTTAGGTAGGCGGCCACCACCAGTTCGGATTGTACACATTCTCTATTTTTTTTAATGATCCGAGAATTTGGAGTTACGCTCCTCTAAACTCGGGGCACCATTGACTTGTCCCTGGACTATGGCACCGGGATACATCTGGAAAATGTGGTTTTCTTGCTATTAATTTCTCCATATCATTTTGATCACATAAGGGTTAGAATGCAAGTACTATTTAAAAAGCAACTTTTTAATACGAGTCATGACAGGGAAATCTCTAGCTTTTAGTTTATCATGATCCTAAAGGTAAAAAAGAAAATGCTAGACCAAAGGATCTTACATTGGTGTCAGGCACTTCATATTAGTCGACTTCATTATGTGATTAAGAAATTCCTTCTCATCTTGAATTATTGTATTCACAGCAACCTGCAGCCGAAAAGACCCCTTGATCAAACTTCAGTGTACGACAATTACTTTAATATCTTCAAATAGCGAAAAGAATGTTCACATTAAAAATTGTGTAGATATGGCATGGACAAGCAATGGTAAAATCCTTTCTAAAGGATAGTTACATAAAATTAAAAAGAAAGCAGAAACGAATTAGCAAATAAACTAAAAAACAATTAACTATCCTTGATAGATAACACAATCCAAAAACTTTAAACATTCTCATTGTAGACCCCATATCAAGATTCAAAAGAGAAAATAATACTAGAAGTACAAGACTACTTAAATGCAAGGCAAGACATTAAAACAAGCCAATTGAAATCAGAAGTTTGAAAAGGTAACCAGAGCATAGATAATATACCGACATCCATGAATTCAGGCTATAACCACTCAATCTTATGTAATGATTAATTTTTTTCTTTTTCAAGGTGCAAATTTTATAATGAATCATGTCTTACATCCATTCTCAACGTCAAGACAACCTATAACCAGTTCAGAAAATTTGAACATTGAACTCTCTATTAAATGCTTTTCACCAATTCCTGATTGGTCATCATCCGCAAGTACAAGATGTTCATGGTGGTAGTTTTAAGATGAATGTTACCAAGAAACATAGTGTACGTACCTTGTTTTCCCACTCAAACTCAGCCCACATTGCTCTAAATGCCACATCAGTACATGATGCAGGAGAAATGTAATCCATGATATCGATGTGGATATCATTAAGAACTATGACGTTTCTCTCAAGCACATTAGAAGAAGTCTCATATACAATGTTACCAAATATAACTCCTGTTTCAGTAGAAGAAACCTTGATGTTAGCTTTTATTTGTTTGCTTGACTCTGGAGCAAGTGTATAGTTTTGAGGGCGTTCAACAAGTTTGAGGTCACCCATAGTGGCCAACTCTAGGCACAAATTCTGAAGAGTCTCTTTGGTTCTGTTAATAACTGTAACATCAAGAACAATGTCATAGTGATGAACAGTCACATAAGCTTCTGCATAAACAGGGTCACTGAATCCAGTTAGCTGTAGAATACGATTGAGCTTGTTTGCATCAGCCCCATCCTTTGTAAACTCTCCAGTAGCACGCTTAAGATCATCTTGGACCTCATCTTCCAGTTCGAGTTGACTCATACCCTGAAGAATGATAATCACATAATTAATGCAAAACAAAGAGCCTAAGTAAATTGAAGACTAGGAATTTCCAGTTAAATCAGCACAGTAAGTTGTCTACCCTAGGGATTAAGACCTTGAGACAATCAGAAATCTAGAAAGGAGCCAAACGACCATTCCCAGAACCCGTGTAATAAGATTATTCCATAAAAAATTCATGGAAAAAGGTTTTGACGTCTTATACCAAATTTTAATACTATATAAAAAATATATGGAATTCAATATCACTCAAGCTAAATTCCAAGTATACTAAAGACTAAACAGTTGGGCTAATATGTGCTAACATAAAAAACATTAAGACAAAACCCAATACTCTAGATCATTAACTTTTAGAGGGAAAAGAAATAACTTAAAAGTGACAAGGAATTAGTGTCCTGCTATAAGTAATGTGATAGATATGTAAAATTATCCATACAAGAAAAAACTGCCATACAGCTTAATGTGTTACTCTCCTTTCACGAACAAAAATTATGAATAAATTTTAGCCTTTCTGGATACTTCCAGTTCAACTTTGCTTCCTTATTCCTATAAACGTTAGCCTAGTGCATTCTTAAAATCTAAGCACTCGTTAGTGGCATCTATAAATGTTTTATTCAATGCATACATACACACTGAAAGTAAGTATATAGAACTTCATTACTATGATAATATAAAACAAAAAATATTAGAAGAACTGAGGGTAATAAATAAAAGACTCAGAACCTGGCTCACAACCTTTGTAACACTTTTGTCTTTATCAATGAAAATGTTTTGTTTCTTATCAAAAGGAAGATAGTCAAAGTACTTATATGTCACATCACAAAGCACAAGAAGAATAGAAGAAGCATCATAAAACACGAGAAAAATCCAAGCTATTGTAATAGCTAAATTTAAAAGATACACAGGAGGCAACACGAGGTATCTTCGGCAGAAGTAAATTTGAAATGAAACACATTAAAAGAACTATGATAAACCCTATGAGTCATGATACATAAAGAAACTGGAAAATAGAAAGTAATAGAAAACGACGAAATTTACAGAAGACATCAGGTGAAGTGTACATTACCTTCCTGCTTTTTAAGTGGTAAAAATCAATTAGATCATCTGGTTGCGCATGAGATATCTGAGCCCTGGCTTTTATCTCTTCAGTTTCATGGCGCTGCTTTTCAGCCAGCATTTTCACAAAGCTTTGTCTGCAAGATTGCAACCATATCTTCCTCACTTCATCGCCAGTATTGCTTAGCAATCTAATACAGAGGACAATCCTATCACGAGAATCATTATCAATTGGATGAGGAAGGAATGAAGATTCACCCAGTTGCAACATAGACACCATGATCAATAATGCTTGGGTGAATGTTCTGTTCACTTCAACTTTAGAAGGCTGAACCTCCTCTAGCCTCAAAACAAGCTTTGTAAGCGTGCAAGCCACAACTGCGGCAAGGAAAAAGTCACCAGAAAGAATCAAGGATCTCAAATTTCCAATAGAGGATAGGGATCCCTGAACAAGGGTAGGCGGGGACATTGCAGTCTCAAGTGCAGCACTTTGGGTAGCATAGGTTCCATCTGCAAGAATGGCAGGCCTTCTAGAGGATACTGTGGTTGAGCTTACTTGTTGAGAACTTTTAGAAGACTCTTGTGCCTCTCCTTCCTCTGAAGCTGTGTAGAAAGGAAGCTCACCAAGACAATTTTTTATGGTAGAGATTCCACTCTCAACTTCAGAGAGTGAGAGACAGTACTCTCCAATGATCCAAAGCGCACATGAGCAAACCCTTGCTGCACGAATCTGATAGAATGTATCCAACAGTCTTGTAATAATAGAAACTCGCAATTTGGGATTTGTCTCAATGATCTCACGTACAAAAACAACAACATCCATTGCTGAAGCCACGTTGGTATCACTCAAGAAATCCATCAAGAGATGTACCACGGTGCTGGCGACCTCAGGGAATTTAATTGCACAGGTATGTATAGCCTGCACCAGCATTTGCCTATACTCCCCATTCTTCTCATGCTCTCCACTTTGAGTCTTCACTACCTCCTTCTTCAGCAACATAACAACTTCATCAATATTCCTAGGAGTAATCAATTCAAGGGCAATATCAATGGTTTTTCTTTTAATATCAAGATTCGGGCTGGAAAGTGCTCGAAGCACATCCATTACTAGTTCGACCATGATCTCCCTATGAGATGTCTTAAGCTCATTAAGCCTATCGAGAACGATAAGTTTCACATTATTATCACTCTGAGAGAGTAAGAGCTGGGAGTAAGTATTTGCAGCGGCTCTAATAGCCGTGGGAGCTGAGGAAAGAGACACAAGAGTTCCGGCACACTCATAAATGACAGCAGTTGACGGGGAATTCAACAATGATATGATAATCTTAATATATTTTCCTTTCTCAGCCTTATTGGCCCGGCAAACCTTCTTAATTAATTCTAAGACAACCATCTGAAGCTGCTCCCCCCAATCAGTCATCCTATCAATGTTGGTAAAGAGATAATTGATAGCCCTTTCTTGGGCGCAATTGAATAGCATAAGAAAAGCATTTCTCTTACTGGAATTATCCTGCTCGGAGGTCAAGAACTTCTCGATGATCTCCGGCGCACTGTCGAGTAATTGTTCCCCATGAGGCAATTTGTAAACAGACATGACAGCAAGCACCGCATTCCGGCGAACAAACGGGTGGCGATGCTCCAAATTGGTGAGAATGGAAGGGATCAGCGGCTCAATGATCTCGGCCTCATTAAGACGGCAGAGAAATCGCAGAGTGACGCCACGAATATACTCATTAGGATGCTGAAGATTGTTACGGAGGTTCTGGCAAATAAGAATCATCTCCGGCAGAACTTTACCCCGGGAATCAGTCTTGTCGACGATCTCCAAATACAGGAGAAGAAGCTTCTGGACAGTGTGGTCATCAGAGGGAAGCACATAGCGTATAATCGTGATGAAAAGCTGCGGGATGGTTTCCCCATTAAGCAAAAGCATAATGGCTTTTTTCAATGCTTCAATCTTGGACTCGACATCATTCCCTTCCAAAGCTTCCTTGATCTCATTCGCCATGGCTGGGGAGCCCTTGTCGAAGTGCACCAACAGAGTGCACGACTTCTCCATATCTGCAATTCTGTGTGTTGGGATCTGAAAGAAAAGAGAATTGAGAGGAAACAAATATTGAATTCAGAAAATCACAGATCTAGGTTGAAAAGGAGAGGGAGAATTCAAGAATCTACCTGATTTGATGGGTGAAGAAAATTAGATCTCCAGAAGTTTGAAGCGTTCGGCTCAACCTGCAGAGAAGAAATGGCAGATCTGGTCGTTTGAAGGACTAAGCTAAAACTGTGAACAATAACCTTCGGGAAAAAAGGAAAAAAAAAAAAAAAAAAAAAAAAAACACGTCGGCTCTCGTCGATTCTGGGCTTTAAAATAGGCCTACAAAGCCCATTCACAAGGAATTCCTTGGGCTGAGATTATACTGGGCCAACCCAGTTCTAATTTTGGGTTTCTGTTTTGCATTTGTCAATTTAATAGCAAGTTCAATCGTTTTTTTTTAGCTCAAATCTTCAACCAACTGCACCACCCCTTGAAGACAGTAAGTTCAATAGTTATAAAGACACAAATAAGACATAGTAACAGTTAAAAGTAATAAAAATATATTGCAAACTTTGAATAAATTCCTTCTCTACCAATAATATGAGTAAACCATAACCACGCTCTTAAACATTGTAGAATATGTGTGACCTCTTTGTTAAGTCTCAATTGCAACAAAAACATCCACCATATCTTTAGCCACATAATCCTCAACTCCCTTCCTCCTTTCATTATGTTCATCCAACACATGTTCAAGAAATTAACCTATCTAACTTCTTGCTTAATATTAATTTTCATTCTTTTCACATACCCTTGCAAATCCAAAAAATCAATCCATGGTATAAAATCTCCAATGTTAAACACACCATTCAACAAGAACAACTCATCCAACATTTTCTTTAACTCATTAGAACTAACAACAATTTCACTCTACTTTTTTTCCCAACATATATCATCCTACTTATCACATTCAAACTCAAACTTGACAAATAATATTTAAGCTTAATCACTTCACCACAAGATTTGTAAACACTTTTAACCATACCATTCAATTCTTCCTTTCGTATATACTCGAAACAATCGATCCGTTTAGCACCGAAAAGCTCCAACAAACAAATCTTTCGAGCTTGACGCCAATAAGGATCGTATTGAGACCACGATATATTGGAATAGTTATACGTCGTGTACTTTCTCTCCGCCATTTTCGGGCGACACACGAAGTTAATATCGTGAGTTTTGAGAAAATATTTAGCCATCTCGACGTTGTACCTGACGACAACTGGGAATGACTGAAAACGAAATTGCATGATGGGACCGTATTTTTTTTAGAGTTGATGAATAGACTAGTGGGGTAGGGAACCGATCATGTTGAGGTTTCCGATCAAGGGCCATGGCTTCGGTCCCAGTGGCAGGTTGAGCTTTCGAGAGCGGAGGCGGCAGGAGAAGACGAAGAGCGCTAAAGTGACCACCAATCATGTAGATGCATGAGAAACCCAAAGAAGGAATTTCCATGTCCATGGTGATGGGAAAACTAAGGAAAAAAGAACCGAAGAGAAAGAATGTTTGGTGTTTGGTGGACTAAAGCCAATGAGCTTTCAAAGGGTTATAATTAAAGGGGAAAACTTGTCAACTTTCGAACAAGTATCTTATGCATATTTCTTGTCATTAGTATAGATAATACTATTCTACATAACTACATATAAAAAATGATGATCTGAGAGAAATAATAAATTAAAACGTGACACATTATTATCCACACAAATAAGGTCAGGAGTATGTAAAAATACCAACAAAATTTCTTTCTAATTAAAAGAGTAAAACTTACTCTACACATATTTTGCATATGGACATTTTATTTTATAAATTAAATATTAAAAAAAACAAATTATTCTCTTGATTGGAGAAGTTTTTTGTCATAATTAAATAGATATGAAAAAAATCAAAGCCAATGGTGATAAGTTATTAAACTAAAAAAATTTGTGTATTATTT
>JBBMEG010000018.1:6528543-6541657 GCA_037832605.1 Cyclanthera cordifolia
TTGTTTTTGTTAAATGAGTTTGAGTAAATAAAGAATTAAGAAGACTACAAGTTTATATATATACCTTTGATATCATTTGATTTTGAAGATTAAGCTCAAATTTTTAGTTCAACAATAATTTAGCTACAAGTTCATATGCTCACGACTTCTTATGCTTATGTTGGTTATGCTATGTTCTTATTCTCAACTCAAATATCATCTCAAGTGATATAAAATTTATTGTACAAAGTACACGTGAGAAGACAAGTACAATTTGAAAAATTGAACAAATCCCAATCTTCACAAGAGATTAAACTTTTATTAAAAAAAAAGTAGTCGAACGAACTCATGAATGACGTAGGTACAACATTATTGATTGAAGTATCTCTTTCTTCTTCTAATTCTTTTCTTTCGTTCATTGTTTTTCTCTTAACAATAATGTACAACCAAGAATACACAAAGAACTTGCTAAAAAGTAAAGAGATAAAGAGTTAACTAGGGGTGTTCATACATTCTCTGAAAACTGATTCGACCGATCGAAACCGGCCGAATTAAGGGCGGTCGGTCGATTTTCAAGTATGTATAATCGGTCAGTGTCGATTTAAAAAAATATTTAATCAATATTTAAACAATTGTTAGTTATCTTTTGGTCATGTAGGAGACCGGTCGATTGAAGAAGGGTCGAGGCTGGAGATTTTGAGGAACGGGTTTGGGGTTTGGAGAAGAGCTTAATTGGTTGATTAATTTGTGGAGAGGAATTGCAAAGGAGGGAGGGACAAACGTCACAAGTTCTGAAGTAGAGGATGGGAACAACTCCATTTTGTCAGAAAATTGACTTGTTTAAAATGAATAAGAGTGACTTGTTTAAAAGAGTGTGAAAGCCTGTAATGCTAAATTGAAGACCATATTTATTAAAGTAGAAAATTTAGACGTCCATTAGGCCAAGCAAACTAAAACCGTAAGAATTAGGTAAATGAGCAGCATTTACATACCTACAATAAATAATAAATTAAAGAGCGTGACATGACATGTTATTATTTATACAAATAAAGTGAAAAATATATCAAACATTTATCTCTCAAAAAAATTGGTAAGTTTTCTTTTGACGTTTCATTTATTGTAACATGAAAAGGACTTTTCCCAACTTTATGTCATTTGTAAGCTTTATGTCATATGTTAATTTTATGACCACACATTATTAATAAAAATCAATAGTTAGGCCAGCATTTGCTACAATTTATTTTCATACATTAAAAAGTGGCTATAAATTATGTGTCTCCCCATGGTTTTGAACAAACCATAATGGAAACTCCTTGGGTCTATTGTGTGGTGGTTTCATGTATGTTTATCTTCTCTCTCTTCTTCTTCTTCCTCGCTCGTGGTCGTCGTAAACTCAATCTTCCACCCGGACCAAAACCATGGCCCTTCATAGGAAACCTCAATTTGATGGGCTCTCTACCGCATCAATCCATTCATCAGCTCTCCAAAAAATATGGTCCCATCATGCAACTCCGTTTCGGTTCCTTCCCCGTCGTCGTCGGATCCTCTGTCGAAATGGCTAAACTATTCCTCAAAACTCACGACCTCAACTTCACAAACCGCCCGAAAAACGCGGTCGGAAAGTACATCACTTACAACTACTCCAACATCACTTGGTCTCAATACGGCCCATATTGGCGCCAAGCTAGAAAGATCTTTCTAATGGAGCTTTTCAATCCAAAACACCTTGATTCTCACGAGTACATACGAAAGGAAGAAATCAATGCTGTTCTCAAAGATCTTTACAAGTCTTGTGGGGAAGAGATTCAACTCAGACGCTACTTGTCCACGTTGAGTATGAACGTGATAAGTCGGATGGCGTTCGGGAAGAAATACTTGGGCGAGTCGAAAGATTTCGATATTATTAGTTCAGATGAGTTCAAAGATATGATTGATGAAGTTTTCTTCCTGAGTGGTGTGCTCAACATTGGAGATTCAATACCATGGATTGGTTTCTTGGATTTGCAAGGCTATGTCAAGAGAATGAAAGAAGTAAACAAGAAAATGGATGGATTCTTTGAGAATATTCTAGATGAACATAATGAAAGGAGAAAGAGAGTTAAGGATTATGTGTCAAAGGATATGGTGGATGTTCTTTTGGAGTTGGATGATGATGCTAGTCTTCATGAAGTCAAGCTTGGAAGACATGGAGTCAAGGCACTTGCTCTGGTAATTAAATATATTTTCCAATGTGTCATATATCACTTTTTGTTAAATGAAATAATTACTTGATCACTTTGTATATTTTATCATTAAATCATCAATCAATTTAACCGTATAAATAAATTAATGAATTATTGATGAGTATAATTAAATCATTTCAACGTGTTTGAGATTTAAAAAACGAAAATGATTATGGAAATAATGAGAATTATAGAGTATTGAACGTTAAAAAGGTAGAGAGACCTTTTAGCATTTATAAAATAAATCGAATATTTTTATCATCATCCCTTGATTTTAAGATAGATATGTGTATATATTGTCTAATATAATATTAGAATTACTCAATAAATTCAAACAGTTATTCACTACAGTTAAAATGAAATTGATAGAAATGTTAAAAGATCTTTTAACATTTATTAGACATTGATCACTCCTTTCAATGAAAAGTTGTTATACGAAGAGAATAAAAACTAATAAGGAGGAAAATAAGTTTACGTGGGAAGTGATTTTTGGTGATTTAAACTGCCTATGAATAATTACCTCATAATCACATATGTCTTATCTCAATAACTCCCTTAATAGGGTTGTTATATTATGGGGTGGCACATAGGAGGGTTCGCGCTTGAAAGGTATGCTTCACTTAAGGTGCAAGATCGGAGACCAACTTATGATATTAATTAGTAGACTCTCCCAACTATGTCTTCAATCATCTGAAGTTTACCAGTGTCGTAGCCTAAAAATGAGCCAATGGTGTCCACAGATTTAAAAGGAGTAAAGCTTCAAGTTCCTGTGTCATCAAAAGAAAAAAAAATCATAAACTAAAATTGCAGAGTCATAGGTCATCATACCTCTAAAACTATGTTAAATTATGTAGGACCTTATAGCAGGTGGAACGGAGACCTCAACAACAACACTAGAATGGGCAATGTCAGAGTTGTTGAAAAAGCCAGAGATATTCAACAAAGCAAAAGAAGAGCTAGATAGAGTAATTGGAAGAGAAAGATGGGTGGAAGAGAAAGATCTTGTGAACTTAGCATACGTGGATGCAATTGCAAAAGAGACCATGCGATTGCATCCCGCCGTGCCAATGTTGGTGCCGAGATCGTGTAGAGAGGATTGCCAAGTTGCAGGATACGATATAAAAAAAGGTACTATAGTACTCGTGAATGTATGGACCATTGGAAGAGACCCTACATTGTGGGAAAGTCCAAATGAGTTTCATCCACAAAGATTTATAGAAAAAAACATGGACATAAAAGGTCACAACTTTGAGTTTTTGCCGTTTGGATCTGGAAGAAGGATGTGCCCTGGTTACAATCTTGGTTACAAAGTTATCTTGTCAACCTTGGCGAATCTCTTGCATGGATTTTCTTGGGAATTACCTCAAAATATGAATAATGAGGCTCTAAATATGGATGAGGTTTTTGGTCTAACACTTCCTAAGAAATTTCCACTCCTTGTTGTTGCTAAGCCTCGACTTCCTCTCCATATCTATTACTAACCCTCCAAACCTATGACGTTGTCTTTAATGTTTTCATTTAATGTACGTATACATGCTAGTTACTCTTTGAGTTACTGTTTAGGGCATGTTTAGATTAAGGAAAGATCAATTGAATTGTTTGAAAATAGTGTCTGGTTTATTTCATTAAGACTTCAAACTACCACCTTTTCACACGACAACATCTATTGAAAGTGCATTGACGAGTAGTTTCAATTTGGTATTTGAATGAATAATTATATAAAATCATGTTTAGATAACTGTGTTTGAAATAAAGGAGTGGAAAAATTATATTTGATCCAAACATACTATTTGAATGAGTAGTTGCATGAAAAGATAGAAAGATATCG
Organism: Cyclanthera cordifolia; assembly: GCA_037832605.1. Classification (NCBI taxonomy): domain Eukaryota; kingdom Viridiplantae; phylum Streptophyta; class Magnoliopsida; order Cucurbitales; family Cucurbitaceae; genus Cyclanthera; species Cyclanthera cordifolia. The sequence goes on from JBBMEG010000018.1 coordinate 6,532,573, forward strand.
CAAAAAAAAAAAAAGTAGAGGTTGTAGGAAAAAAAATCTTATTCTGAAAAAGAGTCGGAGAGAAAAATTCTTTGGAAAATGTTCTTTGGATGAAAAGTTTAAGAGAATGATTAGAATCGGGAGTTGAAACTAACATAAACAAACATAAAGTAAATTTTAGAAGATTCATTGTAAAGAGTAAATTGTGGTTTCTATGTTTTAATTGTACCAACTTTTTAAAAATATTTCATACAAAATAAAATATTTAAATTTTCATTTTTAAAATTATTAATTTTCATGATTTTTTCGAATTTTATAGAACTATTTGCTCCACTTGATTAAAATCATTAATTTTGGAGTTTTTATTTATTTATTCATTTTTGAATCATTTGGTATTATTGGAGTTATCGATTTCACTTTATTAAAATCTTTAATTTTGTGGTGATCCATTTAATTTATTTTGATTATTTTTTTCGTTTTAATGCCTCTATATATATTTTTATTGACACCACTTGTATAATCTTTTTTCTTCCAACCTGCGATAATCAATCACACGTGAAAAACTACTCTCTCTTCAATTATTGTCTTGATGTTAAAGCATCATTCACTCACCACTCACAATCGACAATAATAGTACACGATATCGATATGTGTGAATAACTCGGGTGTATTGTGTGAATATCTATCTCAAAAAAAAAAGACAATAATAATGCACGTGAATATGTATTATTTTTAACTTTTTATATTTATTTTAAATAAGATACGAAAGGATAAAATTATTATTTACCATAAAAATTGTCTCGACCTTCTTTACTTCTACCTTCTTTACCTTTGCCTCTGCCTAATTCTTTCTCAATTTCTAATTCTTAATCCCTTTTTTTTATCATGGAAACCCTCCATGAAAAACTTAACAGCAAAAGCCAATAGCGATTTATGTATTTGTTCTATCATAGTCTCCCTCTACGACCTGGTTAACACCCTAAGGGTATGTGTTTGGCGTGGTGAAAAGGGTCGGAAAGGGAAGGAATCTCTTTCCGTTATTTGGTTCACGAACTTCCATCACATTAATCATTAATTTATTTTTATTTATTTTTATTATATATTTTTCTTTTCTTCCCTTTCTTTTTACCATAATCAAGCATGGCCTAATTAAATTCTCTTTTGCACACTTTCGCTCATTCCTCTTTTGTTAATGTTTACCTGAGGCTAATCTAATTCATTCTTCTTCAGCAAGAAAAATGACAATAGATTTACAATTACATGTATTCATTGGCTCCGAGATGGAATCATTCAAATGATTAAAAAACGTTAAAATATTTTGAGGATTTTGGACCACAGTTAATAAACGGGGAGAATAGGAAAAAGATGATTCTTGGTGTTTTGGTCACCGAGAATCATTCCTTCCTCAAAATCACCTTTTTATTTTTCTCCTAACTATTTTCTTTTCTTTGTAAGAAGATTTTTTATTCTTCTTATAACTATTTTTCACTCACATCTACCTATTATTTTAATCCTTTTATCGTTATCATTCTCTTCATCCCAAACACAATTAATAATTTTTTTTATAATCATTTCATTTTTCATTTTCTCTCTAATTCTCATTTCTCCTCTAACTATTTTCATTCTCTTTGCCACCGAACACACTTTTAAAGAATACTGAAACGGCTTGTTCAATGAATCATTGAGATAACATATTATCAATCACAACATATCAAAATATTTCAATTAAAAGAATTTATCATCTTTGAAAATCACCATTTTAGTTATTTAATAAGCTCTACCATCAAAATCAAGCTAATAAGTACAAAAAAAAAAAAAAAAAAAAATCATACACATTTTCCTCAAATTTAAATATTATGAGCAAGAGAGATAGAGTTCGAGAGGATGGATATATAGGACATGTGTCTACTATGTAATCGAGCTAGTCAATGGCTCGTTCCATTTGAGTTTGGTCAGAGCTAAACAAATATTTGACAGTGTCGAGATGCTGATTGAGTCAGGAGGGGACAGGTGAAAAGACCGAGGTGAAATGAAGGACAAAATTGAAATATACAAAAATTGTCATACAAATCTACTGTACAAATAATATTTTACAAAATACTTGTCAGTGTGGAAATAATGATTAAGTATTTAAAAGTAATGATTCTATTGAAAAATTTGTTTGGATGTAATTTTTATAAGAGTACCTAGTAAATATACTTATTTGAAATACTAGTTCGAAAACCCATTTCAAACAACCCCTTGAATATCTATAATAGGTATTCCTCAACAATATAGGCCTCTTGTTTTTTCAAAGTCTTCAATTTCAAACCTCACATGTTTGCATTGTCGGTTGTATTGCAATTCGTCTCGGTGTGTTTGGGAAAGAGAATGAGAATGATTACGAGAGAATGAAAATTAGAAAAGAATATGAAAATGAACGATTAGGTAAAAAAAAAAACTCATAAATATATTGCTCCAAGTTTGAATTTCAAGAATTTCCAAAAAAAAAAAAAAAAAATCAATAATTGAACTAGATTTAAAGTTAGAAAATTTGAACAGGTAATCTTTTACTAATTACCAACCTTGTTAAATTGTCCAACAGCTCCTAAATAGAAAGTCGGTAGTCGGTTATTTTTTGTTTTGTTTTTCTACGTTATTTAAGATAAAATCAAAGGGTAATATAGTACTTTCGGACCTTCCATTTCCAGCCTCCCGAACGCGAAGCAATATGGAGAGCTCAGATATTACTAGAAAATCACAGAAGCAACTCTCCTTTGTTCTGCTTCTCATTTTCTCGTCCAAAAGGTATGTGATCTTCTCCTCCAATATTAGGGTTATGGATTCCTATCATAGATTTTCAATTTTAGTTCTCGCTTTACTTCTTCATTTGTCCTTTCAATTTTGATGAATTTCTCGATACTATTGCAATTTCATGTTCTTCTCTAGTACCTCATAGTTGGGATTCGATTGGAATTTGATCGATCTTTAGTCTGCTTGGTTATTTTCTGTCGATTTTCTGCTGAATTTTCGTGAATTTTGTTGTTTCTGGCCCGTTCGCTTGATTGCGTACAGGGAAAGCTTGGTGTATCTCATATCGTTCGAAGGGAAGAATTTGCCTGATCTGCTTTAGAATTGCTTGTTTTTTCTTACTGGAGGTTCTGTAGGTTTCTTGAGACAATTTGTGAGATTTCGAGTAAATAAGGTTATGGCTGTGTCAACTATTGCTCTACATACGAGTCCACCGAGTACTATATGCTCCTCACCGCACCCTTGCCAGATGAATTCTCATGCATCATATGATTTAGAATTTACTTCTCGGTCCTCATCGTTGGTGTCTTCATCAGTGACTTCATCCCAGAAAACAATGGTTGGCGGGTTGTCGAGTCTGTTCTCATCAACTGCGCCGAGGCTCCCATCGTCGTCGGTAAGCGTTTCAAGTGGAGGAGATGAATTGGGTTCTTTTAGACATGATAAAGGGGACGAACTTAAAGAATTAAGTTCTTCATTTCGTTACTCCCCGAGTAAACTCATTGGGTCATTCTTCAATCGGGATCAAAGCCCGGTATCGGTGTTCCAAGGTCCAGTTTCCTGTGGCAGTTGTAGGGTTGGGTCCGCAGCGAGAACCCCTTCATTGTGGACTGTAAGAGAAAGGAATGGGGTTGCGAATTTTCATGGACAAGGAAGTACCAACAGGTTGTTCAATGGGTTTGTGAGGAATGCATTGAGATCATATGTGGACTATGAGTCACCAAGATTGGAGGTATCTAGTGATGGGTTAGATGTGGGTTCATCTACCTTGTTTGGAGATGAGTTGACTTTCAATATGGAGGACAATGTTACGGAAGGTAATACTGATTCATATGTGAAGGATTTGCTTCTTAGTGCACAATCAAAGCACAAAATATTTTGTGATGAGTTTGTGATCATGGCTTTTTTTGAGGCTGAGAAAGCACATAGAGGGCAGGTAATGCCTTCTTTCAATATTGACCGTGATGTTATTGCCTTAAGTACACATGATATTCATTAAGAAATTTTCTTTTTTGGTGTTCCTCCTTTTTTAGACACGAATAAGTGGCCATCCGTACTTGGAACATTGTGTGGAAACGGCAGTGATGCTTGCGCTTGTTGGTGCTAATTCCACTGTAGTTGCTGCAGGGCTTTTGCACGACGCACTTGATGATTCTTTTGTTAGTCATGACTACATATTGGAGACATTTGGAGCTGAGGTTGCTAATTTGATTGAAGGGGTAAGATACTATGCAATGCACATTTTATCTGTCGTTAGAATAGATGGCTTAGGCATCCTACATAACTGCAAATATAATTCTAATTTGCAGTAGTCTTAAATCTGGGATGAAATTCATGCTACAAATCTCTTATTGGACAACTCTCTTGCACATTTCACTTGTAGGTTCTTGCATTTTCTGGCTCCCCCACCCGAACATCTGTCGGATGAGGAACGAGTTCTTAATGTCTAGCTTTTTTTTAATATTGTTGTAGGTGTCTAAGCTAAGCCATTTAAGCAAGCTTGCTCGAGAACATGATATGGCCGATAGAATGGTTGAAGCAGACCGGCTGCACACCATGTTTCTTGCTATGGCTGATGCAAGGGCTGTCCTCATTAAATTAGCAGACCGTCTGCATAATATGATAACTTTAGATGCATTGCCTCCGATCAAGCAGCATGGGTATGCAAAGGAAACTAGGGAGATTTTTGTTCCTTTGGCTAATCGCCTGGGAATCTACAGTTGGAAGGAGCAGCTAGAAAACCTATGTTTTAAACATCTTAACTTGGAACAGCACCAAGATTTGTCCTTCAAGCTGCTAGGTTTATATGATGAAGCAATTATTCATTCTGCAATTCAAAAAATAGAGCAAGCTCTCAAGGATAAAGGAATTTCTTACCATGTTGTAACTGGACGGCATAAAAGTGTTTACAGCATACACCGCAAAATGTTGAAGTACGCCTGCAGCCTTCCATCTCTCTCATTCTCTATTCATCTCTGCAGTGCATTATTTTCTAGCGTCTTGTGTTCAGAATAGTGATTTCTAGGTAAATTTGAATTTGTTTTGTAGGAAGAATTTGACCATGAATGAAATCCATGATATTCATGGCTTGAGACTCATTGTTGAAAATGAAGAGGATTGCTATGAAGCATTGAGAATCATTCGTCAGTTATGGCCCGAAGTACCCGGAAAGCTCAAGGACTACATAAGTAAACCAAAGCTGAACGGGTATTTCTCTAAAAGTTGTATCAGGGTCTCTGTACTGGCTCTATATTTCTTCTCTTAAATAATTTGATGGTAAACAGGTATCAATCTATACACACAGTAGTAAGGGGAGAAGGTGACCTCCCACTCGAGGTTCAAATTCGAACTAAAGAGATGCATTTGCAAGCTGAGTTTGGTTTTGCAGCTCATTGGAGATACAAGGAGGGTGATTCTAAACACTCTTCGTTTGTGCTTCAGATGGTTGAATGGGCTAGATGGGTTCTCACTTGGCACTGTGAAACTATGAACAAAGATCGATCTATCGATACTATCAAACCGTCGTGCAAGTTCCCTTTTCATGCTTCTGATTGCTCTTACTCTTACGAACCTCACTGCTCCCAGGATGGACCTTTGTTTGTCATAATGATTGAAAACGAAAAGGTCCATGCTTATAATTTTAGTTGATTCTCTTTCGAGTTATCTGTCTCTGGTGCAAAATAGTAGACCTTTTAACAATCAGAAAGTGCTTTGTTTCGGTTATTCTCCAGATGTCGGTCCAGGAATTCCCAGCTAACGCAACAATGATGGATCTCTTGGAAAGAGCAGGGATAGGAAGCACAAGATGGGCTCACTATAGGTTCCCAACGAAGGAAGAGTTGAGACCAAGGTTGAACCGTGAGCCTGTGAGTGACCCCAAGTGCAAGCTGAAGATGGGTGACGTGGTGGAATTGACTCCGCAAATACCCAACGAGTCGTTGATCGAATACCGGGAAGAAATCCAGCGAATGTACGAGGGAGGCTTCACCATAGCAACTCCACAGCCTGCTGATTGGAGGAGCTAACAGTGGCTTCAATGCCAAGTATCTGTGTTTACACTTTGAATATCATCTGCTTCAATTATGAGTCAGATTCTCCTGTAGATATAATTATAAATATTTGTACATATCTGTTATGCTGATTCAATGTAAAGGGGTTTCAACTGTAATGATATATACACACTTCGGACTATTATTTATACCAGACGATTTGGATGTCAGACGAAACTGAATTGTAACATAGTCTAATCCATATATTCAGCAATACAACATTATTAGTAAACAATTTTTTTTGTTTTTGATATCTGTGATTGTTCGGGGTAGCTTGCGTGCATCTCGACTATTGTTACGGGATATACCGTCTGACCTAAAACATTTAGATGTCAAGAAAACTCGTAAGAAATTAATATTCTTAGGTACATGACCACCATGTATTGAACTCATGACTTTAAACACCACGATGCTTTACTTGACCACTAGGTCAGTCCATGGTGCGATTTTGATTCTCCATCGCCGTAGAAATTCTAGAAGGAGATGTTTGTTTGATGCTTTTGTAAAACTATTAAAATCAAGTTTTTATAATCACCTTATAAAATCTTCGTTCAAACGAGTTATTACTGAAATTTTTCTTCATTTCTAATTACTCTATAATTTTGTAAACAAACACTTCCGTGCACATTTATGCCAAGAAGCAACATAGCAGAGGCAGTTGTAAGCCCCAAAAGAACCAACGGAAGAACAAAACCAGAGCTCCATATCTGGTTTCAAGGATTTCAATGGCGAAAGCAAAGCTGCAGAAGCAAGAGCAAAACAATGGCCAGCAGCTTCTGAGACGAGTTCTGAGCCATAGTTACTGTCAATAGTTTTGTGTTTTGTTAAAAAGGTATTGCTTGTTGAGAAATGTTTAGAAAAATGAACGATAGAAGGGATATTGCGGAAGCAAAAATTAATTAAAACAATCTCAATGTTTAGTGTGAAACCGATGAATATATTTCTATTAAAATTGAAATTTTTGGCGACACAACAATGTTGTAGAAAATTGTATCACAAAATATGATGTACAAAATGTGGTGTACTTATAATTGTAGTACAAAAAATGTCAGGTATGGTGTTACAATTTTTTTAAAGAATTGTCGTCCATCCTCATATATGTGCAAGCTTCTCTTTACGAAGGGGCTCGGCCGTCATTCACTTTGCTTCCCTTCTTTATTCTCCTTTTCCATCAGAATGATTGGGCGTAAAGCGTATGTAGGTGGCTTTTTAAGTTCACCACGTGCTCGTATCTAGATCGGGGCAAATGAAACTACATAAGAACCCAATTAACAAAAGTAACTTACAATGTTGAAAATAGAAACTCTTAGAAAACATAAAAACATTAATAAACTTAAATCTAAAATTTGAAAAGTGAAAAAGTAGAAACACAATGGAAGTATTTTATGAACAAGAACTGTGAAAAAACTGCAAAAGTTTATATGGGCAAAGAAAAAGTGTTGCTTGTGTTTGGAAGTAAGGTATATCTAATTCTCATCTTCATGACAATCTTTTATATAGTTTCATACTCATCATGTCTATCTACCAAATTGAGAATAAGAAATCATTCAACATGATTGTTATGAAACAAACTAAGCTTTAAGAAAAATTCGTTAAACAAAAATCAAGAATTAAGGAAGGACCAAACAAAAACAACTTAATAATATTAGTAATAATAATGTGAAAGTTTTATCAACTAAACTAAGAGTACGTGTTTCAAACAACTAAGAGGTTTTATGTTCAATTAAATATCTTTTTTCCAAAAGAAAGATCATATGTTCAATATATAGTGGTCATTTATACTTGAAAATAGTTAACCGTTTGTAGGATTAAACTCAGGTAGAATAGTGGAGTTGCAATATGCTTTCTCTTCAAATACATCTAATAATGTAAACATATCAGTTGCCAATAAGAGCAGAGTCTCAGCGGTATCATGTGCAACTGAGTACAAGGCTACTCACTCTCAAAAGTTGTTTAACTCAAAAAAAAAAAAAAAACTATGACAATGTAATATGGTGGAGTAAAATCAAATTTGTGTTGGTATAATTTAAAAGGCAGTTGTTTTGAAGTTGAAAGTTGCAGGCATTTAGGGCACAAATATGAAAGCTGCAGATTTTTAAAGGACATTGAACATGCTATCAACATTGATTCACCCTCAGCTCATGAGTGCATTTATGCTATCTTTTTCTCCCCTAATTTAACATGTTGCCAAAAAAGTTGCTTCTTTTATTACCTTTTTCTTTCAAATAAAATATCCAACAAGTTGAGATCCTTTCAACTGCATTATGGAAATTAATGAACATATTATGTAATACACAATGTAGGTTTGGAGCAGTGGAATAAGACAAAAAGAGAAAGTATCTCTTTAACGACTAATTTACTCTTTCTTTCCTTCTTTTTCTACTGTAGTCAAACATGATAAGGAATAACAACCCTACCCAAATCTCAACATTAATATAATACTATCCATTTTTGGTATAGACATCCCTCGTGGCTTGGTTTTTTTGATTTTTCAACTAAAACGGATAGTTTTCGTTGTTTATATATCTATTTGGACAACTTTTGTTGTATCCTAATGCTGCCAAAAAAAGAAGCAAAGTCCATTTTGATTTGCAAAGATGACAACTTTGAAAAGAAGCAAACTTTAAACCCCTTTATGAAGCCAATCCAAATCCCACTTGAGAGAGAGAGAGAGAGAAAAAAGAAGAGAGACAAAGACAAAGGGGGTCAGTGAGTGAGTTGTGAAGCATCTTGGGGGTAGGGGTTAAGGCTCACTGTGCAGAGAAGAAAATGGAGTTCAGACTGATATGAAAAGAGGTGTGAGCAAAGCAAAACATTGAGTAAATGATGAATATTTTGAGGGTCAAAAATGAGTGAAAACTTAAGTTGGTTGGAAATCAGATGGTGTGAACAGTTTTGCAGGCACTTCCCTGACAAAACCACATTCAAAAAGTTTTAAGGAGAGAAACAAACAAGTTTGAATTACAAGCAAACAAATTAGTACTGTTTGGGTTAATCAACAATTCATTTGAAAAAAGAGGTTAGCCATTTTTAAAATGATGGAAAAA
>JBBMEG010000018.1:6541757-6605578 GCA_037832605.1 Cyclanthera cordifolia
TACTCTTTTTCACATTAAATACAAGTAATAGTTTTTATGATGATCTTTTTTATTCATGATTCTTGAGAATGATAACTTAACTTTTCATATTGGATTGAGGGGTTATGAAATGGTTGAAGTAGAAGAATTATACTTAGCATGTTTGATGCGGTAGGAAGAGAGGAAAAACGAAGAAAATGGAATCATTTTGAATCGTTTGGTTCATCGAATTACATCTCATTAATCATTAATTTACTCTCACCTCCTCCCCTTTATCCATTCTCTTTCATTCTGTTGAAGCCAAAACATGCTCTATGAGAAATTTTAGAAGGGTTTATAGAGAGTTTTATGAAAGATTTTTGGACTAATTGTATCGAATTTGAATTGGGCGACCCCTCATATCCATTCACCTTTTTTTGTTTGGTAGGAGAAGTATGAACATGTTTGACTATAGCAGGAAGGAAAATAATGAATAAATGAGAAGCGAAAGTAAATTAGTGATTGATAAGATGTATCTTGATGGACCAAATGGTTGAAAGTTGTAATCCGTTATCTTTCCTTCTCATCTCTTTTCATCATACCAAACAAGAGATTTGGTGGAAGACAAAACATTTCTTTTTGGTATAAAAGGTTAGGAGTGACTGAATCCTCTTTAGTATAAAAAGATAAAGATGGTTGAAAATGAAAGTGTCCCGATTTGCTATAAAGAGTTAAAAGTGTCTTAAGATAAAAAAAAAAGATTAGTGTTGGAAAAAAATGTCATCTATCTCTAATAAATAATAAGTGTGTGTTTGGGGCAAAGAGAATAAAAATGATTATACGAGGAATGAAAATTATGGGAGAATGAGAAAGAGAATGATTAATCAGATTTATGGATAAGAGAATGATTATGCAGATAATGATTCATTATGTTCGGAGGAAAGAAAATGATAGTGAAAAATAGTAATATGAAGAATAAAAAATTGTTATGAGAAGAATAGAAAGCAATTAGAATGAGAATAAAAAGGTGATTTTGAGAAAGCGTGATTATGAGAGGAATAATTCTCGATGGCTCAAACACCGATAAATATTCTCTCCTTTATTAATGATGACTGAAACACTACCCTAAACAACAACAAACATAAAATAAACCCTTTGTGCTAAATTGTAAAAACTTAATTCTAAAGACATGTATGTCTCCTTACACTAGTTAGCACACATGGTGTCACATGTGTACTAAAAAGAGTTGCCATATGTATACTTTAAAAAGTATTGGATCATTAATGACTAAGATGAAGTCCAGTGCTCTGTTCATCATGGAAGTCTTCAACTTGCATTGACCTATTGAATAAAAAAATATTTATTTATGACTCCAAGGGAACCAAACAGAAGTAACCCAGAGAGGAGAGGGTAAACTTTCAGTAACTTTTTTTTTTTTTTTTTTTTTTACATATTAAAAAAAGATAGAGAAAAGGCAAAAATAGGGCAAGTTAATGTAATAAAAGAAGGAAGGGTTGTGGTAGATTATTGAACCTCCTGAGTATTGAATAGGAGAATGACACGTGGAAGGGTACTGTTTGTTTGTATTGATAAAGGAGTTTGTGTAGGTACATCACACCCCATTGTTTCAGTGTGTTTTTTGCAAAATCTCATGGCACTATTTTCAAGGAATGTGATGTGATGTGGAGAGAGCAAAATAAAGGGTGTGTCTATGATTTTTTTTTTTTTTTTTTAATCTATTTGTATGTAAATTTCTGGAAACAAAGTCAGAGACAAAAGCAGCAATGAAGACAGAGGCAGAACCCAAACAGAGTGAGTAGTCATATAGCTGCACTCTGCAACTGAGAGAGAGAGAGAGAGAGAAAGGGTATCAGTAAAGCCATCATTTCACAGGCATTTGCAACCAAGAACATGTTTGGTTAGGGTGAATGAATAAATAAAATGAAAGGAAGAGATTCATTCCTAGTCAAGTTATATCCCATCAATCACTAATTTAATCTTATTTTCATTCTCTTCATTTTCCTTCCCTTCCTTTTTTGTCGTGGTCAGACATGTTTTAGGTGTGTTGAATTTGCTAGACGAAAAGAGAAGAAGTTGGGTATGTTAGGGCTACTAAGATAAACTCCTCGTTCTTTGTGATCAGAATGGAAATGGAAGGGAACTCTAATTCCCTTCGTTTGGCCCATTGTATTCTCATCTCATCGATCCTACTTTACTCTTACTTTTCTTCTCTTATCTCTTCCCTTACTTCCCTCTTCTTTTCCTTTTCGTTGTAGTCAAACATGTCCTTAACTTTTTTCATTTAAATCATATTTTTATTTTATTTTTCTCATAACCATTCTCTTTCCTTCAAACACTAATAATTATTCTCTTCATAATAATTTTTTTCATATCAAACACAAATAATCATTCTTTCTATGATTATTTCTTTCATTCGTTAATAATGATTGTTCTCGTAATCCTTCACTATTTATATTTTTCTCAAATTTTATTTTTTTAATAATTATTCTCATTTTCCTTCACAAGCACCTCTTGATCAGGTTAATCAGCTCCGCTCCTGTTTTGTAATTAATGTTAGTAATAATTTTTTTTAAGAGGGAATGTTAGTAAGGGTCGAAAGATAAGTTTAATATGTAATTTGATAAGAATTTTATATAATATTAGATATAATGTTTTATCTTTGATTAACGACGATTGCTTATCACGAAATACAAACAAATAACTAAAAAAATGTTCATATACTACTATTCATTTACATTAAAAAAAAAAAAGAAGCTACTATTCATTTACACAATATATATAAATATATAATAAACAATATAATTAATTTTCAACCAATATTAATATGAATATTGAAATGATAGGTAAATTAACTAAAACACTACAAACATTAAACGAGAAAGTTCAATTACTATTAACTGTAATTAATCATCTCAGTTACTCTTAACTTCACAAACCTCTTTCCTACCAAATCCACTCTCTCTCTGTCTTTGCAGAAATACCCATTAAAAAAAAAAAAAAAAAAAAAACTAGTAGCCCCCAAGAATCACATAGCCTCCTCTCTGTCTTTCAAGTCTTACAAACTTGGTCCTTTTTTTTCCCCTTTAAAAAAAAAATAATGAATTCAAATCCAAAGTTCTGTACCTCTCCTTTCACAGCAACTCAATGGCAAGAACTGGAAAACCAAGCTCTGATCTTCAAATACATGGTTTCAGGAGTATCAATCCCTCCTCATCTCATCTTCTCAGTCAAAAGAAGCTTAGATTCCTCCATTTCTTCAACACTCTTCCCTCACCAACCCAGTAAGTAAACCCCATTTCCACACTTTTTTTTAATCCCTTTTTTTTTTCCCCATTAAAAAAAAAAGTCTAAAATTTAGTTTACTGTTGGATTGTGTTGTGTTTTGCAGTTGGTTGGGGATGTTTTGATATGGGTTTTGGCAGAAAAGCAGACCCTGAGCCAGGAAGGTGCAGAAGAACAGATGGAAAAAAATGGAGATGCTCAAAAGAAGCTTATCCTGATTCTAAATACTGTGAGAGGCACATGCACAGAGGCAGAAATCGTTCAAGAAAGCCTGTGGAAATTTCTTCAAATAAGATCAATAATCCAATCTCATCATCTTCTTCCTTTTCTCTCTCTGTATTCTCTTCTCCTTCTTCTTCTTCCTGTGATACTCAATCTTATCATCAAACTTCTCCTGCTGCTGCTGCTGCTGCTGCTTATCTTGATTCATCTATTCATCCATTTCTGTATCAGCAATCTTCATCGTCTAGAACTCCATCTACTGATTTCTCTCCAAACAACACTAACCCTCAACTCTTTTTGTATTCAGGAACTCATTCTTTGGCTGACAAAGAGTTCAGGTTAGTGCTAAAGATTGGTTTATATACATGTTCTCTTTCATGGGTTGTTTCTTTTTCTTCTTTGGATGTGTTTGTATTTGGTAGAAGGGTCTGCAGAGGAGTTAGTTAATGATATTTTGTGGTTTAATTATTACTTAGGGCATCTTTGGCTATGCGGAAAGGGAAGGAAAAGGAAGGAAAAAGATAAATGAAGAAATGTAAGAATAAATTAGTGATTGATGTGATGAAAATTGGTGGACCGAGAAGGAATTCCTTCCCTTTCCTTCTCAATCTTTACCACTACACCAAACATACCTTTAGTGGATTGATGTTAGTTGTAATTGTAGTAATTAATTACTCATGGAGATTGGTTAAGTTAGTTAACTACTTACTTGTAGATGGTTGTCCATAGTAATTGAGGGTCATTAAGTACTAGTTTCATCATTAGAGTAAGCAGTCTTAGGTATGTTGAATTATGTTAAACCATCGTTATTGTTAGCAGTAACGTTCCCTTTATAGATTTAAAAATTTTAGTAATGTCTTACAAGTGGAATTCAATTTTAAATGGGAAGTAAACGGCAAGACAAGTACTCAAGTAATTTAATTATATCAACTAAGAAGACAACTCATTTGAGGATTATTGTTAGCAGTACTAGTCATTGACCAACTGTTTAGAAATTGGTGTCAGCAGTGTTTGAGTAAATTAATTGTTATTATAATGAGTTTGATAGAGGATTTAATCGATAGTTAAGTGCGAAGTTCATCGCCAAATCCACACAAGGGAGTTAGATTACATCAACTCCAACTCCTTCCACTCTTTCCTCCCAAAACAAACATAGCCATTCTTGAGTTTCATGATCAATGTTATAAATAATGTTTGAATAAATCCAACATATGTTCAAAGATTATTGGCTTGTGTGTTAAAGTAGGGATATCAATGGTAGAAGAGAAGATATGGGAGTGCAACCATTTTTCCCCTCAGTTGCAAATTCTACAAGAAATATAGGTGAGATTTATAGTGAGCCAATAGAGATTGATTCTTATCAAGAATGCTATCAATCTGTTCCCCAAAGCCACCAACAAGAACAACACTGCTTTGTTTTGGGCACAGATTTCAATAAATCATCAAGATCAACTAAAACAGAAGAACAAGCAGAAGCAGAAACACAGAAGCCATTACTCCACTTCTTTGAGGATTGCCCACCAAAAAACTCAGATTCATGGCTTGATTTAGCTTCAAATTCAAGTTTGCACAGTGGAAATTTTATTGGGTTATGAACAGTTTTCAGAATGGTTAAAAGTTTCAATCATGGAGTTTTTGGGTAATTGATATCTTCTTCTGCTAAAGTTTGTGGTTAGGGAAGCTTTTGTTTTGCTGAAGTTTTGAATGTATAACTGCTGGAATCTCAAAAGATGTTTTCTTTTCTGTCCTTTGTTTGTTTTTTTTTTAATATATTTGTTTTTTCCACTTGTTGTCTCTTTGTGTAAGAAACATGTTTCAAACTATGTGGAGTTGCTTATTTGAATGGAAGCATGGAGTGGAACACATAAGCACTCTAACAGTTTTCTCTTTAAACAAACAGAAATTTTGCTGGATTCTGACTTCTTACTTCATTAACTAAATGCACTTTCCTTTTCTAAATTAATAGGTTATATCTTTGTTGAAGAACAACTTTTCATTTAGGGTGCTTTTGGATTTTGTAGAGTGTGGTGGAGCGGAAGAATAAATGATAGTAAAAAATAATTTAGCTCTTCGTTTGTAGATTTGTGGTACTGGTGATTTTAGTTAATTAACTATTTGATTGAAGATTGGTATTAGTAATGGTTGGATTATTTAATTAGTTGTTTAAAGATTAATGTTAGAAGATGTTGGGTTATTTAACTATTTGTTTGAAAATTTATATTAGTGCTAATTGAGTGATAAATTTTATTCGAAATTTGATGGAAGATTGATGTGGGGTTGGATTGACGGTTAAGAGTGATTGTTTATTACTGAATATAAATTAGTTCTTGTTGTGACTTATATTTTTATTACTGCGCATTGTGTGTTTGGGAAAGGATAATAAGAATATTTATGAGAGGAATGAGAATTAGAAAGTGATTAGGAAAAAAAATGATTTACTTGTGTTATGGTTTTTTCTATTTTGAAAAAAATGATTATTTGTGCTTGAGTTAAAGAGAATGATTATTGAAAAATAAAATAAAATAATAACTATAATAAGAGTGAAAATAATAATGTAGAATACAAAATTTCTTATAGGAAGAATAAAAACTAATCTGGAAAAGAATAAAAATTTGATTTTCGAGGAATGTATGATAGTTTTCTGTTTGAATTAAGTTAAACCACCAAATAATATTAGAACTTAAGGTTTTGAGTTGATTGGTAATTTAGCATAACTCAACATGCTATCTGAATAGTAGGTCTTGAATTCAAATTCTTGCCTAGTTTTCCTTCTCATTTAAAATTAATTCTACTTGTATGACATTTTTTAAAATTTCAAAATTCACAAGTGAAGGGAGTATTAGTTCATATAGTTAAATTTATCTCAACCTATCGACTAAATTTTTTAGGTTGATTAATGATTTAGCATAAGAAAATATTTGAATGCAGTCTGCATCCAAATAGCAGCCTTTAAAGTAACTCAAAATTTTCTTTTTTATTCTCCTCATTTGAGCAAGAAACACTCTCAATTCTTCAACAAAAGTCCAAAAATGCTTTAAGAAAAGTTCTGAACCTGCTGCTAAACATAAAAATGAATCATTGTTCAAAAATGATAGAGCATTATAGCTAAAGATGAAGAATAAAAAATAGTTGAAGGTTCACTGATATCTGATGTAATGAGAGTAGCAGTCAAAAGGACAGAGAGAAAGCAAGCACAGTACATGTTTGGATTTGACATTACTTCATGAATCCATCCAAACTTAACACTGTTCACAGGGGTGGTTTACTTTTCAGTTCCAGGGGTATCAATCAATTTCACAGATTCTGTTGTTCCTCACAACAATCTCTACTTTTTCATGGCTAAATTTTAACCACATCTTCCACAAAAACAAATGAAAATCTAATATGGAATGATTACAAGAAGAATGATATTTTTAGTAAGTTAAAGTGATCCAGGTTGATTCCATCCATAATCTCATTTAGGCTATGTTTGTTCGTTTGTTTAACCACTCATCTAACTCTTTATTAAAGCATTCCATTAAATTTCACATTAAACATATTACCAAACCACTAGTAACATCAATCTTCAAACAAATAATGAATTATCCAACCATTACTAAAATCAATCTCCCAAACAAGTATCTAACTACTATTAACCCTTTCACTTCTCTCCATTTTACTTTTTTCTACAAAAAAACAAACACACTCATGGAAGTTTGTTCTCTTTAATCTTACAAGTTTATTTTGTTATTTTCAAACACAATTAGGCCTTGTTTGGGTGGTGGAAATGGGTGGAAAAGAAAGAAATCTCATACCTTGTTTGGCCGCAGAGTTATGTCTCTCTTACTTTTCTTTCTTTATTCATTTCTTTCCTTTCCATTCCATTCTAATCCCAGTAGAAGAAGATAGATGAAAATCCAATAAACTAGAGAAGAAAAGGTGCAAGTAAAAGATTCTTGCAGCTTCACTGTTGGTAGGGGAAGAATTGGCAGTTCTGCATTTGCCTGCTCTATCCAAACTCCAAAAAAAACTTATACCTCTGCACTCTATATAGTTTGTGAACTATTTCTTTATGCTTATCCCAAGAAATTTTGTTATGTTTATTATAAGGCTGATACATTTATCTCCAATTCTAGAATATTTTATTTTATTTTTCTATCATAATAATGGTTTCACTTTCACCCATTCTTATGATTTCTAATGTAGATTATATGCATGCAGAATGGAACAAGGCATATACTCTCAATGCATATCAATGGTTCAAATTTATAGAGCATTATAGATATATTTGCAGATGAAAAACATTATTGTTCTTTGAAGTTGATTTCTTTCCCCTTTTTCAGTTGGTTATGATGAACTAGTTGTTTTTCTTTTGGACTTCTTTCAATTAAAAAACCATAAACTTGACACAAAGTGTACAGTGAGTTTGAACTTTACAAGTCATCCCACACATCTCTTTAAGAAAGATATGAAAAACTATATCTGTAGATAAATTTGTTTTTCAATACAACTCACAAACAGCCACAAAGATTCATTGAAAACAATCCTGCTAGCTATTCCAGTCTTTACAAACCAAGTTCTTTTTTGCAAAATAGTAACAAGTGGTGTTGTGAAAATATTGTATAAAGATTAAAATAGTCGTGCTGTAAAAATAGTTTTTTTTGGGTAAGAAATTGCATTTTCAATGAGGAAAATGGAAGAATGTATAAGAACATGTAAAGCAAGCTCCAATAAAAAAGGAGTCTGTCCCTAAATAACTCAAATACAAAAGAAAAAGACCAAACTCATAATTACAAAGAGACATAGTAACCAAAGAAGCTAGCACCCATGAGAATAGTGAAGGTAAGACGCAAGCTAACGCGAACAGTCATAAAAATACGTCATCCAAACTCTAGCTTAATACTACAACCATACTAGAATAATGTGCAATTATATCAATTCTAATTCTAATTCTATTTCTTAGAGATTGCACTAAAAAGTTTAGTCTAGAAGCATATTAGAAAAGAATTTGTTTCATGAAGTTAAGACATTGATATTGCTCAATCATGCTCAGATCTCTGGCAGTTCACAGATTCTAATAGCTTATAGTTAATCCATAACTTGAAAGAGAGAATAGCATCTCGAAACAGATTAATTAACACCATTTTGGCCAAAATCAGCATTATCACTAATAAACAAAGCTGAGACTACAATCAACATTACATACTCAAGCAAGGAGAGAGTAATGATTCAGAGCACAATTAGTTTTGATATTAAACAAAGACAATCTTTTACAGCCAGAAGGAACAAAGGTTAGCAGAAAAGGAATTCATAAACTGTATGATCAGAATTGGATAAAAGAATGAACAAGATTTCATAAATCACAAGAAGAAAAAGCTCAACAAATCATATCATGTACTCATTTTTACACAAGACCTGAGGAAAGCCTAAGAGAAAAAGCTCAGCCAGCTGCCTGCTCTGTTCATCTTCTTTAATGCAGCCTCTCATAAATTCAAGAATAAGTTTTGTGCATCCTCCCCAATCCCAATACTCTAAAATTAACCCAATTGTTGGCTTATTTTCTAGGCAAGTGATTCAATTTAGTTAGCTCAATTGGCCACCATATCCTCAAGAATATTTCTATAGTTCTTTGGCTTTGTTGTAACTTGTAAGACTAAGAAAACAAATGGGAATTGATTTAAGAAAGACCATCATACCGGTCCTTGAATCTTAGGAGCTGCCATCTCTTGAAGACCAAAAATCCCACCACACAGATTTGAAGCGATGCGGCAATTCCTGCAAAGAGCAACCCAAGTTTCTTCCCCTCATTGAGACTTCTCTTCGACCCTTGATTATTGTTGTTGTTATTGATGTTAATCCGAGGCACTGGTGGTGGTTCTTTATTCGCTTCGGTGGATGCAGGAAAGGGCGGCGGAGGACTACGACGACGGGGAGGCGGCGAAATTGGAGGCGGGGGGGAAGATGAGGGCGGAGGCGGAGATGGAGATGGTGGTGGTGGAGGCGGCGAGAAGATTGGTGGCGGTGGAGGAGACGGAGGCGGTGGTGGTGGAGATGGAGATGGAGGCGGAGGCGGAGGCGGAGGTAAAGGCGGAGGCGGCGACATAATCGGCGGCGAGAGAGAAGAATTGGTTCCATCTTGAGCCTGAGACTCAACAAGAAGCGACAAAATACTGAAAGCGAACCCCGAAATCACAAAGATCAATGTAGTCAATGGCCGTTCCATTGCCTTGAACAGCAATCAATCAAAGAAAACCAAAATCCAAATTCAAATTCCTAGACCTCCACCGCATCTGGGTTGTACCCAAAATTCCTCAAATTCAAAACAACACCCAAATTTCTTCCCGTTTCGCCAAAAAAGGGGTTCGATCCAACAGCTAAATTCCCCCTTCCAAACCTCCAAACACAAAATTCATCAACACCCACAAGGATTCACAGCCAGATTCAACCCGCCAAGGTTCGAAACACACAAAATCAAGGAACCCCAATTCAAATTACGAACCATGCACCCCATATCCCGCATCCATTAGAACATAAAAAGCAACCCCCAAATGTAAATCTGCAGAACCAACAATTAAGAACAATAGAAATTCATCTGCAGAGGGGCCATGGGAAATGCCAAGAAGCTGGGGGCTCCTCAAAACGTGGGATCGAAAAGGGAAAAAAAGAAGAGCATAAGAAGGGGAAATCGGTGGTTGAGGATTGAATGAGTCACAGTGATGATATATTTTTCTTCTTTGATTGTTCCCACCTTGTGAGAACGGAGAAATAAGAGGAGGCAAAGAAATAAAAGGGGTTGAAACGGGGAAGAAAGAACTTGCGCGGAGTTCAACAGTTTGGCTATTTTAGGGCGATCGATCGATTTTTGGTTAGAGAATCTTTATCCAACCTGTTTCTTTCCTTCAAGATGACCTTTTTTTTTTCTTTTGCAGATTAAGAGACGTTAAATCCCAGTTTGCTATTAACTTACCCTAATTATATGCCTGCTTATAACTGTAATCTACAGCTCAATGTTTCATTTCGATCAACAAATGTTTTTGTTTTTTTTTGTCCTTGTCAATTTTGGATTTTTAGCATTAATTGTAAATATTTTCTTTAATTAGAAATTAGTTTTCTTAAACAAAATTTGGTATCTTATCTCACCTTAGCACATGTTTTGGTGGAGCGAATAAAATAAAGAAAAATAAAAATAAATTAACGATGGATGTAATGAAGTTGGTGCTCTTTTCTTTCTGCCACACGAAATATACTCTTAAGACTTTTATCAAGTTATTAAAAATGAGCTTTTATAATCCTTCTATAAAAATAACGATCTGTATAAATGATTAAAAATGAATAATTAAAAATCCATCATTATTTTGATTAAATAAAACTAAATAATTGATTATAAGGTTGAGATAGTAAACATAACTCACTTAATGGGTTCGTGTATTAATTTGTGAATCTTTTGAAGAAAAGGCCCATTTGATGAAGCCCAATTTTGTTCCATCTAAGATCTACGCTGTCGGCCTTGCTCTGTTCTTCTCGGCTCGGCGCTTTTCTTCTTCCTTTCCTCCTCAGTTATCCATCCTCCAACAGATCCTCCGTCAGTCGATCACCGTGAGTCATAATATTCAGCAATCTTGCTTTCATCATCCTTTTTTTTTTTCTTTTTTTGTTCATGTTCATTTTTAGCTTACTTTCGTTGTAGCTTATAATCGAACTTGAAATTGCTTTTTATGCTTCGGGAAGTTTGTTGATGAGCAAACAGAGACTGATCGGAAGTTAAAAATTCAGTATCACATTCATTCTTATCGACCAAATTGTATCCTTTTTTTATCTCTTTGATTGTGGTTTTGCAGTTGAAGACGTATCAAAATGGGGATAATTGAAAGAATTAAAGAAATCGAGTTTGAGATGGCTCGGACACAGAAAAATAAGGCTACGGGTATTGGGGTTCATCTATATTTCTGCTATTCATCAATTTCTTCCGTTTACGTGATGTGTGCATATACCACAATTTGTTTGTACTTTTTCTGGTTCAAGTATTCAAATGGTTTTTCTTTGTGTATTTGTCAAAATGCAGAATATCATCTTGGTCAGCTCAAGGCAAAGATAGCAAAGTTGAGGACGCAGTTGTTAGAGCCTCCAAAAGTACGTATATCTTCTGTTTCATTCAATGTATCCTGATTTTTTTCATTTAAATTTGTAAGCTGTGTTTAAGTGAGACCTGTTCAAATGCATCTGCTTCTATCTTGGTGTACTCTCTTAACTTATTGGAAATTTACAGTTTCCTATTGTGAACCACTCACTGATTATTGGCACCGAGAAGTTATTTCAAATTTAATTCAGTATCTTCTCTTCTAAAAATACTCGAGTACTTAGTTTGAGCAAGGAAACTATGTATTTTCGTCTTCTTTGTTCATTCGCTCTTTTAAAGTTGCTTCAATTCCAAGCTTTTTCTAAATTTAGTACTTATATATGCATTTTGCTTTAATAAATTTCATTTGTCAAAGTGGACACTGTTGTACAAGTGTATTGACATATTGTGTTAACCAAACAGACTTGATTTGATCTTAATCAGCGTGTATGCCCACATTTTACTTGTAGGGACTCTTGTTCATAGTTTCCAACTCTTTTCAGTTAAAGTTCAGCCACATTTCTACATCCATGTGTTTTCATCTTTCATTATGTGTCTAACGGATGCTGCATCAAAAGAAACAAATGTATTAGAAGGTTTTCATTTTCCTACCCTAGGCTATATAATTGTTTAAGCTCTTTCAACCATTTATAATTCATGTACTCTTTGCTCTTAATGCATACAGTCATTCTACATACCAATAAACGAGATCCTAATAATTAACTACTTGATACTTTGATCGGATGGTAGTTTAGTTTAATCTTGGTTTTTAGAATATTTCCAAGACCTACTCTTCTTTATTTATTCTTTGTTCTATTGTATGGTGGGACGTATAAATAATTGGCCAATATTTTTAACACGATGCTTTCAGGGTTCAAGCGGAGGCGGAGAGGGTTTTGAAGTTACAAAATATGGCCATGGACGTGTGGCGCTCATAGGATTTCCCAGGTTTTTCATGTTGTGACTTTACGATAGTGTTTTATGTTAAAACTACAGAAAGAATATACTTGAATTTGATAGGGAAGGCAATCAGTAAAGTGCTCTCAACAAGAACATAACTTTTTTCAGTAATTGCGAAGTCTCCAACTTGTGAAGATAGAGATCAAATCAAAGCACACAAGTTTTAGTTGTTGTTTTGTTTCAACGGTGAAGAGGATAAAATGATAAGGGTGGGCGGAGTGGGTGAGATGTAAGGTGGCTGGTGGGTAGGTTTCCTTTGTCCTACATAGGACTTGCCTTAGGGGTGAGAAATAATAGAATCTTTAAAAAGGTGGAGAGGTCTTTGAGTGATATTTGGACCTTCGTTAGACTTTTTATTTCTCTTTTGACGTCAGAGTTACGAATAAAAAAATTCAACTACTCTCTTGGAGATGGAGATTGGAGATGGATGCCCTTTCTGATGATGGTCTTCTGTTGTATTCTTTTATCAATCAAAGTTTGGTTCATTATAAATAAAGCATGTGCATGGCCACTCAACCATGATGATGAACAAAAACTTGTCTGTAAGAGCTTTTGGACCTATATTCTTGGATAACTTAGAATTTTGTCTCCAAACCATGTTAGGCGCTTCCTAGTTTTTCTTTTCTTTTGATAAGAAACTAGAGTCATTATCATCATCATTCTTTAAAAAAAAAAAATGTGGCTGCCAAATTTTTTAGACTCGAGTTGCTGGTCCGATTGCAACTTGTAGTATTTGTTATTTGTTTTTATACCACTTATCAGAGAAATCAACCTGACAAATCTCCTTTGTTCTGTAGTGTGGGAAAGTCCACACTTCTAACAATGTTGACGGGCACTCAATCAGAAGCCGCTTCCTATGAGTTTACGACCCTTACTTGCATTCCTGGGATTATACATTACAATGATACCAAAATCCAGCTGCTTGATCTTCCTGGAATTATTGAAGGTGCGTCTGAAGGAAAGGGGCGTGGTAGGCAGGTAAATCTTTATTTCGTTCTTTTCCTTTTGCCCCTCGTACCACTTTTCTTTTAACTATTCAGTTTCAATGTAATGGGTAACATGGATGGTTAAATTTGCTTGAACTGTCTTGTATTTACAGGTTATTGCTGTTTCCAAGTCTTCAGACTTAGTCTTGATGGTTCTTGATGCCTCAAAAGTAAGTTTTAAGGACAATATTCTTTTAATGTGTTTTTGCGTTTAACTCAATTTTCATGTATATGTTGTATTATTTCACAATTTTATGTTCTGACCAAAATTAAGGTCACTGATAGGGTCTATGGTTGAATTTTCACTGGGAAATCTGGAACAATAATAACTATTATTTAATGTAGTTGTTGTTACTATAATTGCATGGTGCATTGGTGCATTGATGCTTATAATTTCTTGGACGTGTTGCTGCTGCATTGCATGCTGTAATTACATTTGACAGTGTGTTCCCTATTCATGGTAGTTCATCTGGAAGAGAGAGAAAATTTTAGGTCAAGCCTGACATGACCTATCTTTTTATGCCCGCTCATGCGTCCCAATTTGGGCCACATTTTTTGGATTAAAGAACAATAAAATGTGGTTCAAATTGGATCATGTTGGTGGACATGAAAACTTAGAATGTTGCAATTTCTACTATTTTACAAGTTTGTTGGCTTGTTTTATGAAATTAATCCTAAAAATATTATTCTAATGCATTATTTTATGAACTAATCAAAATTAATTTCAACCAATGTAAATAAATAAATTGATTATAATTATTTTTAATTAATTGAATAAATATTGAATATATATATATTTATAAAGAGAGAGTAAGAGATAGAAAAATAGAGTGTGGATCCACATATTTTGAAGGGTGTAGCGAATCCATCCATCATGAGAAAGGATGATCTCTTGGAATAAGTGATACCTGTGCCAAACCTGAAAACCTTGTTTAAAATAAGGACATCCAAGACCCATTCCCCTCCCCATCCTTATTCCCCCATCCAAACGGTCATGTGAGCAACAGCCAACATTCTTATGAGTCATGATATCACTAACTCTATGTAATCTTTAGAGTGAGGGCCATCGCCATATTCTAACTAAGGAGCTGGAAGCAGTGGGTTTGCGTTTGAACAAGAGACCACCTCAAGTAAGTTTTGGCTTTGCTAGTTTCTTCATTGGTTTTCCCATTTATTACATCAATTTTGCTGAAAAATGAAATTCTTCTTACTCCACTTTTTGACTTTTTAATCCGTTTGTATATCAATTATCACTGCTTCAATTCTTATATGCAGATATATTTCAAGAAGAAAAAAACTGGTGGCATTTCATTCAATAGTACCCTTCCTCTAACTCATGTTGATGAGAAGCTCTGCTATCAAATTCTACACGAGTACAAAATTCACAATGCAGAGGTACAGCTTAAAGGAGTGTAGATTACTGGTTTCACGGCTAATTTCTGATCATATTCCTTTTATTGGAACCTACCTTCCTTAGCTGATTGAATCATCCATGTGAACCGTGATCGCCTCTAACAGACAGTTCTAAGTATTTGGAGGTTGACCTTTTTTAGTTAACGGAGGAATTTGGGTAGGACGTATGCATGAATATTTTTTCTTTCTTCTGCATGATTTTTTTTCTTTTCTTTTGTTTGTTTTCATAGATAGAGGGTATTAGATTAGTTTATGCCATTCTTTCTATATCTGACACGTCCACTTGCCCACTATGTTGATTTTTCTGAAGACTTCTCAATTGAATATGTTATTTTCTCCAGGTACTCTTTCGAGAGGATGCCACCGTTGATGATCTTATTGATGTAATTGAGGGCAACCGCAAGTACATGAAGTGTGTGTATGTTTACAACAAGATTGATGTAGTTGGTATTGATGATGTAGACAAGTTAGCCCGTCAGCCCACTTCTGTTGTCATTAGTTGTAATCTCAAGGTGTGTTCTATCATTTCAGTTGCCACTAAGTTTGAGTGGAGAATTTATTGTTTATCTGCCTTTTTTGGTATCCATATAATATGTTAGACTAACATATTAACTTAGCTAGCACTCTCGCAATAAAAAAATTCATCAGCAATTTAGCTCGAGTTTGGAACTTTTGATTGTAGCGTGCTGAAATGTACAATCTTTTCTGGTTTTCTCTAATCTTCTATTTGTTTATGTAATGAAATATTACCATAGGTTCAAACGTTTAGTTAAGATAAATCCACATCACGTTTGGTGCGAACTCAAGTAGTATAAGCAGTAAATCTGTTGTTGATATGAGTTCTTACCATCAGAGTTTCTCTTTTCTGTTACTTGAACAGTTGAACTTAGACAGACTACTATCTAGGATGTGGGAGGAGATGGGCCTTGTTAGGGTTTATACCAAGCCTCAAGGCCAGCAACCTGATTTCGCAGATCCAGTTGTTCTTTCTGCTGTATGACAATCTCCATACCCTTCTTTTCAAATCTTTAAACTTTTTATTTATGTATTTGTTTTAATTCGCTTCTTTTTGTCGCCACTCCATGAATGTAATTTTAGGATAGAGGTGGCTGTACAGTTGAAGACTTCTGCAATCATATCCACAGGAGTTTGGTTAAAGATGTCAAATACGTGCTCGTATGGGGTACGAGTGCAAGGCACTATCCACAACATTGTGGTCTTAGTCATGTTCTTCATGACGAGGATGTGGTCCAGATTGTTAAGAAAAAGGTACAGGATGTTGTTTGTCTTGGCTAATTTAACTAGGGTTGTTTCTTAGTAATTAACCATCATGGAATGACCTAGTGGTAAAGAGGGCCTTGAAAAACTAAGAAGAGATGGATTTAATCATGATTGTTAACTACATAGGATTTCTACCGCTTTTCTTGATATCCAAATGTGTAAGGTATGTCATGTGAGAATGGCCGAAATGTGCATAAACTATCTCAAACACTCACGATATAAAAATTAAAAATAAGGCCATACTCCTCACTTTTCTTTTTGATGATGAAATGAAAGATTTTTATTTATTTATGTATATCTTGGTTGTGTATTCAAAACCTGCAATTTGAATTTTTCAGGAAAAGGACGAGGGAGGGAGAGGTCGTTTCAAGTCGCATACAACGGGTCCAGCTCGGATTTCTGACAGAGAAAAGAAGGCTCCTTTAAAGACATAATTGCAACATCAGATAACACCGAGAATATCTGGATCGGGCTTGTTTGAAGCAGAGCTGCTATTCGTTGAAGATGTGACATATCCGGTTAGTTTTATATCCTCAATCTATTTACAAAGATTCTTACATGAGACTGTTGTGTTTCTTTCACTGGCCTGCTCAACATGTGCACATTTTTCTTGCACCCCAATTCGTAATCGGAAGTTTTCGCTTTGTAATTTACATGTTAAGTTGTACTAGAACTGGAACTAGAACTACAACTCCATGCCCTGTTCTTCAAATTGTGAATTTATGAAAGATAGGCCAAAAGTTTTGCATTTTTGCTTTGATTAAATATTATTGTCATTTGAACCACCTCACCCAATAATATTATTTTTTGTGTCTATTTCTCTGTATGAAATTGAATTTCTCTGGCATTGCATCATACAGGTTTCATGTTAGTGCAGTTGGCATTCACATCCAGCAAAAATTATTTTATCAATACTCATGTGCAGATCTATCATTCCCAGTTTAGAGTATCCATGTATCATAGAAGTCAGATGCAATACTATCCTTATTAGCTAACTATGGTCAAGTGGATTTTTTTTCTTAAACAAATTATAGTCGAGAGAACGGTGGAAAAATGTTGTGTATGAATTCAAATGTATGGTGATCAATTATTTAGTAATTAATTTCTTACATAACTTTCAAATGTTGTAGGCAGGTTTGAGAAAAGTCAAGTTCATTGACTGACTACTCACATTTTTTTTTTTTTAATCCACATTTAGGATGTGTATCCATGCTCTTCTATTTTGTTTTTCGATCTAACAATGATGTATCAGCCCAGATCATTTTTATAATGAGCCTCTATAGGAACCTCAAGGGACTATACAATTCTCTTCTTGACCTCAAGATTTTGAGCTTTAACATAACGATTAACTCGTGAAAATTGACCACGTGCTTCAAAGCGCTCTCTTGTATGTTCTTTTACTCACTTGAATCTGTTAAAACTAGTCTACAATTGATTAATAGATCAGATATTTGAATATCTCTATCTTTTCATGTCAGTGAACTTATAAAAAAGGAAAACTCGTGTGCCCATGCGCTACCGATAAATCTTGGAAGTGTTCGGATGAATAATTGTATGAGTGGTCAGAAAAAGTTATTTTAAGTGATTTTGAAAGTAAAATAGTAGTTGAATGAGATGTTTAAAGATTTAAAGCTCATTGTAAATCTCCTAATACCAAGATTTGAGAGATTTCATTGGTAGTTTATACACATGGTGGAAATTTTGTTAAGTTTTTATTAAGTTTTCCGAAGACTCTGTGCTTCACAAATATTTATACACATGGTGGAAATTTTGGTTAGATCAATATGCATTGCACTCATTTCAAAGTTAAAAGCTTTGAAATCTCTGTACATACATGTCAATTACATCATGATTTAGCTTTCTTAAAATTTATTCTCATTATTCAAAAAAGAGTTAAAGCTGAAATTATTGATCAAAAGTTCATAAAAACAACAAAAATTCTTCTTGGGATCTTCATAAATTTCCCTCTCTCCCTTCTCTCTTTTTTCAGTCTTCTTTTCTTTTGGCAAAGCTACATGTCTATTCTTTTCTACATTTTCTAAAAAACAAATTCCGGGGCATTTTCGTAATATTTCATCACAAAAAATTAGTATTGACAAGATCCAAAGATTCTCTCAATGAGACACATTACTTTTCCTATTTATCTTTTTAACCTTTTTGTGGTAAAATTTGACAACATTTCAATGAAAGAGCTGAAAGCTTTGGTTGTAATTTGAAGGTTAGGGATAAATAATAGTGTTCCTATTGAGATTCTTAAGCTTATATTACTGATTGATAAAAACTATTAATGCCTCAATGGTATGCGGTTAGTTGATGCCAACCGGAAAGCTTTCTTCTCATAGTTTTTGGAAGCTGAACATTATTGCAACCTTCTCTCTTTCTTTTGGTAAGGAGGAATTGGCTACATCGTTCGTGATTTGCATTATGTCCTAATTCTAGTTGGCTTGAAATATGAGTTTAAAAACTTATCTGTTAATAGGGTGGTTGATCGCTTAGCCATGCAATCCTGTCTTTTCTCTAGCATTTTGCAATTTTTCCTCTTTTGTGGAGGATTGTGTTTCATTTTGGAGGGGTAAATCTCCCGCCGGCATAGAATCCCTCGTGGAGGATGATTGTTTGTCTCTGATGATTGGTGAATGGATTGCCTTGTTTTTATCAAAAAAATAAAATAAAATAAATTTGACAACATATATACATATTTTCTTTGTTTCAACGGTACCTAAAAATATTGTTGGATAAAATATCATTTTGGTCCATAGACTTTGAAGTTTGTTCTAGGTAAGTCTCTAGACTTTCAAAAGTTCAATTTTAGTCCCTAAACTTTTTTAAAAAAATCATTTTGAATTAAATATATATATATATATATATATACACACACACACATATTTCTTAATTTTATAGAAAAAAATATGTGTTTTTTTTTAAAAGAAAAAGTTGTACACTCTCAAGTGATCGAATGGATGTAATCCTATGGTAAAAGTGTTGTTTTTTTAAAGGTCTATGAAAGTGTTAACATAACTATTTATCTACTTTTCTTAAATGGGAAGAAAGTGATTTCATCAAAATATGTTAATATTTTTTATATATTCAAACAAAAGTTCATTCTAATTTCTTTCATTTCAAACTAACATTTTTACCTATAAAACTTTAGAAATACTCAAATTTTAATATTTTAAAAAACAAAAACTATTAATGACATAACATGATTAAATTAATTTTAAATTATAATACAATAATGATTAGAGATTTTTCATGCATATTTATAACAAAAAAACCAAAAGACATGCGTGATTTTTTTAAATAGTTTATAGTAAAAAGAAAAAGTGAATGTCTATGAATAAAATGATCAAAATATTCACCATAAAAATTAAGTGAATTTTTTGTCATCAATTAGATTAACTTATTGAAAACAATCAGTTTGACAGATCGAAAACAAATGAGAACAAGAACAATTCGGAAGTGTGAAAAAAAATTGATGTAAAGGAAATATTTAAAAAGTTGTCCATTTCCCTTAATAATTTGACTTAATATGTTTTAATTTTTAAAAGAAATAAATTTTTTAAAATTAAAAGACACATAAAATTAAAACCGAATATAATTGCAATATCAATGGGAGTAAATATTTGATTTAATATTTACATACGTGTGTGTATATATATATATCAATTAGAAACTTCGGTCAAACTATAAAAAATAAAATTATATTTTTCAAGAAAATGTAATATTTTATAATTTAGAAATCAAATAAGAGACAAAGAAATCTCTTTTTTTTTTTTTCTTACATATGTTTGAAAAAACAGAGCGTCTAATAAATTAAAATAGAAAAAGAAATGAAAAATAATAGGAAAAATCGTCCACTTGGCGAATGTTACGGAAGGATGGGTGGGCACACGTGTGGATGAGCGACAGGTGTGGGAATTTTAATGGGCCCAGCCCATCACGTGCAATGGTGGAAAGTCACTAATGGGCTGTCCCCCAAACCCTAATCCAAAATCTCCCACGCTTGCGTTGTCTGTTTTGTGGGCCCAATTCCCTCACTTGAGCCCACCTAATTTCTATCACCAATTCATAGTAATAATCAAAAACTATAGAAACTAAATTTTATAAATGTCAACATTTTAGAAAAAAGATTAAAAAAAATAAAAATTAATTAAAATATAGTAGAAATTATGGCATTCAAATCCACCAATTGATCATTTTAATAGTATAGGTAACTTCAATTAAATTAAACTGAATGAAAACAATAAAATCAAATTGTTTGACAACAATAAAATTTGAAGAATCATATTTTTTATATAATCAATAAGGTGTTTGAATTTGGAGCAGAGGAAGATGAGGGAGTTGCATTGATATTTTGAGATTCTCACACGGCCCTCCAAGATGGGTCATGATACAAACTTAGAAAGTGTGGGCATCCATCTCAAAATCAATTGACAATGAGATCAAGAGTAGCCCCATCTTGTGTTATATATGGTTGGAGGACTCCACACTTTACCGATTAGGATATTTTAAGATCCTCACATCTACAACGTCACATCGATTATCAAGTAAGCTTTTATATTAAATTTCATCAAAAATAAATATCTTCTCGTAAACACAAATATCAAAAAAAAAAAAAAAATTTCCTTCTCTCTAAAACATTAATTTTCAAACAAGTACTTCATATTCTTAAATTACTCAATTACTTCTTCCTCCACGTCGTTCCTTTCAAATTACAAAGATAGACGAGATGATTAGATTTTGGAGTTGAAGAAAGGAGAGGAAGATCATGTCAACTCGTAATTTAATTTTAGTACATCACAATCTTTTCTCTACTCCTCGGCTTCTCTTTTAACTCCTCCAATGTTCCAAAATCAAAGGTTAAAGTCTAACACGAATTCTTTTTTCTTGCTTCAAATGGAAGCTTAGCTTTAACTTTATGTGCACTAAAACCCGGTTATACTATAGGGTTAACTTTCAACATTTTATTTTAATTCTTAGGTGTAAATTATTCATTTAATCATTAATTTTTAATATTTAGTTTGGAAACAGGTAGCTTTCTAAATTTAATAATTGTAATTAAAATTATGTCTCACACAAATTAGTTTTAAAATCATGGCTAAATATATATAAAACTACCAAGATCAATTGAACTTAAGTTTAACTCCCATAAAACTGGTAGGAAGGAAGGTAGAAACCCTCAGCCTGCGGAAAGGTCGCTGAACTCTTAAACTCCTTTCGCAAGGACTCACCAAATCAAGTTAGTGATAAGGATGACAACTCTATCTCATTCTTTCGACAATACACCATCTAAAGATGATTGTCATCACTTATATATTTATGATATTCTCCTCTTCTAACTAATGTGACCTACTTTGTTTGCATCTCAACAGTTAAAGCAAAAGATTGAAATTACTTATGTCAGTAGTTCGAACCCACTTCTACGCAAAGGGTTCAAAGGACACATAACCAAGAGCGAATCGAGTTTGGAAATGCAAATGAAAGGTCAGAGGACCCATATTAAGTACCGATCGAGTCCCTCGCTCCGAAGGACTGTAGATCGAAAAACGCCTTCTAAACCACCTCATTCGTTCAAAAGAGATGGGGCCTATGTATCATATTGATGGATGAATGGCTCTAAGTGATCACGAGTAAAGATGTGTCGAAGTGAAGGCCCTTGGGATTATTGAATCTAATTAAGATCATAAAAGCTCAAATAATTGCATACTTTGTTTCTTTTATTTGTAATTGTTTGGATTAACTGACAGGCACTCAACTATCATCTTTCCCACTAGTCAATTTGTTTAGCTTATAATATCAAGAAAATTCATCTTCACTTGAGAATACATTGTTATAAGATAGAACTACTACAAATTTTTGCCTTCAAACTCCAAATGTTTATATTCTACATCAGGATTTGTTTTTGGTTTCACTCAAAAGATCTCGTAATAATAGATAGAATTGTCATAATTTGTATACTCACGATTTCCCCTCATCAAAACAACGTGAGACGATTTTGTTTGTATCTCAACAATTATGAAACATACTTACATATATACCCTATAACATTTAGATGCGAAAAAAATAGGTAAGAAATTAATGCACAAACAGATTAAATTTCTTGATCAATAGTTGAATACCTTTCATATTATTATTAAAAAAAAAAAAAAAAAAACATTTTGTTTATTATATTTAATTAAATGCACTTATTTTGGTAGTGTCTCTCTCACTCAACTACATTACCAAGTTTCATTGCTCACCATTTCTTTTCTTCATATTATTATTTCACATGTCATGCAATTAAAACATATAAATGAGTTGTATGCCATTCTCCACTATCACTCACTTGTAATGTTTTTTTTTTTTTTTTTTTTTTTTTTTGAATATTTTGTCGTGTTTCATTTTATTAACGACATTTCTTCAGTTTGGTACTGTTATTATAAAGTTCAAATTTGGCTACTCTTAACACATATATCACAATCAAGTATAGTGATTTAATTAATCCATTACAGTCTATTTTATAGACAAAGACAAATGTTTAGTTGTAAATCATCAATATGTAGATATCATTGACGTTATTATCAGCTTAATTAATATGTATTGTCAAATCTAATTTATTATGATTTATTATATCTTGTAAACTAATGATCATTATATTAAAAAAAATTAACTTAATATATATAGCATGACATAAAAATAATTTCCATCCTTCAATAGAGACGAGTGTTTATCTTTTGTCCATCAATATATTAAACTTATTAATGTCTTTTTAACTTCAAATTTATCCCAAGTACATGTTTTGATCAAAATATATTGCAGTAAGATATAACATTTTAAAACTTATTATATAAATAAAAATGTTATTTTAGCCTAAAATAAATTATGATGTCCGCACGTACATTCTAAAAAACGAAATGATGGAAAGTTGAAATAGAAAATAAAAATCCATCCTTTCAAATAATGTTGAACTTCTGTTAAATTCACAAGAGACAATCATAATTGGGAATGAAAATGGAATGGACCCCTTACATGTAGGGATAGAAATTAAGTTAGGCAGCATATATAGAGAGAAGAAGGTGGAGATTGCAAATACTAATAAATAAAGGGGCCAATTTTTATTAAAAAAAAAAAATAAAGAAAAAATGGGAGCTTCATGAAAGCCCTAATTTAGAGAGGTCCCTACATGAAAAATGTATAAAAGACATAGGGAGAGGATAATGTTGGATATAGTGCAAAGTAAGAGAAGGTTGTCTTCTATTTTTGCATGGTTGGTAAGTAACATAACATGCCAAGCAAAGGATTGTGCTAAAAATATTAATTCTCTATCAAACTCCTTTTAATGGAGTTTGTACCCCAACACTTCACTTTCTTCTCTCTCTTAATTTTTTTTCCCTTCTAATGGAGGGAAGCTTCCTATAGCTTGACCATTCAAAAGGCCCCCCACCCCCCATTTTCCTTCCCTATCATATATATATTTATATCATACAATAATTTGTTATTAGTGAGAAAAAACATCAACCTGTTTTCACATTCACTTCGGTTTAAAAGCTTTATGACTTTGTTTTTTATCATTACCTAAAATGTTTGGTATCGATGAGAATATTTTCACTCACTTGTATAATCAAAATCTTTCCTTTAACTCAACAGTGTGTGATTTCTATTTTCATGCATAACCATCATCATTCTCTCGAACAAATTTATACTCAAGTTCTTCGAAACTTGCCTCTTTAATTTTGTTCTTGACTGAAAGACTTTCCCTTTTCAACAATGTACATTTGAACCGACTTGCCTTCTTTATTCTATATCGAGAGATTTTATGATCAATGTTATTAAGTCAATAGTCTAGCTCTGATACAACTTAATTATTAGAGACCACAAAACATTTGATGTAATACTATTCACTTTTAACTTAAACATGTCCATTCATGATTTAGTTTTTTGTCATCGCCTAAATGATTTCATATCAATGAAATTGTTGCGTTATATACCGAAGATGTTCTTCTTTCTTAGTAATGAAATATTCTTGTTTAATTAATATGCATATATAAAAACATTAATATTAATTAATTTTTTAGTTATAGTTCAGTTGATTAGCTAGGTAGAGGTCTCGAACCTATAACATAACAAGAATGAATAAGTATACAACTGCTTTTAACTATTTAGTCGTCTTTTTCAATTAATTTAATAAAAAGTAATCAATAAAAGAAACTATTTTCTGAATTTTGAAAAGTATGAAGGGGACAAATTAAACTTTTTTTGATGTAAGTAAAATTACATGTTAATTATATCATCAATAATTAGTAAGAATAAAGGAAATAAAATATTGATTTAACTCATGTAAATGACAGTAGAATTGTGTGAAATTTTAGAGGGACAGAGAACTTTTTTCATAATTAAAATGCATATATTTCAAAAAGTACTCAAAAGCAATAATAATTAATTATTAATAATTAATAATTAATGAACATGTGTGGAGCATGTTATATGAACGATAACCTCACCAAACTCAATTATAAAATTTCCTTTTTGTATTAATTAAATTAATTAATCTGCTGCCTTTTGCCCACCATGTATCACTGTTCAATCTTTAATTTGTAGCTATGAATTTAATGATCAAAACCCAAATTATAATAAAAGAATAAAGAGGATTAAATTTGGATTTAAAGTCAAAGAAAGAAAGAATTGATGATTAGAGGAAAATTATGTTGATGTGATTAAGAACATTAGTCAACGATTGGACTTAAGTTTAGGGTAAAGCCAAGCTACACAAGTGTTCTTTCTCATTCAAAACGTTTTATATCACATAATTTATGGTAATGTCCGAGTTTAATTATGTGAGATATATGTATGAATCGACAATCCACTTTCGAATGATAGCGATTATAGGAGTAAAAAAGTTGAAAAAAATGATTTATAATATATATATTAACAAGTTATATTTTTTTTTCGGTGGCTCAATTTTAAAAATTTCAAAGTTATCGTAGCTGGGTTGCAAGGGAATGTTGTTAACATAGCCGGGTTGTAAGGGAATGCCAAGGCCTAAAGACGCAAAATCTGAATTCTGGTACACTTACCTTATTTAAATTCCAAAATACTTCACTTAAAAATCCTTTTTAAAGATGCACATTTAGACTTCATACACTAAGATTAAATTTTTTAATTTACCATCAATGTTTTTTTAGTCCTTTTGTTGGATTAAAATTTAATAAATATTGTATATATGATGAGTAAAAGTTAGTTAGAAAACTTGGGCATAACCCAAATTACATATCTAAAATTATTCATATGGCAGCTCAAACAAGATTATATTATTCATAATCCTTTATATAAAGGTTAGAAGATTCAAAATTATATATATATATTAATCGTTGAGCTAAATACAATTTAGGTATGTGTTTCTCAATTATATTTTCATTATTTCTTGTACTAGATTTATGTCGTTTTCTCACTATATATAGCAACAAATATATATGTCTATTTTAAACTAAAATAAATCTCAAATTAAAATAAACTTGTTTTCTAATTTAATAATATTCGGAGCAAGAAATCCTAATCTTGAATCGCTTACTCGATACGATACATACATTAAATAGTTATGTTTTTCACTTGTTAACTAGTCACCAGTACTTTGTACATTTCAATTCAATCTCTCATTTCCCTGTTTAAGAAGGAGAAGCCTACGGTGATGTTTGGAATGAGTACTTAAAATAGAATTTTAAATTAGTATTTACTAAATATTCCTAAAAAAATTACATTCAAAACAAGTTTTTATTCCGATCATTACTTCTAAATAGCTCAAATAACTACTCATTATTCTAAGTATTAATTTTAAATACTCTTAAAAACTACATACAAACAAGCTTTTGATCACTGAAATCATTACTTCTAAAAATTCAAAATAAATTTTCATTATGAATACTTTTAGAAAAATTGTATTCAAACAAATTTTTTACTGCAATCATTACTAATCATTTCTTTTAAATACTTAACAAAAATCTTCATTCTCAATTATTAATTCAAAATATTCTTAAAAATTATATTCAACTAAATACTCAAAATAAAATCTTATTCTAAATATTAATACTGCATACTTTTAAAAACTACATCCAAACATCCTCAAATAATTATTTCTATCGGTGGAATATTAATAAAAAGCCTGTACACACTAAAGTTTTAATTTTATTTTTTTATTTTTTATTTTTTGGTTTTTTGGTTTCTTTAAGATTTATCTCTTCTTCTAATATAAGTCTTAATGTACAAGATTTTTCCAAAGTACATGAAAGGAATTGATCGTCATCATGAAGTTTTTGTAGGCCTTGCATATATACCATACAAATTATATATATATATATATATATATAATAATAGGAGAAGGGATCTTTTTTCTCTCACTCAAATCTTGATCGAGTTTGACGCTTCAGTAGTGGTTGAGGTTGTTTTGACATACTTCGGAGATTTTAGTGAATTCAACAACATTATTATTGATATTAAGGGTTTTATCCAACAAATTGGAAGTCTTTCCTTTATGTATTGCCGCAAATCGTGTAATAGGATTGCCGATCTTTTAGCCCAATTGGTCGCCGAATTGTAGCTCATGGTCGTGGATCATGTTTCGTCTTCCCCTCGAAGGGGTAGAGCTTTTGTTTTGGAGGGGCATCCTGCCCCCTGTTATTCTCTCGACTTTGATCGATGATTGTAAAAGCTATGTTGATTTACGTTCTTAATGATAGTTGCTATTTGTTTCGGAAAAAATACTATATATTTGGTTTATATTGATTTGAACCTAGCTAATTATTACATAAAGTACCTACCTATTTTGCAATTTATAAAGTCGATGGCTTCATCTCCACTCTTGCAATTGCATAACAATTAAAAAAAAAAAAACTTTAAACATGATATCAAAAATGAATGAGTAAAAATTAAAACTTATAACCAATAAAGAAAAATATGTACAAATTTCTTAATCACTTTTTTTTTTATTTTTAGATAATTTCTTAATCACTTAATTTAGGTTGGCAAGCACTATTCTAGATTTTAATAAAATATCTCCCAGCTAAAAAGGTTATTCTTTGTAACTGATAAAATTGTAATTATATAATTTTGGTCCAATAATATAATATATTTGAGTTTATATATTTTAATATATCTAGATTCAATTCTTTTTTTCAATAGATGTTAAATTAATTCTCTCTACGTTTATTCCTTATAAATAATAATATTTTCTTTATAAATTTTTTAAAAATATTCATAAATCTTTTCAATAATAATTACTAGTATCAATTTGATTAAAATTAACTTTAACCGAAAAAAATAAAGGATAATCATTCATGACACTAATTATCTCATTTTTCATTGTCAGTTTTTAGTTTTGATTTCCTCATTTTGAAAAAGAAAAACTTCAATTTTTTTATTTAAAAAAAAAAATCAATTAATAGATTCGAGTAAGGGTTTGATCCAATGTTTTTTCTTTTTCAATCATCTATACATAATATAAACAATTTTCATCACATCCGATCAAGTTTTGTTCCTTTCGAGCCCTTGCATCCCAAACGCATTTTTATTAACACTTCTCTCTTCTTCTCGGTGTAGCCAAGAGCGCGCTTGTGTTTAAGACAAGATTAAAGTAAAACGGAAGACATAATTACATAATTAAGGAACCCACTGGCATATAGCATAGACTAGGGCATTTGAAAGCCTATTTATTCTACTTTTGACTATTGTAGATATAGCCTTTTTCTTTTCCCACAGCCTAAGCTAAGGTTGCTTTCTAAAACCCTTTTTGCATTTGTTTAATTTTTCATTTTTTTTTTAAATTAATTGGTTGTTAAGAACTAATAAATTAACTTTACTTAGTTTGCATATCAATTTGCCATCATTATGAGGGCCCACCCCCCTTTATTTTACATGTTTGGTTAGAGAAGGAAAAAATGTGGAGTGGAAAAATGTAAAAAAAAAAATAATAAAGTAAAAATAAATTAGTAATTGAGGAGATGGAAAGCGACTTACTCAAATAATAATTCTTCTCTTTTTATCTAATTTTATCACTACAAACTTTTTTTTCTTTTTGGAACATCCTAAGGATATGTTTGGTTGATATGGTGGAAAGAGTTGAGAAGGGAATGAAAGAGATTTATTTCATTGTTTGGCTATCAACTTTCATCACATCAATCACTAATTTATTCTTATTTTTATTTATTTATTTATTTTCCTTCCCACGGTAGTCAAATATATCCTATAACTAGGAAATTTTAGAATTGTAAGTTGGAAAAGAAATAATATTTTTCTTATTCTCATTGATTCTCA
Source organism: Cyclanthera cordifolia (assembly GCA_037832605.1). NCBI lineage: Eukaryota > Viridiplantae > Streptophyta > Magnoliopsida > Cucurbitales > Cucurbitaceae > Cyclanthera > Cyclanthera cordifolia. Next base: position 6,570,258 of record JBBMEG010000018.1, read on the forward strand.
AGGTGTGTATTTTGTTGTCTTGAGAAACTACTTCCTACTCCAATAAAAATAACTATAAATTATGAGAGCTTCTATATAAAATATTATTAATAATCCAAACCTTTTAGAAAAAAAAGTTATACAAATATTTATTTATTTATTAAATTTGGATAGACATCTACTCTATTTCATAATTGAATATTTTTATTGTAATATTTCAATAATTTTTTCTTTTAGTTTTTTATTTTTATTTTTTAATTTATTTACTTAAATAGTCAACTTCGAATCAATATACACATCTAACCAACTTTAAAAAATTCACAAATATATTTATGGATTTAAAAATTAAAAAAACTAATGATTAAATACATTACGTAACACATTATTATTCACACAAATTGAGTAGGAAGTATGTACAAATATCTCCGAAAAGTAGACAAAATTTTCTCTTTTTAAATAGTGTGAATGCAATGCATTAGGAATAGTTGCATATATGCATCAGCAAATTGAGGAGTGTTTGGATGAATAATTGTAAAGTGATTATTTTGAATGATTAGAAATGATGAGTTATTTTGAGTAACTTTAAAGAAGAAATTGTAATAATATCTCATTTGTATGAGGCGTTTAAAGACTGATTATAAAAACTCATTTTTAATAGCTCTATAAAAGAGCTAAACAAACAAAATCTCATAGTTTCAAGAAACTTAAAGTTTAGTTTCTATGATTTAAAAAACCAGTCTTTAATCTCCGTGTTTTGGATAAATATAGAATTTAGTGTCTATAGTTTGAAAAAAAAAATTAGTCTCTATAATTTGATGAAAACATAAAAAATAGTTCATGTTATTTGTAAATCTATCGTAGGCGAATTAAGTATGTAGTAATAAATGATGGTTTTTTTTTGTCCAATCAATTACTTATCTCACACTCTCATCATTAAACACATAAATTGCTAACTTCTACTTATTTTATTCACCAACAACTACGAACGACATATACTTTTTTTAGATTTGATCAAACCTTAAACACTAAATTCTAATTTTTTTTCAAACCATAGGAACTAAAGTCTAGATTTGTAAACAACATGAGACTAAACTCTAAGTTTCTTTAAGTCATAGAGACCAAATTTATAATATACTTAATGTAATAATTGATTTTCGTCAAATAAAATATAGTTTGAGTCACACGAATGAGTTTAATTATAAAATTTATTATTATTTTTTAAGTGTGGACCTTAAATAGGTGCGATTGTTTCCAAGTATAGAAGAGAAAAACTTCGATTAATTCTATTCATAAAAAAATTTATGGTTAAGTTTAATCAATTATAGGAGAACAAAAAATTAATGAAAATCACTTCTAATGAAAGAGGAAGACATAATTGTGGGATAATTAATTACTATATGTACTGAAACACTGGTATCGTGTGAAGAAGCGATTAAGGAAAGAATAAACAGTGAGATAAGTAAGTAGATTAAGTTAATTAACATAATAATACTAGTGACTAAAACTTGGGTACTAACTTATGGATACTTCTTAAGAAGTACTTTGAGTAAATAAAAATGTATATTAAAATATAATTATTTATTAAAGATGCGACACGTTGTTATTCTTCCTAATAGTAGGAAGTATGTACTAATTAATACTGTTGGGTTTTGCCAATAAATTATAAGACAAATTCTCTCACGGAGAGATGCAAGGTAGTGATATGCTCCAATCACTATAAAAGAAGTACGAGACATTGGTTTCAAAGCATCTCTAATTAGAAACACTTTAAGCTTAATTTGTGTACTGACTCTAATTAATTCTTTTGTGTTGAGAGTGGAGCAAAGAGTTTTGAAGAGAGTGTTTATGTAATTGGGATCTGGAAAAGAATTTCATACGATTGTAGTAAATTTTCATATAGAGGAAATTCTAGTTTTCCATGTACATTTTAGTGTTCTATTTGGTTGTTTTTTCTTTTAAATTTTTCTGTTATATTTCTGCTTATTCATGTTTTTGCGAAGAGATACTCCCAAGCATTGCTCAATATTAGTTACTAGAATTCTATGTTGTTGTTGTTGTTGTTATTATTATTATTATTATTATTATTATTATTATTATTATTATTATTATTATTAATAAAGAAATAACACATGACTAACATGTTATTATTGAATGTTGATCAATATTTTTGGTGCAAAAGTAGAGGTGTTAATTAAAGGAAAACATTGAAGCAGAAAATGAAACAATTCCTGGCAAATTCAGGTGGTAACTTTAACAAAAATGATATTGGTAATAAAAGATGAAATAGAGAAAAAGAAAGTGAAAATGGGGTATGAACATTAAGGGAAAACAAAATTAAAGGGCCAAAAAGCTAAGATGAAATAAAATTAGTAACTTTTTGACAATAGAGTGAAATTTGGTGTTATGTTGAAGCAAAGGAATTGAAGGCCCCCACACTCAAATAATCTCTCTCTCTCTCTCCTCCATATTTTCTCTCTCTAAACAATATGTTAGCTACATCCATAGGTTAATGGGAACTCATGTTTTATTAAAGACATAAGAATATAAAGATTGTCGATTGAATGAATTCAGAATTTTAGAGAGTTATTATATTCAGTGGACACGTAAAATTTTGTTACAACATATAACCCATATACAAAACATATGATCGAACGTCAAAATCTTGATTAAGTAATCGTACGACATCATATATTAAAATATATATGGTGTATAAATTAACTTAGGTTTTTTAACTTTAATTTGAATCTTCTAAGTTTGACATATTGAATGTCCAATATGATGATGATTAGGAATAAAAGAAATATATAATTTAGACCCATAATTGTATTCTTTTTTTGTTAAAGTGTTCATTTTAACTTACATATATATTACTTTCTCGTTCTCTCTATTCTCCACATTTAAAAATGTCTCCAACAATTCCGTTGCAAACGACCAGTAAAAAACACAACAAATTAGTAAAACAGACAGCCACAAACAGACAAATTTAAATGTCTCTCTTAATTTGTTTTGGTTAAAACGTCAATACCATTACCGAAATGGTTTCAAATACAGTACTTTCATTGTTTGGTAGTAATCCAGTTTAACATCAGCGTCATGGATTCGTCATACAAAAATTAAGTACGTAAATGTAACTTTTGATAAATGAACTATACGTTTTTTACTTATCTCACACTCTCATCATTAAACACAATAACTAAATTCTACCTATTTTATTTACCAACAATTACGAATATCATAAACTATTTTTTAGATTTATCAAACCCTATGAACTAAATTTTAAATTTTTTTTTAACTATAGGAGCTAAATTCTTGTTTTATCCAAATTATGGGACTAAAGTCTAGATTTTTAAAGACTAAACTCTAACTTTCTTCAAAATAGAAGTACAAAATTTATAATTTACTTTGGTAAAAATTAATTATTGTCCAAAGAAAATAGTAACAATTATTTGAAAATATAAGTTGTTGTTTGATATTTCTTTCAGCTATGCTTACCCCCTTATTACCTTATGGTTGTCTAGTTAGCGGCCGAGAATTAGATTTATATTTTTTGTATTGAACTTTTATTTGTTGGGTCATATGTTATTAGTATTTATAAGAGTAGTCGAAAAGAGCAGTAATTTAGTGACATCAGTGAATAGTCAATGATCATGAGGTACGAGATCCAATCTTCACCCTCAATTATTATAATCTTAAACAAAAAATATATACGCACAAATTTGAAGGTATAGTCAAAGTGGATATAACTTTAAAAAAATAATAATAATAATAATAATTTGGAGATATATCATAAACTCAAAAATGTAGAAAAGAAAATTTCATCATCAATAATTCTTGAACTATAAGATGAAGTAGTAGCTCAAGACATCAATGAACTAAATAATGATCAAGAAGTTGTAGGTTTGCCTCCTCACTTCCATGATTATAAACTAAAAAAAAAATAAGGTTAATATATCATTTTATCCACTTTTACCTTTGTTTTATTTTGGTCTCACGACTTTTTAAAGTCCAATTTTATTTTCTAGACTCTCAAATTTATTCTATTTTGGTCTTTGAATTTTTAAATTTATTCCATTTTAATTCTTAAATTTTTATATAATTTTTCAAAATATATCATCTTTACCTATAAATTTTAGAAATATGTTAATGATTAATATTATTGAACTAATTTTATTTAATATTAGTTTAAAATTTTATTAAAAATTAAAATTCAAAATTTGAAAGTTTACCAAATAAAATGAAACAGGTTAATAAACCAAAAATGGTTTATTGAAAGGCTAAAATGTAAAATAGAAGAATGCGAAAGTCTATAATCAAAGTGGCAAAAAAAAAAAAAAAAAAAACGAACAAATCATAATTATTCTACGAAAATAAGCCCCCAAAATTCATTAATTACTTCGAAAAAAATAATAATAGAAATTTACCCATATTTTCTACTAATTTTTTCTGGGAAAAGAAAAAGAAATTACAGAAGCAAAGCCTTAGCAATGGCACAATTTGTTTTGAAATTAGTCGTTTCATAAACTGGTAATTCCTCTCTGTACCTTTCAACCGAAAGATTATCCAATTCAAAAAGATCAGAGCTCGAACAACTCATTCCATCATCTTCTTCTTCCTCAGAATCAAACCCTTCATTTTCATTCATCTTCATCTCAAGCTCTGTTTTCAATTTCTCTGTTTCATAATCCCTATAACTTTTCACCCCTTTCTTCATGATGGGTTCTTCCAATTTCTGCAAAATCTTATGCCCACATGGTCGACAATCCTCGCCCACAATCACACTCACTGGACAAAATCGAACCGATCTTTTAACATTTCCTCTCGATGATGGCGTTTTGCTCAGACAAGACCTCGAAAACGACGAAGCAGAGGAACATGTCGATCCCTGTTGGGATTTCGATTTTGTCGACATGTCGTAATCCAATTTCGGATTTGGCATCTTTCGCTTCGTTTTTTGACTTCCGCCATTGAAGAGGGAGTTGAGAAAATTGGCGAGGCGGCCGCCGGGAGAAATCGGCGGCTTCACTTTTTTCAATTCGTGGTAGATTTTCGAAGCTTTGGATTTCGTTTTCACAAACCCATTTTCGTGATTTGGGTTTCGAATTTCGGTTTGTGTCCAAACGGTGGTTTTGATCGGTTTCGGCCGGTGCAGAGCACGTGAGAAAGACTCTGTTTCCGACGAGGAGAATCTTCTGCCAGCGGTGGAGGTGGATTCCGAGGAGCTGGAACTGGAAACAGTAAAATCACGAACGTTTCTCACCTTTTTCTTCTCCATCCATTTCTCAATCACGAAAGACCGCCGGAATTTAACGGCGTCGTCGTCCTCTGTTCTGTCGCCGGCGATCCTCTGTTTGGTTTTCAAGGCGGTTTCTCTGTAAAATATCAGCTCGCCGTCGTCTTTCTGAGCGGTGGATTCGTCGATGGAACGGTAGATGGCGTCGAGAAGAGAGGAGGAGAAAGAGGGATTTTGGCGGCGAACGCGACGGCGTTGCGGGTGGTCTCGGTCGTCGTCCGAAAGCTCCATTAAAGAAGAAATTGAGAGAAATGAGGATTGAAAATTGGGAAGAACAAGAAGTGGGGTTTGAGAGTTAGAAGGTTTAATGAATGGCGGAGAGGGAGAATGATGAATGGAGTAAGTCCACGCTTGAGAAACAGAGAGATTTATAATGTCAGCCGTTATCAGAGCCTAAGATATAGGTAGTGTGTTAAAGGACTACTAGCAAGTGTGTTGTTTTGATGCCAACAACAACATTGAAGCTATAGTGGGAATTGAGTTGTTCTTATCAAATATTTAATCTACTTCACAACAGTAATTTAATTTTGTAGATTTGAGGTGGGGTTTTTTTTTTTTTTTTTTTTCTTATTTTCAAAATAGGTAAGAAAAATATTGGGTAAAATATCGTTTTGGTCCATAAACTATCATATTTGTTTCATTTTGGTCCATAAACTTTCAAAAGTCCAAGTCTCCAAATTTAAAAAAAGAAAAAACTTAAAGTTGGCCCCCAAAAAACTTAATCATTCTAACGTAAATAAAAATAAAATGCAAAGAAATTTTTAAAATTTATAGAGGAATATCCTAATTTTTATAAAAAAAAATATATGTGTGAGGACTAATTTTATGCCTTTTTTATAAAGTCGAGGGACCGACATGGAACAAACTTCAAGCGTTAGGGACTAAAATTGGACTTTGAAAGTTCATGGACTAAAATAGAACAAAATTCAAAATACATAGACCAAAATGATATTTTACTCAAAAATGTTTTTTCAAATAAATATTTTTAAGTCTTTATTTATATAAATGCATAAATTAAGATAATTTATAAATTGGAGGATGGAAAGTAATTTATGTCTTTATTTTCTACCTAATTAAGAATGTAGGTCCCTAGCCTGACACCGGACAGATAAGTTTCGAACCTAGAATCTTGAGGGAGCACACCTCTCGAGCCAAATGTCTTCAACCAACTATGTCACCTGCTTGGAGACGTTAATGTTATTGAAGTTAGGTTCTTTTATACACTCTTGAGGTCAATGATTAAGTTTTTTTTAATAATATATATAAACACAATTCTAAAATTTAAAAAGTAACTTTTTCTAGAAAGAAAAGTTTTCCAAAAATATAGTCTTAGGAGCATAGGATGGATTTTAAGTTTTGTTGAATACCTCTATTTTTTTAGGAAAATATAGATTAAAATTAAACTTTAAAAATACACGAAGAATAGAAAAAATACATATACTATAATATATACCAAAATTGTGTTTTTACCTTATTTTCAAAAAAAAATTGAATTTTTTCAAATATGAATGCATCTTTGAGAATTGCATGGTACTTAAAAAATGCGAAATAAAAAGTTTAATTAGTTTATATATATATATATATATATATATATATATATATATATAGTAGTATGTTAATTTTTTCCACCATTTTTGGTGTTTGAATCATAATTAACATAATTATATTATCAATTAAGCTTCAATTAGTGGTGAATTAACCCTTGCATAGCTTTAACCTATATTATTTTTCTAAGTTGGCTTAATCATTAGGTAGTTGATTTATATGTGATTAAATCACACAAGAGATTATTTCAAAAAAAAAAAAAAAAAAAAAAAATCACATTTAAGAAATTTTTACCTAATCATGTGGCATAGCTAACTTTTATAATTATCTTTTAATGTGTTGTAAAACACAGCAAATTCATATTTTAATTATAGCAAAAATTTTCAAAAAAAAATCACTTTCATTTTCTAAATTATAAATTTAACTTAGATTGATAGCATAAATGTAACTAATTATTGAATAAGTTTTTTGTTATAGTGGATTTGTTTTCTAAAATTTGTGTCATTTTTAGATTTTTTTTTTTGTTTCCTCACAAAAATCTTATATATAATATAATTATGTGAATGTATTAAAATGTATATGTAAATATATATATATATATATATATATATATATATCTCATAATGTATGAGTCAATTTAAGCTCATCGTAATTATTTTTTTAAGATAAATTACATGACTTTACAACCTTTTATTTTCGAAAAAACTTTTTAAAATTAATTTTGAAAAAAAAAAGAAAAAAAAAAAGAGGAACTCTTTAAAACTCATTTTTTATGTAAGTGTAATTAATTAACCATTAATATGGTGTTTTAATTTTGGTGTAAAGAATTAAATATTTAAGTCCAACTTAGTCAGCTCTATTAAGTGGAGGTTCCCTTCGATACTTTCAATGAATTGATAATTATATATAGACGTCTGTATGTATATATGTAATGCATGCAAACATATATATAAATAATATATATATATATATATATTTATTTATTTATTTATTATTTATATACACACACACATGCATGGACATGTGTGTAGGAAGTGGGGAGCAAAAAGAATGGAAGGAGGTTTATATGATTGTCATTTTCATCTCTATATTTTGATTTTTAAATTATTTAACTTTTAAATATTAAATTTTAATATAATGTACATTAATTAAAAACTTTAAACTAAATGTTAATTGAAGTTAATTAACAAATGTCAACAATGAAAAATGTAAACAAAAACTTATCATAAGTATCAACTATTATCATTGCCAAGTTTTTTTTTTTTTTTTTTTTTTTTTTTTTTTGAGGATGGATGAAGATTGAAATTGAGCATTTTTTTAAGTTCTACTATTAAGGTATTATATTTATGATTGGTTAATATATAAACATTTAAACTAGATATTAAAATTTAATAAGATATTTGTTAAAAATTTGTTAGATCTTCTTTACAAATAAGAAATGATTTATTTGACGAAAAAATCAGTTTGATCTTTACTCTCCAAAAAAAACACTTCTTTTTAATCATGATAAAGAAGAAATTATCATGTATTAACCGTTACTTTTTTTAGCTCAACTATAAAATTAAAAATAAAAACATATAATTTTCTATAATGTTATACCTAGCTCAGATCATTACATCAATATATATATATAGAGTATCATATGATCATTTTACGGGATTTAGTAACATATATCAGAAATTTAAACTTAAGATCTTTAAATTATAAGCAATATTTGAATTAAGTTCTATGTTGTTGTTTTTTTTTTTTTGGTTTTTTTTTAATACCAAAGAGGTAATCTTAATCTTTCTAAATTTGTGTCCTTTCCCATGTTAGCATCATAAGATAGTATGATATTAGGTTATTATTATATGTTAATATTAAAATTTTAATTGGATTATTAAAGAAAGAGAAAAAGAAAAGCTGGCTAAAAAAAGAAAGTAACCCTACCCATGTTGGAGTTTTCAACTTGGAATTGCTTTTATTTCTCTTTCTCTCTCTTCCTCACATTCTCTTTTTCTCTCTCTAGTCCCTTCAAGCTCAAGCCAAATAAATCAATAATTATATGCAGCAAAAAAGGTTTTAATTTTACAAACCCAATTAATTATTAACACGCTCACATTAATCATTCTAATTTTATTCTTAATTAAGTTCTTGATTAATCAACATTAAACAAAAAAAGTATTTAATTAATCATCTTAATTAAATTTCTACAAGGCCCCCATCTCAAAATTCAAGCCAAAAAGTGACACGCACCTTAGAAACTTTAATTTCGACTAAATAAATACACATATAGTTTTTTAACATATAGTTTTGATTTAAGTTTAATGAATGGTAGAAAAATACACATAGACTATTGATTCTAATATGGAAGAACGCGATTATATAATTTATGTATAAAAGCAATTTGAATTAATTTTCAAAAGGTATATTCCTTTCAAATCAAAGTTTCCCCACTGATAATTTCCGCACGTGCTTATTGCTAATTAGCCCCAACTTTTTTTTATTTGAAAATGAGCTTCTAAATAAATAATTATAGGACACTTATCCTATTGTTCCATGGTATATACCTTTAGTTATCCCTATATATTTAGTTACTAGGACACACACATATATACACATATATAAGGCTTCTCAAGAGTTGTATCAATCAAGTAACAAACTATATTGAAATAATAAATTCTTAGTTATCGTACATATATCTTGAGTTTAGTTCTTATTAACAAATTAAGCTATAAATTGAAAAAAGACTCACTCTGATGAGTAGCAGCTAAAGCCAACCTTAGTGATTCGATAATGTCAATCAGTAGATGGCATCTTTTCCAAGAGGATGCATAAAAATGTTTGCCGCATCAATGTTGACTGATCTACACTCAAGTTGTAGTACGTCTTGATAGTTTGGGTTGTTTTCCATTAAAACGGTACATGAACTAAGTTTTAGATCAATTTGTATTCAATACAAGCATTAGAGCATTAAAAGACATTTTCCTAATATGAGAGGACGAAGAAGAAACACGCATCTGATGTACGACATGTCATATTAAAAATTGAGTACATGTAATGTAAAATATGTATATAGAAAAAATCGAACTAAACGAAAAATGTCGACATTGTATGATCTTGACACATCCATAACAAATTTGAATAGAATTTGTTTAGTGGTTGAAGAAGCAATTTGTCTACCACAATGACTATCACAATCAAAGATGTTGGGCACCCATGTCAATTATCATGTGTAGGAGAATTCAAAATACATGCACTTATTCTTCAATATACACGAGTAAACTTGTCGCTTTGGTGCGCTTTGCATTACCAATTATTTTTTTAACCACGAAAGAATCTGAGTTTTCGTCTCACTATATACTCGAGAATATGCACACCACTTCTAAGGATCCCGAATTCATTAGACATAAAGAACTTTTTCTACTCAATTAACCCTAAGAATAATTCTACACACTTTTTAGTTGAAAATCTTGATTTCTACTTTCTAATTCCCATGATAATTTTCCAATTAAATGATATTATACAATTTCGAAGAGGCATGCATAAACTATTGTCCTGGATTTCCTTCCAAACATGATAATATCCTTACTTAAATATTTTCACAAAAGTAGCAAAAAAAGTGGCAATTACATTACAAACCTTGTATGGTGTTGTTGCAATATTCTAATATAAAAATAGTGAATTCCATGGAAAAGACTTGAAATGTTTACAAATTGACATTATTTAAAATTTCAAGTCAACTTTATCATTCATTAATCTACAATTCAATATTTGTATTTCCACCCTTTTTTTTTATGATATCTTTGTAATTTCTACATCAACAACAGCAACCAATCAATTTCTTAATAAAAATATCATATATTTTAATTTCTCACAAGACTTTGTGTTTGATTCAACAATGCAAAAGCATAAAAATTCAAACTACTGCACCACAAGGGTTTGTCACGCGTTAATTTTATTGTTTTGTGGTAATTTCAGTTCAATACTACGGTCACGAGTTTGATCTTAAAAATTGATATTTGACTCTCATTTATTTGAGAGAGTAGTAGAACCTTCTATGTAAGGTTTGTGGTATCCCTCCTCTAATTCTATACTAAAAAAATCAAGCTACTAGCCTTTAAATTAAAGTTAAAATGAGCAAAAATGGGATGATTATCTATGTTTATGGTACATGAAATGATTGTAGTGAACAGTCGTTACACCTGTGTTTAAAACATAGAGAATGATTAGAATCAGAAAACTATTACTTGTAGTTGAATATATGAATGATTTGGAAGAACAGACCATTGGTTATGGAAGATTGCCTAGATTTATCGACTTATAACATTCTCAATATTCCTTTATTTTGGCTTTGATTTTATGAATGAACAGGGATAATAAAAATATAACTGTTGATGGATCAAACGTACTATTCATCATCCCTAGTTTGAATCCCCTTGCCCTGAACACACCCATGAGAGTAACAGAAAATTTTATAGAATGCAACCTAAAATGTAGATTCTCATGGCTCCTAGAATGCACAGTTACTTCAAAAGTGACATAATTAACAGCTACAGCAAAGTATTGGAATGTACGGATGATCTTCTTAATATAGACCAACAGCTAAGTCACCAACACACTGAAAAGTGTGAAAATAAATTCTTTAAAAAAAATTTAGGGAATAAATGCAGAGAGAGAAAAGATAAGCGCACTAGTGACAATTATTAGGATCAGAGGCACAAGGGTTGTCTTTTTCATCTACATTAGACTACACTAATAAGAAAGCTGTTTAAAGGGTAAGGATTGAAATATATTAACCTGAATGTTTGCTGTTGACAACAGTTCCCTGCATTTCAGATCCATTGCCATTGGTGGGATTCATGAGCTTTTTCCAGTTCACAAATAGAACTTGCATCACAGATCCATTCATTCATTCATCCACTGCCAAATAGTTAACTATATTTACAAAAAGAAAAAGTTTCTTAATCCTAAGTACTATCTGAATCTGTGCACAACTCTGACTCTTCTGCAAGACATTCTGACTAGTTCTACAACATTTCATCATTTCTGCTAGCTATTACCATTGATAATAAAACAAATTTTCAGAGTGGATTGAATTCAAGAAAGAATAATGACCTTGTAATTAGTGCCTAAAATAAAATTAAGTGGGACACTTACCCTACCTTGGGAAAATGACCTGTTTGTTTTTCAACAAGCTGACAAAGATGACAAGAAATAAAAATGAGATTCGGGTAGTAAAAATAGAAAGCAAAAACAGAAGGAGCTGATTTTGAGTGCGGTTGAAGTTATTGAATGATAAACTTGTAAATACAAGTTTCAACTGTAAAAATGGTCATGAACAGTACAAGATAAATGCATGAACCATCTAAACCTAACTTTAAAATAGTTCTAAGAACTCTGTAACACACAAAAGCACAGTACAAGGATGCTTCTACTAAGATTCTGTGAAATGAGTAATGCATCATACTTAGGTATATTTGAGCCACCATAAACAAATGAAGAAAATGATAATAAGGATGATTACCAGTCCTTATGTCACTGAGAATCATTCTATTTGTAATCACATTTTTTTTTCCTTCTAGCTATTTTTTATTTTTCAGATAATAAATTTTTGTTCTCGCTATAACTATCTTTCACTAATATTATATCTATTATTTTATTTTCTTCGTTATCATTCCAACAACATAATTAAAATTAATTATTATGTTCGTAATTATGTTCGTAATTATTTTCTTTCGACTTAAACACAAATAATGATTATCTTCCATAGATTTTCATTTTTTGCACTCTTTCCGAATAAACCCCTTTTTTCTCTCTCTCTCTTGCTCTCTTTTTCATTTTTTGTCAACTGTTCCAAACATCACACAGATCCCCAGATGCATCGATTTTTGTATACATATCATATCATATCAAGCAATTGTCAAACAGATGATGATGGAAATACTTTGCACGATGTAATCCCTAAACACTCTAGCAAAAAAATAAAGTAAAAAAGCGCAGCTTCAATTTAGATGAAAATAGGGACTCAAAATGTGTAGGGTTATGCTTTATTGTGCAAAGCATGAAGATGATCACTAAAAAAATGGAAAAGAATAATGTGATGGGCAATCCCAAGAAATTGAGCTGACAATTTTATAACAAAAAATAAAGTAGAACTGAGCAGAACAAAGTCTATAAATATTCTGCACAAGAAACAAAGGCTGGAAGAATAGAGCATCTCACTCACCTTTTTTCCACAGTGGAAGCTTACACGTACGGAAATGGATGTGGTTCAGAAACCAGATGGTTACCTGATAAATTTACTTTAGTAATTGACATCTCACAATATGAATGCAACAATAGCTATAGATTCGAATGTTCATAGACTTCACCTTGAGCATTCTTCTCTCACACAGGGCCACCTGGTAAATTGCAACATAAAACTCCTAAACGAACATTTCCAAATTAATAGCTGCAATATTAAAAATGGTTGTTTCTAATTCTGATTCTAATAAGTAAAGCTGCTTGGGCAAATTCCTAACATCAAGTATTTGTTTCTATTCCACCCGGTTAATTGCAAGCATGACAAACGGATAACTGAGATGGCAGGTGAAATCGATGCAAATGGAGAAAACCACATACTACATTGAATATGAGAAGGTTATCAATTACACATTTGACAAAATATAAAACATTTATGACTACTTCAGTCCCTTGTATAATAAAGGGGGTTAGCTTCACAGTTCTCTTGCTTCACATTTGTCTAGAAATTAGGTGTCCAATTAAGATGACCATGACCCAACTGTTGTTGCTGGAAAGTACTAAGTTGTGGTCCAGGAGTGGCACCGGCCACTCCAACATTCCCACCAATTCCAGGCCCCATGTGATGAGGATTTCCAATAGCAGCAGGCTGAGGTGGTGGATGGTATAATCCGGGAAATTGCATGTGTGAGGACTGCGCCACAGCTGCACTGAAGGGAGCGTGCCCAGTATGAGAAGGCAAATAAGCACCATGTGGAGTTTGCCCTGGCATGTTGTAGTATGGAGCCGATTGCAAACCTGGAAGATCTCTTGGGTTTTGAATCCAAATTTCAGATGTCTCAGCCTGTAACAATAAATATACTAATATTTTAAACCGATCTATGTTATAATAATAAAAATGTCTGACTAGCTTGAGATTGAGTAGCTGATATCATGATGGATGATCCAGATTAAACAGATACGTCAAGTGTCATTTACAAACTTATGCTAAACAAGGTCTTTCTTTTGACGTTTTCAATCCCACTTCCTTTGTTTCCCCCTCTAAATAAAAATACACGGCATGCAACATGAACAAAAGGCGTATGATAGTTACTAACCTGGGCATTTGGAACATACAAGTTGCCATCTTTGTACTTGATTCGAGATGAATCTTCCAATCCAGTTGCACTCCCAACTACACCAGGAGCATTCATTGCAAACCCAGCAGGATTGTTGAAGTTTGCAAACCCTGCCGGACTGCCACCTGGAACAGGCTTGAACTGTTGGATTCCATACTTCAGGTTATTTGCATTCATGTGTGTACTACCACCAGGCATCAGTAAGTAACTGTTTCCATTTGATGGATGAGGATATGCTGGGTTACTAGAATACCCAGGCATGGCCATTGGTGGAACATAAATGGGAGATAGAAACTGTCGATATGGCATGAGGTTCGCAAAATGGGACACATGAACTTGTGGATACATCTGAGCAACTTGGGTTTGCTGCTGTTGCACCATAGGAATCGTTGATGCAGAGATGCTATTTGCAGCATGAGAGTTCACCGCCTAGAATCAGATTTAAAAAGCAAGTGAACAAAACATTGCTTACTTCCTGTGGTAGATAAACTACTTGCTCAAGAAGAAGAAATTACAATGAACAAACACGAGAAAACATTATGGAAACAACTAATCTTACATCATGAGAAGGTAAGCCTTGCACCCGTAAAGTTTCATCCACTATCGGTCTGAAATAAGGTATATCATAACCGGTCTGTGGATCATATGCCTGCTCGCAAAACCAATATACATTAAGGAATGAAAGGGCTTGCTAACAAAAGGATTAAGGGAATAGTAGGGCAATTGGCAACATTATACTAATCACTTGTCAGGAGCAACCACAAACTTTAAAACATCATTGCAGTAGGAATACAAAACATCTAAATTCTCAGCAGCTACCTCAAAAGTTAACAATCTACTGCAAACTCACCGAAAATCCCGGTAACTCAGAAGGATCTTGATGCTGGGAAGCTGGAGCATATTTTGGACTTCTCTCTCGAACCAGTCCAATCTCTGCATGAGTATCCAATTTCTGAGGACTAGAAGATTCTCTTTTATCTATTGACTGAAGTTCAGTTGCTGCACCAGAATCTGAAGAATTAGACTCTGAACTACGGACCTGGTCATCTAGTACATCGACCTGCCTGCTGCCAGAAGCATCTTCAATAGAAATCTCCAGAGCAGATGATGATTGACTGCAGAAACATTGCAAGATGGATAATATTAGCCACAAGAATAGAAAGTGTGAATGCCATGAAAAAAAACTTCTTTCACGGATACTTATCTAGTTATTTTATACTATTTTATTCCATAATTTTCTATTGTAATTAGAGAAATGCTCAATACTCCATGCCCTTGATCCGTTTGAGAATTATTCATACGTCACTTGGGAAGAAACCCTTGAGCCCAGATGAATTACTAAGTGCCACAATTTGTCAGATTAGATTGACTTAAGGGAATATAAAAATAATACAAACCTTGTAGATGATTCAACATTCAATTCCTCTGGGCCACTACTGGCTTGCAATTCTGATAACATATATCCAGAAGAACCGGATTCTGCCCCAAAACTGCCAAAGACCAGCTGATATTGGTCATTTTCTGACACTCTAATATGCTCAGCTATGATAACATTCTGGTTCTCGTGTAGGTCTACTCTTGCAAGCTTGTCTTCAACATTAGCAGCTTCATAAGGCAGCTCTTTCAACTCATCAGCAGGAGATTTTGATTTCGGAGGTGTTCCTATTACACCAGGATTACTAGTGCTCGACTTCTGGCTTGACTTAGGTTTCCACTCCTTGTTAGGCTGGGAAGCTGCATCAAAGCCGATGGTGAACTCTCTCCTAAGATTAGATGAATTCCCCAAGTAAACACACACACGGTAAAAGTGAAGTGAGACATGCACGCTCAAACAAACTAGTCTAAGAAACAGCACACAAAAAGTAGTACATGCAATTCGGTGACAAATCACAAAAACTTAATTTGACATCTGGACCATATTGTTAAAGCAGAATCTTTGCAGTCAGATAAACAATAACAAAAACACAAAGGTACCTCAGTGTTCATCTCTTTACAGAAAAAAAAAAAAAGAAACAAAAAAAGAAGTTAAAACAATAAAATACCTTTCTGATGTCCCATAGTTGGTTGATGTTGCTTGCTACTATGATGATTGTTTAACGTTGATCTGCTGCTTACCAGGCTAGGAATCATAGGTTCAGTAATTTGACTAAGATGTTCACCTTTAGAAATGGAACTTAGTGGTCGAAATGAACTTGTAGAAGAACCGTCCCTTCCACCAACAGTATTTGTAAGAGAAACACATGGTTCTGGAGAATGGCTTATAGAAATGTCTTTTAATTGCCGACGAACGCCTACTGCCCCAACTTCACGTTTTATAGTTCCAACTGCAGCAGATGATCTAGAATCTGGAGATGGTACATGTACTGGATCTGTGGAAGAAGAATATACACCAACCGCAGCACCATTTGACTCTACCACAGCAGAGTGTTGCTCAGAATCATTTGGCTTTACTGTGTTCGTATCTGGAACAGAACTTAACATGGAAACTTTCACATCATCCCTTACATCTTTTTGGACCATTCCAGTTGAACTACCATCTCGTTGACTGTTAGGATGTGAATAAGTTTTCCGGAAAGACACTTGTGATGTCCTACCACCTGAGGGCCCATGTGCTCCTTTTGGGGTGATACTGATTCATCAGCAAGTAAAATCAGATGTCCAAATATCGAAGTCAATAAATATTCAAATCTGATCAATTAACAGAATATTGTAAGGAATAAGCAGAGGAAGTCAATTCAAGTTTTAAGTAAAAAATAATCTACAGAATAATATAAATGCAGCAGACAAGCCCAAAATAGTTTCCAAGTCAAATGCTTATTCAGCAGGCAGCAAACTGCAGATTTGCTGCTGCATCGAAAAAAAAATTACTGAGTTTCTGGTAAACTTTTGCACGGTACAGAGAGAAGTTTTAACAAGTAATTAAAATTATCTGTAGCAGCTACACTAATATCAGTGTCAAATACTTAGCCAAATAACAATGTTAGATATACTATACATGTTTAACATGCTCTTTGATATTTGCCATAAATCCCAAAAAAACTGAATCCACACCTTGGAAGTCATCTTACAATCCTAAAGCAAATGATTTAATTATCATCTACACTCCTACATAAAATACATGTCAAGCCCATAAAAGGAATCTTCCTCATCATCTACCTATGGTATTAACTTTACCATGCATGAAGTACAAAAAGACTTAAGAGAAGAAGAAAATAAATTATGCATACCTTGATTTTGACACAGTTGTAGACACCTCATTGATGGATATTGCCAAATGTGTAGGTGCGGGTTTTACTTCTCTAATTGTATTTCGATTAACCCTATTGTCTCTTACAATGCGGAACTCTTTGCTGGAACCTAGATTACGTAAACTAATCATCAAATGGTTCGATGACCATCTTAGAGCAAGCAAACAGATAAGCATAACAAATGCATGCTGATAAATCAAAAGTCTTTTCAATTTGATCCAATCATGCACTATCTTTCTTCATACTAAAATTATGACATAGAAAGGAGTTAACATCCTTCCAGTTATAAATAAGCAACCATATGTGTGAACTTCATCAACAGGCTTCAACTATTCGTACATCAACAAAAAATAATAGGAAAGTTCAAAAAGTACCAGGCCAAGAACTTTTTGCATAGACCCCTCTCCGGACATTACGATCAGACAATGTATATACCTTTGGCCCTTGTCTCACATCCTCAGACTGTCTCGGTGCATCCAATGAACCTTTTTGTGCCATGTTCTGAGAACACAACAAAACCACAACCTCAGTATCTAATTAAACATATTAATGTAAACATTAAAAATTAGCTGCCACACGAATTTCATTTAAAAAAATGGGTTCATAGGAACATAAAATTGATTAAAAAAATAGATGCAAAATGAGCATGTGCAATACTCAGAACCTAAAATAGTCAATAGCTCATACTCTTGGTTTTTGGTATCCAAAACCAATTAGATTTGTTCAGGAACTTGAGGCTTGTAGTATGGCAATTTCCTTTAGCAGAATGTGGTCAAAGCTATTTCGTGTGGCTTCTAGGGTGACAGAAACAATAGAACCTTTCAAGGGAAGGAGAGGCCGCCAGAGAATATATGGAACCTGATTAAATTGTTAATTAACTAGACATTTAATACTTCGTAATGGATCACATTTAGTATTTTATGTTAAATCTAAATAAACCCTAAAAATAATTAAAGAAAAATATTGAATCCCCAGGCATGTTCCATATCTTAGTTTTCAAGAAATTGACTTATGTCCATGCTCTTTCATGTCTGTGTCTTGTGGTGCATGGTGTCCATGCTTCATAGTGTGAATATATAATTTAAAACATGTTGTGTCTCTTTATATATGTTACTGAGAGCTGAAAATACACATTTTGTTTACGGCTAACAAAAAAATACAAAATGTATTGATCTTACCTCCCTCCTCTTATCTCTTCTTCTCTTCACTTCGCGAAATGGATCTGGGAAGTAACTAGTATAATGAGAAATGGGAAGTAACTAGTATAATGAGAAATTTGAAATCACGTGTGATAGAAAAATATAACAATATTGAAATCCATACAAATCAAATAAAATTGTTAGCTCATATCCTCTACATTAGGGTCTTGAAAATGATAAACTGCTTCGAGGTAAAGAGTTCTATTTAGTGGTAGCCACTTAACTAAGAATTACTAGGAGTTAACTTGCAGCCAAATGTAGGGGGAACAGGAAGAAACAACGGCATATACATCTGTGTAGAATGTTTTATATTTGATTTCCGTACACTTAGCAACAAGTGTACTTTCCAAAACCGATAAAAATGAAAGAACCGTAAGGAAGGCCAGTGGGCACACGTTTTCTGGAACAAGAGCAATATCGAATATGCAGTCAGAGGAAGGAGCAAAGTACTCAAGAGTAGGTCAAAGTCCGGAACAAATAAACTGGATGCTGTCACAGTACAATTGTCAATATATAGTCCAAGCTGAAACACAACTTAACTATCACCACACAAACACGATAGAGGCAATGGAAAATGAAAGCAACTATGCAACTTGGGTGGATTATAGTTAAATGACTTCCTAAACAACCAAAAGCAAAATTTTGACCTTTCCCCCTGCACCAACAGAAGAAGCCAGCGCCCATGAGTCACCGACCAAACACGCAATCCCACGAAAAATACACAAAACAAAGCAAACAAAAACACCCAAAGAAATAATGCGGGTCATCTTCACGCCCCAAGAACAATAAACCTAACAACAGAAGGAGCATCACAAACAAGGAAATAAAATCAAGCCAAGAGTGAAAAAGTAAAAGAAGAAACCTTGGTTGAGCAACTTTTGCGTAGTTTCATCGGGATCCATATTGGTTTCCTGAAGAGTTGAATATATATCGGCATCGGAGTGATTGACTACGATCTCTTTAATGGATTGAATAGTTTTCCGAACGGGAGCCGGGAGTATCTGAGTCCCACCGTCGATCCTCAAGCCAGATACCATTTTCCGACTGTATGACAGAGGAGAAATGATGGAAGAGTACGTAGAAACGATATGGATAGTGAGAATTGACGCCGAATAAGGCTATAAATCAGAAGATAATTCAGGAGAAAATAAGTAAATATGAAGAATTAGGATTAGGGTTTGCATTCGATGATAGTTTGAAGAACAGAGGACGGCTTCAGAGAAGGGAAAGGGTTTGGGATCAAGGGTTTTGAAAACGTTTTAACAACGACGAGGCTTCGGCTTCGGCTCCGACTTCGGCTTCAAGACAAGAGTTTTTTTTTTTTTTTTTTTTTTTTTTTTTTAGAGAAACAACCGTTTGATTGTTATATTTTTTTATCAATTATAAATTTATTATTTATAATTTGGACTAAATTACAAGTGAGAGCGTATAATTTGAAAGTTTATACTTTACTCTATAATTTTGAGAAATTTACAAGTTAGCCTCGTAATTTTAAAAATTAAAATTTAGTCTATTAATTTAATAAAATCTCAAAAATAGTTTACACTTCATAATTATTGGTGAATAAAATATGTAAAATATAATTATTTATGTATTTAATTATGAGAGTCTGAAATAAATAATTGATTGAAAAAAAATATATATTCATGCATTTATAAGTTATATATGTCTACTTGATTTATTTAGTGTTTGAGAATAATATTAACTATCTTTTAATTTAATCAAACCATATAAATTATATTCTGCTTTTTCAAATTACAGTGACTCGATTTTTTATTTCTTTAATTTTTATATGTCTTCGAATCACAAACGTTAAATTCCAGATTATTAAATGATAATGATTAAATTTTGCATTTATAATTTACCCCGCCCGCAACAATTAGGTGTTTTAATTTTTATCAACTATATTCATCAGCAACCAAACGATACGTGAGCTACAAATTAATATACCTTAGTTGGTATTTTGATAAGTTAACAATTAAGAAATTTTGTGGGTTGAATTCTTCAATCATTTGTTGTATTCACAAAATATTCCTACAAGAGAGTATTAAATTTTTCAATCACCTGTTAATGATATTTTTCAAGATGTGTTGAACCGAGCAAATATATTAATTGATATTTAGTCTATGATCTAGCTATTTCGATACATATCCTTATGCATTTGTGACATAAATAGTAATCGAGTGGTTGATGTGATTGTAAAACTCTACCATCCCCATATTATTCTTCATAGTTATTTGTATTGTTTTCAGATTGTTCAATACTTGAATTTTGTTGGTGGAGTCTTTCCCTTCCCAGATCATCGAGAGTGAATTTGCTACAAAGTGGTTGTTTCTTGTTGAATATAATGATCTTTTAAGAAAAACAAAACTCCCTATAGAAATCTATTATGTTCAACCGTCGTGACATATTATTAAATAAAAAAAAGTATATCAAAATTGAATTTTTCAAATATTTTTTTTAGTAGATATTTATTTTTTAGATTGATTTAATAAGAGACAAAAAAATATCAAACTTTAAACTGAGTATTTTTAGTACAAATAAGGGGAAGAAGATTACAAACCCTACATATAAGTCACTATTGACCTCAAAATAAATTGATAGCTAAATATCGATTTTCAAGATCGAACTCGTGGTGCTGGTGTTGAACTGGATTAACACATAATAATGAAATTACTAAGCAAATCCTACGTAAAGAGTATTACAGAAATTTGAATAATTGATTAAATACATGTTAATAAATCATTAGTAAAGCTGGATCATCCTAGGGTTTGTACAAGGAAAAAAAAAAAAAAAAAAAAAAAAAATCCTAGTTTAATACTTGTCCTACTTCCAGCCGGAAACATATTTTGTCCTATAATTCTTACTTAAATACAGCGCAGTTTCTTCAATTTAGCCCTTTTTCGTACCCAAACGGAATTCGAGACCGCATCGACCTTCTCTCTTTACCATTCCCTCTCCTCTGACGGTCTTCTTCTGATCGCCATCTTTGATCTCAGCCATCTCTATCTGCATTCGAAACCCTAATCAAGCAGCCCCCTCCTATAAACCCTAACAATCAATTCAGGTCAGGATCATGCTTTTCAATGTTGTCGCTTTGATTTCATGTTCCTTCTGCTATTTAGCTGTCTTTATTTGATTTTTTTATCTCTTTGAGCTTCAATTTATCGGGGGGTTTGGTTTTTAGTGGCTTCGCATCTATTAGATGATAGAAGGATGGACGATGGAATTTAGAGATATATATATATATATAAGTGTATGAAGAAAATAGGTTTGGGCTCACTTTTAAGGGCTTGCTTTACGAGGTTTTTCGATTTTCCCTCCTGCATTCGGGAGAATTTTCAATTTTCAATTGTTAATCTTTCTTAATTTGGTTGCATTTATCATGCGGAAACGTAATTTGATTTGTTATTCTCTTTGTTTTTCCTTTTCCCATCCAAACAATGCTTCTATTATTGTTCTTCTGTTGCGGTATCAGCAATTATATTTTTCACGATGCTGCTGCTAGACATCGTTAATTTTGTGCTATTTTTTTTTTTTTTTTTTTGTTATAACCGATAAGTCGTAGCTTTGCTCCCTATACTCAGGGTTACATGTGCCCCGTTTATTTCGTGTTATTTGTTTTCGAATTGGCAATTTCGAAGCTAGAGAGATATTGCTTTATAATCGATTTCTCTCAACTGCTTACATAGTTTCACCATGATGTTCCTGAACCTGAATTTATCTCCCGACTTGGTTGCTGCGAAAGAGTCACACTCTGCTATTTCTTCTTACTTCTGCTTGTTTTAGACCTTGGCATTAGAAAGAAAACCGAACTTTAAAAAATTTAATCTGAACTTGGATCTAACCTTTAAATGCGTCTACTTTTTTCAATTTATTTATTATCAACATTATGTAGGCAATACTATCCTCCTAAGAACTCCTAGTCACTTTTAAATGTTATTTTCACCAGTAGTTATAGTAGTCATTTTTTAGTGACCCAAGTTTTCATTGATTGTATGTAAAAAGGAAGTAAGGAACCATAGTTGAACCTTATGAGCTCACAGCTATGAGCAAACACAAGAAATTACTTACAAAATTTAGTTGGATTGTATCACAGAGTAGAAGTTGAAAATTTAGTCAGACCATGAGTTTCCTTACAATTCCACAAAAATTCTACTATTGTTTTACTTCCGCTGTTGCTGCAACAGTTGGGCTTAGGTAGATTACTTTTGCCTGTTTTCACAATACATCACTAGAATATCATAGTACTGCTTAAAAAGTTTTCCTTCATAATTTGTTTCACTACATTTTAAGGCTAGTGATCTTCTTGAACTTATTTTTATGCTATTTTCTTTCTTCTGCATGTTACTTATGTATAGAAAGCGTGGTATTTAACAAATATACATGAATGGTTTTGGAGGAAGTATGACCCAATAATTTTGACCTTCTCTCAATAGGTTCTAAATCGTGACTGATATGAATCTACAAAGATCTGTACACTCCAAACCTTCTGCTAATGGTTTTGGACGTCGTAGAGGCGATAGGGATATAGGTTCTAAGTTTGAGAATAAATCTCAGCCAGGGATGTCAAACTCCAACAGATCAGCTAGTACAAGTGAGTTTCATTATTGAAAGTTTATTCTTTTTAGAAAATATGTTGTACTTGATATTTCTCTCTGTTTATGCAGAAGCGCTTGCTGGCAGCAAAGAGGGAAGTTTTGGGAGTTCCTCAGATGATCGATTAGTCTATTTGACAGCTTGCTTTGTTGGACAACACGTAGATGTCCAGGTTAAAAATGGTTCTATTTACAATGGCATATTCCATTCAACCAATGCTGAAAAAGATTTTGGTATATTTTCTTTCCAATACTCTTCTTATGTCTAATGCATTTTGATGAGCAGCCTTGTAACCAACACCTCCCTCACTTGTGGCCTTAGAAATTTGAGAAATGCCCTACAAATCGAATTCAATTTAATTAGGGAGGAAACGACTTGGCAGAGACTCGAACTTTAGGAGCTCCTACTTTGATACTATGTTGAATAATGTTAAACCACAAATTAACCTAAAAGCTTAAGCTGATGAGTTGAGGTAAATTTAATTATATCAACCAACAGTGTGTTTATTTGAACTTCATTGACAGGAATTGTGTTAAAAATGGCACGCTTGACAACACAGGAGCAGAAACCCGTTGCAGATTCTTCGATTAATAATGCACCTGCCAGGACTTTAGTAATACCAGCTAAAGAACTCGTGCAAGTTATAGCCAAGGTTCTACTTTTGCTATACAAATGTCTTTATCTTTTCCCACTTTTGTGATATAATATCGGGTTGTTTGTAGGTTTCTTTTATAATTTTATTGTATTTCGATGGAACATTATGTCAGTAATTGACAACCATGAAAATTCTGTTAATGTGTGTTCTCATATCCATCTTTCTTTGTCAATTTATCTTCTATTATCTGATTGCTTTGCAAATAATTGATTCCAGGACGTGACTGTAACAAATGATGGATTGTCAAATGATGCTTACAACGAAAATCAGGAACTTTTCATAGACTCTTTTATTTCAAATTCACGACATGTTGACTCAGTGAGAGAACTGAAACCGTGGATACCTGATGATGACGATCCTCAATTTCCTGAGCTGGATAACATATTTGATGGTACATGGAATAGGTTGGTATGCCCTCCCCCTAACCTCATTCAATATTGATGAACTTCATTAACAGGATTTATATTTGATGGTCTATGTGTTTTTATTTCTCTTTTCCTTTTTGGAATTTCTCTTTTCATCTGGACTTCCTACCCATCTACTACAATTTTACTTTTTTTCTTTCTTTTTTTTTCTATTACATAAAAACACATCATTGTTTTAATTTCGCGGTTGGGACTTTCTGTACTCTATATGTATACACAACTAAATATGCTTCATGCTATTGCTTGTTTTAGGAATTGGGATCAGTTTGAAGCTAATGCAAAACTTTTTGGAGTCAAGAGCACTTTTGATGAAGAAATTTATACCACAAGGCTTGAGAGAGGTGCTCAAACACGAGAGTTGGAAAAGGAAGCTTCAAGGATAGCTAGAGAAATAGAGGGTGAAAACACTGAAGATCTTCATTTAGCAGAGGTATGGTAGTTTTTGGCATCTGATTGCATATGAGTTAACTTTTTTCTGGAACTCAATATTTTGCCTTTTATTCTATTTAAACAGGAAAGAGGCATTAGTCTCCATGGCAAGTTCGATATTGATGAGGAAACCAGATTCTCTTCTGTATTTCGTGGGAAGGTAGCTGATGATGATGGGTATGATGAGAATGAAGATATATCATTCAATTCACGTAATATGGAAACCTTTGGGGGGACTTCTGGCTCTGACATCAAGTTTGGAGACATGCCCTCTGGAAAATGCAGCGATGTAGCTTCTGTCTCAAGCTCTTCATCCTTGGTATTTCTTCAATTAGCATTTACTATATTCCCATTGCCCGTTGGATTTTAATTCTTTATTGTATGTTGATCAATTATTCTTTTGGAAAGTAGTTCTGAGTGTTTTAATCTGTTATCCTAGCCGGGTATACATTTTTCTGGATCATGTATGCATCACCTGGAATGGATACAATCTTGCCATTCCAAAAATCTGTGTTCGAGTGCATGGATTTCTGCTTAGTGGCCTAATATTTTTTTTTTTCGTTTTTCTTAAATGTATGAATAAAAATATTACAATATTTGTACTTTGACCTATGGAAAGTCATGTAGTTTCACATCTTCAAGTCTAAGCATTTTATTTATTATTCATGAAACTGGAAAGACTTGGACCCTACATCACTTGGAATATGTTGATATAGTCTTTATTTTATTCTAAAGATAAATACATAATGATGATAATGGCATTAACATTTCAATTCCGAGAAATTATTCCGTTAATTTGGGTTGTTATAACTCTGCCGTTTTATATGATTCATAAAAACCATTATCCTCTTCAGCACTAGTAAAGCTCATTAGAACTTAATAAGTTGTCTCAAGTTGGTGCTGTGGAGGGTTATTTATCCTTCTTGGTTTGTGTTCAAGTACTGTAAACAGTTCAATTGAAAATGGATATTTTCCTAGCTGTTTTATATTCTTTTATTGCATCTAGAGATGAATGAAAGCTAACCTGTCCTCATTTTCAGGATCAAGCACAACCCTTCCTGACAAATATTGGTGTAGATCTTCCCAGATCTACTCCCATACATCATGCCAGGCATTTAGCATCTGAAACTTCATGCAAAAATTGTCCTACTATGGAAATTGAGAGCAGGTTTTTACTTTTACAGTATTCTATAGTTTTTTTGGAGGTTAATTGATTTACTGAACAGGTAGGAAATGATGTTTCAAAGAATATGATTCATGATTGTGGTTGATTTTATGGTTTTGACATCTGAAATGTAGGATCCAGGACAAACAGCATGGGCAAAATGATGCCGAGGAGTCTGTAGAAAAGGACAGGGTAGATTTTAAGAATAGGATTAGTAGAATCTGCTTTGTTGCTTGTTGTTTAGTTTTCCTGGACTTACTCGCTCTATTTTTCACTATTGTAGGAGGCAACTAATGACTCTCAATTTACTGAGTGTGATGGTAAGCCATTTCTACATATTCCTAGCTTATAGTTTACTATAATGCAGTTATCAGCTGGAACTCATATAAGAATGCAGTTATCATTTTAGTTAGAAGAGTTAAGGACTTAAGGTAACATGCATCAGATGTATTAGGCCTAGACCGTAATCTTTCTTTTAGAAGAAAACTGTAGTTTATATTTCTGGTTCTTTTTTTTTTATGGTTTGATGATTGGTCATTTAGAAACAATAGATTTATTGTATTGTTTATTGCATTCAACATGCACATAGATCTCTAAATTTACCATCAAGTTTGATTTTTATCTACTCGTGTTAATACTTTCTGCTTATTGAAATTTGGTGATGGAAACAATAGATTTGCAGCCATTAAAGAAAGATGGATCTGACGAAGGGATATTGTCTAATGTTGCCTCACATGCACATGGATCTTGTGCTCCATCAAACCATGATGAGAAATTAAATCCTCCTGAACTATCTGATGATACAGAAGCTGGAAAATCACGTAGAGAAGTTCAAATGTTGAATCCTAGCAAACGACCTGGTAGTTCTGCATCACGAAATTCAGATGGCACTGCTGGTACTTTCAGTCATCCTGTATTATCTCCTAGCTCCTCCATGGGATCACTATCTTCTGAAAAGTCAACCCTTAATCCTCATGCTAAGGTATTCTTTTTTGCTGAACTTGCGGATGTCTATGACAAATAGGCTTATAACCATGATGACCATGAAGATTTGTAGTTTGATACGAGTCAAAAACTAATTAGTTTGGCTTTTCTTCTATGTTTTTCGTACTATCGTGAGTAGGAATTCAAACTCAACCCTAATGCAAAGAGTTTCAGCCCATCTCAAGCACCTGTTAGGCCACCTCCACCAGCATCTGATGGTTCCTTCTACTTCCAGAGCAACATACCTGCTGTACCCCATATGCATGGGATGCCTTATGGTGTTGGAGTAAGTACATGTATATTGTCTTGTGTTGCTTCTCTCTCAAAAAAAAAGAAGAGCTTCTATTAAATATAATTGTGTGTGCATACATTTTATGGATGGCCTGGAAAATAAATTCAACTTCTTAGCTGTTGATCCGTCATATCTGCCAAAGTTGTGGGATGGTCTAGTTGTCAAGAGGAAGAGGTAATTAGTTTAATCAGGCATCTATCTAGGAATTTGTTTTCTCGAGTTTCTTGATGCCAAATGTAGTAGAGCATGTGATTGTCTGGTGAGATATTCGAGGTGAGCATAAACTGGATTCGAGTCATGGATATACAATAAATTGCTGGAGTCTACGGCTACATTTAGAACCTATGGATCTTGACTTACAAATAGATCCTATGGATCTTGACCTACCCAGATAGCGAGAAGATTTCTGGTTATGCTCATCCTGTAATAGTTTCCAACTTTTATGTGGTTTTTTTGCAGATTGGACCTTCCTTTCCAAGCCACCAACCTGTTGTTTATAATCACATGGTTGCACCAATGCAGTCTCCACATGCATATGTTCAGCCAAATGGACCTCAAGTAAGTATGGTTTAATGAAAATTTTTGAAGCTACGACTGTCTTGATTTCTTTTTCTGAATTTCAAGTAGTGCGAGTTACAATTTTTATTCCTTTGAATTGCAGTATGCTCAACCAATGCTTCTTGGCCATCCAAGGCATGCCATGTACATGCCGGGCTATCTACCTGTAAGCATCCTCAGATTGTCTTGATGCTTTCTTGTTTCATTGTTGCCCTTTTTGAATATTGGGTAAAATGCCTTTTTGGTCATCTTCACAATCATCATTTTCAAGTTTTTGAAATTTGAACTGAGTTTCTGTTTGGTTCTTGAGATTTCATGGTTTTCGATGTTTGATTTCGATTTTGCATTAGTCTTTGAAGTTTGAAATTGGTTTCTAATGAACTGATGACGCAGTAGTTAATGCATGCTAACTGGATTTAGATAGAAAACATTTGTTGGGATCTTTTAATACATATTTCTACCCTAGAATGTTCTTAAGCAGTTCAACTAGAATAGAATAGATAATACTTGGGTGACTTAAACTTTTGCACGTATATCTTCTTCTGCTTCAATTGATCATACTGGCCTGATGAATCAAGTTCTTTTGTATAAACAGGAAATGCCATACAAGGGGCGTGAGTATTAAACACGCCCTCTAATGGCAACTACGCAGTTTTACTACTTCGTACCGAATTCTACTAAGCTCATTGGAGGCATTGCTTTGGACAGAAATCGGGGAGGAAAATGAAGGGAAAATCGACACAATAGGAGAGGTGAGAGGAAGGGGGGGAGTCGATCGGGATGGGGAGGAGTTAATTCCTTTTAGTTGAATCATTTTTTTCCTCATCCCATGAATTGGGTTTTGGTCGCTTTCAAATATCTCAAAAACTAACTACCAATGACGCCACGTTGTTGTTTCATGATCCTTTATTTATCAATCAACAGTTAGATACTTGAGGGTTTGGTTTGTTTGTTTGTGTTAGTCCTACGACATTTTGCACTATATAATACTCATTTGTGTCTATCATGTAACATCGTAGGCTCTTTATTGTAAAACTTTTAACAATTGATTTTTCTTACTTCCTGATTTTTAGGTGTGCAATAAATGGAAATTGTCACTTTTGCTTTCTTGGTAATAGTCGATTTTACTTTTGGATTTGTTACTTGAACTCAATCTCACAAAGCCAAATAACTGGATTTTCTCTAACGGTGTGATGTTAACAAACAAGTAGAATCTTGTTATTGAAGAAAAGGGTAGTTTCTTTGAGAAAAGTGCATTAAAAACTTTGAAGAACTCAACGGGCTACCATCCTTAGCATTCGTCAAAACCAAGCTAGCCAACCAACTGGGCCAAACTCGTGTTCAACGACCAACGTACCCGAAGAAAACCCCACTTAGCCAATCCAATCAACAAACTATTACCAGCACGATGATCAAAAGGAACAGCACCCCCTTAATAGACGTCAAGCTTCACCAAATAGAATCCCCTTAGGCAAATTTTCTAGACGGCAAATTTTCTAGACAACAACCATTAACGGCATCCACCAAAGTTTTTGTATTTGACTCAACAACCAGATTCGAAAAATCCCAACAAGCTTTAAACCATTTCGACTCAACAACCAGAATCTAAAAACCTAACGAGCTTCGAACCAGACAAAGGGCCAAAGCCTCTGCTGCGATAACATCACAGTCGGCCGGATGGAAAAAAGTCAGCAAATAAGCTTATAGATGAAAGCACACAATAAGCTCTTGACCGTCCATATAAGAAAACAAATGATAGTAGTGATTACCTGACCATAAAAACTCCCACCAAAACCCCAATTGCTAAGAACACCACAGCCACGCACATGGCCAACACCAACACCACACTACCAATCTTGTTCTTATCTGGAAAGCGACTTACGATCAACAAAATCACTCACAGATGCCAAAAACGACATCATGTTTGATATGAAGTAAATTACGTAATATATTCGTTGTTGATATGCCATTATTGCAGTTCCTACAGGGAAAATTGTACTATTTCTCAAATTGTTATATAAGTTCCTTTCGGTATATTCATGCACATAGTCGTTGGAGATGTATTGTGTCTTGCTGCCTTACAGTGCCGAGAGGGTTGATACCGGCTTCGAACGTCATCGTTGCAATCATCATAGCGACTAGCATCATTGTTCGTTGCACTTCTCTAATCATATCTCCTTTGTACTTTTCGATTCTTCTTCTGGTGTTTTGTCGTCTTCCTATGTTTGTGCATGTCTATGTTTTTTAAGATATTTTGTCTTTGTCTTTTGAGATACCGTTCTTTCTTACTTATTGGTTTTCACATTTGGAATTGAGGGTAAATATCCTACCATTTGTTATGAATAAACAAAATTGATTTCAGTATGTAATAAACACAACAAGAAGATCAAACGATTGATTTACATCGTTTATTTACAACATTATCACCTATGTGCATCGAGAATCAGAGAAATTGATCTATTGAAAAGAATATATATAGTATATGATACTAAAAATAAATTCAAGAGGGCCATGAGTACTTGGTCATTCATAACAAAAGATTATTGATTCAAGATAATTTTAAAAGTTTTTTATTATCATTCTAATTTAGAGGAACTATCGAGTAATAATTATTATAAGACTCATAATATTTAAATATATTTTTTCTTTGAGTTACCAACATTTACAGGTAATATCTCGAACCTATAACCTTTTGATTATTAGGTCGTACATAACAATATTTAAATACTACCAATGATATATGACTCATTTACATTATTACTCAACATAAATAAAATCGAATCAACTACTCTTAAATTAATACATTAAAAAAAAAACAAGAACAAAATGAATTAAATTTCTACCAACCCTAAAAACTACAAGCCCTTTGAAGCCATGAAACAAATTCTCATCTCTACATCCAATAATGGTAAAACCGTGAGCCACATTGCTTGAAACCTCCATTAGAAAGTTTTTCGAGCTCGAGCGAATTAGCAGCGCGATGTTCGAGGGCTCGGGAGCACGATGCAAGCGAGCCTAGGAGACATGTGGATTGTAGGGCTAGGTCTTGGGGATGGGATTGGTAAATTGGAGTTGAATTGTTGTTGAACATTAGAGCTTATTGTAGGGGACAGCTTGAGCTTTTCCAATGCCTGAAATTGAAGCTTTGTTGGATATTCTCTTACGCACCCTATTCTTGGCCCTGCCCCTGTGCTCCATTTGCTTCTCCTTTCAACCACATTGCAATTCCTTTCCATTTCCGCCGCTTCTCCCGACAATGCGGCATTCTTCTCCGTCGATTCTCCACCGTGTTCTACGGTGGCACCGGCACCGCCGCCTTCCTCCGTGGTTTCGGAGGTTTCTTTGTTATTGGGTGGTACATCCTCGTCCGTTGCACATTTCTGCATTGTCCCAAATAAAAAAATATTAGTTTTGGTGATTTTGTCAGAAATTAATAAAATCATTCAATTAAATTTGATAGGCTGAAATTTGAATAATTTTGGTGATCGAATAGATTTAATTATATTAACCAACGATTATTAACTCAGAGGAATTCATTAAATATTTTTTTAACTTCAAGAGTTTATTATAATTAAAAAATAAATGTTCAATGCTCTATAAAAAAGAACTAACAACATTTCGAGTGACAACTTTGGATTCAAAATTTATAGACACGTCAAGTGAAAACTTGTCTATTATCATAATAACTCAACTTTAAAACATAATCTTAAATATAAGTTGCGAAAAAAACAGAACGACATTAGTGAACGTCACGGGTTCGAATCCTTCACCCCAATTGTTGTAATCTCAAAAAAAAAAAAAAAAAAAAAAAAAAAAACTTATACCTTAACGTTAGTAAGATCAACATTGTTGTCCTTCAAGAATTCAATGAACTCAATGAAATTCTGTTCCGTTGGACGATAATGGCCACTATACGGCCATATAGCCTGAAAAATAAATAAAATTAATAATAAAAGAAAGTTGTAATATATTAATATAATTAAGATTATTAATTATTTAAATGAAATTACCTTGAGAATTCCATCGTCAGCCACCAATCTGCCAGAAGCTGTGGTTACTCCACCAGCAAGAAAGCTTGAGTGTTGAAAATGGCCTTTCTTTTTCTTCCCAACATACAAATTTTTTGAAGCACTAAGAACAAATATCCATTTTGACTCATTGCTTGTGTTAACAAAGTTGCCACTTTGTTTGTGTACAAGCTTTCCTTCTTTCACTATCACTTCATAATTTTCCCTTTGTTTCTACACCCAATCAACATAACCAAACACTAATTAATTACTAAAATTATATATATATAGGTTTTTATTTGTTATATTATTTTTTGAGTTCATCAATTAATTAGAGACGTTCGATTTGAGTTTATGACTTCCAGATTCTAAATGTATTATGTTGGTTGAGTTATTACTCTAAACATCTCTGTCTTTATCTTATTCGTCAAATTTTTTATTTTGAAATTAGGAAATGAAGCTTTCCTTCACTATACCAGGAGTAACCACCCTCGTCCCTAGGCTAGACACCGGAAGACATCGAAGGAATGGAGATACATGGTAAGTTTCGAATTTGAGACTCTTGAAGGGAGCATATGTTAAAGTCAAGCCTAGCTTCAACCAACTGTGTGTCCCTTTACCGATATCTTATTAGTCAATTCGATCTAACTTTTTGAGTTCATGACTTCTAGATCTTAAATAAAAAATTACATTAAGATATATACTTACAGGTCCAAGATATTGGATGCATTGTCGTTGAAGAATTGCTCTACAACACTTTTCAAGATTCAACTCCTTCCCATCTCCAATATCCAACCTTTATTTGACAAAAAATATAAATATAAATAAATAAATAAAATTGCATATTATAAAAGATAATGTATTGAAAATTAATATATATGTGTGTGACAGATATTCTTTTTTAAAATAAAATTTCATACGTCAAACTTTAATCATCCTAATATTAAAGTAAAGTTTTGAAAAGAAAATGAAAAACAGTGTTTGACTTTGATTTTAAAAATGAGAGAAAATGGCGTCAAAATAAGAGGCAATAAATATAATTTAATAAATTAGCGTTTAGTTTTTATTTTTACTTACCAATAAAAAAATGGTTGTGAGCTTTGACTTTCGAACCATACATTGTAGTAAATGTGAAGATTATGGCCGTAGCGATGACGTGGATCGATCTGTTTCATTATAACCGACAACATTTATTAAAAAAATATTAATAAATTGTTTATTTAGTAATAGGTTACTGGTGTCGTTTAACTTTTTCTGTTTAATTAAATTATTCATAAATTAGATTAAAATAGTTATATAAAAGTAATGATTACATTTAAGAATTTGTACGATCTAATTTTTTAGATTATTTAAAATTAATATTTTGATTGAGTATTTATAAATAATGATTACAATCAAATCTTGTTTGAATCTAATTTTTAAAAATATTTAAAAGGAAATTTTATTTTGAATATTTAGAAGT
Source organism: Cyclanthera cordifolia (assembly GCA_037832605.1). NCBI lineage: Eukaryota > Viridiplantae > Streptophyta > Magnoliopsida > Cucurbitales > Cucurbitaceae > Cyclanthera > Cyclanthera cordifolia. The sequence continues at coordinate 6,603,435 of JBBMEG010000018.1, forward strand.
AATGATTTAAGTAAAAAACTTGTTTGACACTAATTTTTAAGAATATTTAAAATAATAATTTATTTTGAATATTTAAAAATAATGATTACAATCAAAACCTGGTTTGAATATAGTTTTTTATTTTATTTTTAAGAATATTTGTTACATATTAATTTGAAAAATTCTTCCTAACAAACACTCATCCCCCAATTTATTAGGAATTTTCAATTATTAAAATTAAAAATGTTTTTTAAATATATGTAAAAAAACAAAGGACTTTCCAATTATGGAAGTTTTAGAAGACTTACAGCTTCAAGCCAGTGTCTCAAAGCCAAAATCTGGGCTTTATCATTCTTGGATAGGCCTTTTCCCACCTGCAAAAAGAAAAAGAAAAGAAAAAACTTTTTAGCTCTAATTATAAACTAACTAAATAAATAAATATATATATATATATATTAAGTTTAATTTATTCTTGTCCATGAATCAAAATGTTATTCCATCTCTATTTTTATAATGATGAAAGCCGGCTTTAATAATTAAAAGTGATTGACTTATTTTATGATAATCACATATTTTAGAGTTAATTTTCTATCATTTCATTCGCACTTAAATGTTTAAATTTCTAAATTACCACACTAAAATATTGCACTAATCAATATTCAAACCCTTTTTTCTTTTTCAAGTTTTGGTCAATTAAGAGGTAAAAACATAGACAATTTTCAACTTCTCCCTAGAAATCAAATATCAACCAAATCATGCACTAGTTAGTTTATTAGAGCTCGTTTGGCTACACCGAGAAGAGAAGAGAAATATTAGTAAGTATGCGTTTTGGGTGCAAGATTTGAAAGGGATAAAAGTTGACCGGAATGAAGCTTGTTTTTTTTATATAAATAAAATTGAAGATAATAAATGAAAAAAAAAAACAACAAATGTGCATTAGACTGCACGTTGGGTTAGGGTAGATTAATGCAACTCTCGCCACTCACCCACCCTAACCCGACATCCCAAACACACCCTTACCATTTTGAGAGAAGATATTGTATAAATATATATCCTAATAGTATAAAAGTCAAAGAAGTCTTTAAGTTCAAAAAATCAAAGTCCATTTAAATTATTTACTTAAAAATAATAAAAACCAATCTTAAATTCAAGAAAACTGTTTAAAACAGAAGCATATGAATGTATCTGAAGAACAACGCCAGTCTAAAATTTGACAGAAGAAAATATATATTAAAAAAACAACAAACTATCAACATCATATATAATAATAATAATTAATAATAATTAAAAAAAAAATACCTTTGCAGCTCTTGCTCCGGCCCTTGACCATTTTGACACGGCGGTTTCCGATTTATTGGTGTCGAAAAACGACACCGAGCTCCGCCGTAGAGCAGCAAAATCCAACGCCTTCCACCTGAAAAAAACCCGTTAAAAAACTGATGAATAACTATTATAATTCGTTAAAAAAGAGATTTTTTTTTATGGGGTTAGTTTCATTACCATAATTCTTCAACGACAACAGCACAATCAGCAAGATTCCGTCTTGTTCGGTAACTTTTGTAAACTTTTTGCAACTTTACAGCGGCTGCATCAAACTGATCTCCGGCCACCGCCGTGGGAACCGCCGTGGGCACCGCCGTAGGGTTTCTCATTTTAGGAAGTGGAATCCCAGCCGGGTGGCCAGAATCCAAATTATTATTTCCAAACGGAAAATTCCTACAAGGCTGCAGCTTTAAATTCCCTGCATTCCTCTCCGACCGAAACCCCCGCGGGTTAACCTTCTTCGTCTCGGGTGTCGACACTGTCGACCCCGATCCCGACGACACCTTTACTACCGCACACATTTTGTGAAAAGGAAAAGTTTTTGGTAACTAAAAACTAATCCCTTTTGACAATTGTCCTCTCCTTCCTTCTTCGCTTTCGATATCGAATTATATGATAATTTAAAGAGAGGTATAACGGTTGAAGTTACAATAAAAGATTGAAAAAGAAACAATCTTGTTTTGATCTTTGGCTTGTGTTTTTTGTTTGTGTTTAAGAATGACAAAGTTGTTGGTTTGTATGTATATATATATATAGAGAGAGAGAGATGGAATGGAATGGAATTTTGAATGAATTGAAGACTATGGATTTGTCAATGCGAGTGGTTTGAATAGTAATATATA
>JBBMEG010000018.1:6644719-6658808 GCA_037832605.1 Cyclanthera cordifolia
AAAACAAAGGAATCCTCATTGGAAGGTGGGGGGAGTTTTCTCGGACCTGCAAACAAGCTCAAGATCAGGACTTCCTCTACTAGATTGGAATGTGTTCATTGTCTTCTTTCGTCCAAGGTCCTTGTTTGTCCACGTACGTGCTGGTGGCGGGTGTGGGGTAGATGGGTCTGTCAGAATGTTGCTAGTAGACGGGAGATGGTTTCGTTGGCCCATGATTTATATAAGCCCAATCCGCCTATTTTAATCATCAATCCAGTTTGTGGCCCTATTTTGTAATCCTTTGGTTTTAAGTCTTCGTGTGGTATGTTCTATTAGGTAATTAGTTGATGAAGGTTGTGTTGGGTCTATCATGTGCTGGATTTCATGGAGAATGGGATGACTGAAATTTGTTCCCATTTTGCTTTGGTGGGATCTTATTCCTCAATCTTCGTTATGGAATACAAATTACCTCCCAAGACTTTTGTACCTTCTCGAGTGCGGAGAAATGAAATATATCTTAAGTTGTCCCATGCGAAGTTTTGCTTCATTATTGCGTTAACAACTTGGTTCAGTACAATTTCCTTGGTAGTCACTCTAACTTCATCTTTTCATTTATCTTCTTCAGTGGTCGCACTCCAAATTGAGGAGAAGACTAGCTCTTGGTATTTTTTGGAAATTTAGGTTGTATTAGCTATTTGTTTTATGTATGGACTGATTTTTCTCAACAAAAAAAAATTAAAACAAATAACTTTTAAGAACATTGAGGAAAGCAATTTAAGCACTTGCTCATTTTAATAGGAGAAGTAAAAGGTCATGTCAAGACATAACCTAAAAAAATAATACCCACATATGTTGTTAAATTGAGACAACTTAATTTTATTTGTTTTGTTTATTTACTTTTGTAGGTTTAAAAATAGAAGATTGCTATATTATGTCCCATTATTTTTTTTAGATGATGTCTTGGCGTGACTTAAATACTTCTCTTTTAATAACCTAGGCAAGTTAAAAGAAGTGTGGTTAATTTTGACTAAAATTATTCAAAACTTGTCTTGAAAAATAAATGATTTATTTGAATGTAATTATTTGAATGCAATAGCATCAAACAAACCTCTAATATTTGATTAGAGGAGACGCTTGAATTAATTATGAATGATTAAAAGGTGTGTTTGAATTATCAAACAAAACAAGCGCTTTTGAAAGTGCAGCAAATTAGTGGAGAAATTAATAGGAAATTGAAGGCTAACCTGCACTTAACATGGGCGCAACCTGTAGTCTTCTCAACGTAAACTTTGCAATTAGGACATCGCTTCCATTTCTTCCCAGCAGCCAGAATCATCGTCATCACATCCTCTCTGTTTCCTCCTCCCTCCGCCTTACGCAGGTTCTGAAACTCTCTACAATCCATTTCCGAATGCCATCCATCTTTACACTTTGCGCAGAACAGCCGCCTGCAGTTCATACACTCCGCCTCCGTCACCGCCTCCGCACCGTCGTCAATCATCGCCGCCGAACAGTCCACGTAAGGACAGTACACTCTCTTCGTCTTCAGAATCATCGCCTCGAACAGAGCATCTCCCCACCGCTCCAACACCTCCTTCGGAACGAAAGAACGGCACATCTCCGGCTCCAGCGCCGCCACGCACTTCGGCTCCGGGCATTTCACCGCGATGCTGCTCTCAAGCTTCGCGGCGATGTATTTGGAGATGCAATCGACGCAGTACGAGTGCGAACAGCCTCTGATTGTGAACATTTCATCTGCAGATTTTGTGTCCGTACAGATCGTGCAGAAGGATTCTGAACAAGATCGAGAACATTCGGCTTTCGCCGGTTTGGAATTGGCTGCAATTGTGGTTAATGGCCATAAGGAGGAAGCGAGTGCTTCCTGGAGTTGTAATTCTTCAGCGAACTTTTCATCGGAGATCGGGAAGACGTCTTGAAGAACTGCGAAATAGAGATCGTCGACCAAGAGTTGGGAAGATTCATGGCTTCGAGAAGACGAGGACGACGATGATGCCTGAACTCCCATTAGAAATAATTTTGAACTGCAAAGTTGATGGTCGCACAGAGTGATTTAAAGTGGGAAAATAACGATTTACCATGCAGATAAAATCGGAATTAAGGCGAAGGCCAAGCGTCTTGGTCTAATCAGTTCTACACTAACTTTGGGTTGGAACTCGAACCATGATCGAACTTTTTTTATTTTAATTTATTTATCTTTTGTTACAACATTTGTTGGAACTCGAACAATTAAATCAACCTAAAACTAAATCTTAGTAAAATTATGGGACATTATAGATAAATGAGTAGAATCTGAATAGGCACCGGATACATTTCTAACAATTAAGTTTATAAACTTTCGATTTGATCAACCAACTCCAATCTTAATAATCAAAAGTATATCGACATTTAATCATTAAATATATTTCATTAAATACTCGTTCTTAAATATACAAACCATTAGATCTTTAGGGCACAAACACCTCATAGAAAGAACGAACTAAAAGTTGAATTAAAGTTAGTGATTAATAATATACTGTTCTTGAACCAACTGTCATATATTATACAATCAAAAATGGTAAATTAGATAGCTTCATCAAAATACATCAGTCATGGCTTAGCTACAAGAATAGAAAAATTTTACACCACCCTACAGAAGGTTAAAACTGCCATGCTTGCTAACTAACTTGTTCTCCTAAACTACTACTACCACCAACAAAAAAAAACAAGTCAAAAAAGAATCCATGGACGAAGCCTGCTCTCGATTTGTGTGCTGTAGTTCTCTTCGAGTCTCGTAAGTATACTCTTCAGCTAAACGGTTTAGCAGCACAGCACCTAAAATAAAACGCATCTACGAGCCGATAGAATGAATAATTTTCCGTGAAGGATAAGAATAGGTGAAACAAAACGCAGTCGAAACCTCAAGAAGACCAAAACTGAATCAAGGTATGCGTGGGAACGTTATTCCTTGGGGAGACCCGTTTGCTACTCTGTGTGGTTTCTTCTTGTAAGTTGTAATGCTACAATGTGGACAAACATATTCTAACCCATCCGTTTTTGCATAATCCTGCAAGTAAAAACAACTGCTTTAAATCGTCATAGAGAAAAGATTACCCAGATTGTACACTCGAGATTTTCCCATAATTTTCTCACGGTGGTCGGAAATTCTACCTTAAATGCACCGAGCCCTTGCCTCCGGTCACACCCGAAATGAGCCCATTCACCACAAATACCACAGTTCACCCAATCCCCTGCTGCACTACTGTTGAACAGATGCAAAGCTTATGGTAAGGAAGTGATCTTACTACAATTATCAAAATCATTCTTTCATCATGCGAGTGAACAGAATCGTTGGAACAAATTGACAAACCTGTGACACAAAAGGCAGCACTCTCCATCTACATCATCATGAGCCAATTCATATTCTAGAAGGTAAGTCTCATAATGTCTTTTCAGTGTATTTCCAACACCCTGTGAAAACATAGGATCAAATTCTTACAACTTACAAAATTAGTAAAATCGAAACAGTTTTCAACTGCCAACAGATCCAAGATCAGAAGATTCACAAATCCATGATAAAAGGTTTGCTGTACATACAGTCATTCTATTGGTCATTGTGTAATTGTGCATCTTAGAGAAGATCTGCCCCTTCCAATTGATACCATTGCCAACATGAAAGCCTCCTCGAGTGACCACCTACAAAGCAGAGCAACACTTTCAAAATGGGTTTTTGCAGTTAAAATACCAAACAGGAGTTAATATTCTATTCTAGAAATTTGACGACCATACCTCCTTGTACAAGTTATAGAGGTCAAGACGCTTCCCGTTGAGTATGGCATCCGGGAACTCCTCAACTCCACCTTGAGGAATATGTCGTACATGTCCTCTTAGTAGTAAAAACTCCATAACGTCCTTCAAGAACTCCTCCTGCAACAGAGGAGAAAAGATATATTAATAGCAGTAGAATAAATAATTTATCAGTGCAGACGATAAACTTTGGAAACATATCTACATGAACATAAAACATGAAGTTGAGATCTATTCTGCCCCAGAAAAGCTCTATACCAGTTCAAAAACCTACGCAAGAAAGCAAAAACAAAAAAAAAAGAACTTTCTAGTTGTAGATTTCCTCATTTTATGAAGAACTTTCTAGTTGTAGATTTCCTCATTTTATGTAATTCCAAGTTATATTGCAGACAAATTTTGTAGTTTCAAAATATACTCCCAATAACTTGATATACACCAACCCTTCAAGTTTAAACCTTGATGATCACAGTATCTTACCTCGGAGCAATCTTGAATTGGGTTTCTTCCACAACCATGTTTCTTTAAGGGCAGTGGATTTAAGGGAATAATCTGCTGCTTGGACTGAGATGAGCTTGAAAATGATTTTCTTTGTGTTGCAGAAGTTGATCCTACAGTAATATGCTTTGATAGGGCAATGACGGGCAAACTAGCCTTGTGTTGACCTCCATTGTTCCCATCTGCTTCAGTCAATCCAGAGAAAGATGTCAATTTATTCCTATGCACACGCGGAATCGGCCTCATGGTGGCTACTTTTAATCTTTTTCTAGCTGAGAGGAAGGGTGCCTTCATCCCATTCATTGGTGCAGGCTCCTCTCCATTTACTCTTCTAATGGAAGAAATCTTTGCAAATGCAAGTGTGTCATGTGAAAGAGTTTTCCTTATTACTTGGCTTGGTTCGACTCTCTTTCTACTAGGAGTAGGTGGTTTAAACCAGTTGGGCAATACACTTACAAGCAACTGATCTGAATGTTCATCATTCGCATCTCTTGAACAAAAGAAGAGCAACCGCTCAGCATCCTCTTTCACAAAAGAAGCAACAGGCAAACCCTGAACACCCCCAATGCCAAGTGCCACTAAACTTCGATATGACATATCAGGTGCTAGCTGCCTCAAGACCTGAAACAGTATTCATGGAGGAAAACAATTTGACATTAACATATTATACATAAACTGACTTCGGATAATTCAACCAAGTTCCGTATTTAATAAATTGAACCTCAACCAGAGATCAACATTTCATTGAGTAATATGAACCAAGTTTTTTCCCTTTAATAAAGAACAAATCAATGTGGAGCTTCAGCTTAATTTAAGTGAGGCAGATAAGTTGGGGAACCTGTGATGCCCAAGCGGGAACCTTCATAGAAACCTCAAATACAGTTGCTCCACAAGCAACAGAAGCAGATTTTCGAGGCTCGTGTATGTGATGTTTGTTATCCTCACAATCATGCATGGCATGTACTAGTTGGCTATTTTCAATAATCTCATGTTTGATATGTTTTTCCAACAGCTGAAAAAAATAGTAGCAACTATATATTAAGCTCCTCTTCTTCTGAAAAAAAAAATTAGCAATGAGAAATGGGTCAAATAGTTCAATCAGAAACAAACCTGATCATCAAAGCAAGTATGAGCACTACCAGACACCAATATTGAGATGTGGGCTGAACTGCAGGTCAAGATATCACATCGCATCGTCACAACACCACGAGAAAAGGATCCTGCTTGAAGAGGTGGTGGAGGAGCACTGAACCATATTGTTTAAGGCATTAATAGCATATACAATTGACATTCACTGAACCAAAGATTAAATTCCTACCAACGCATAGCCTAGATATATGACACAAGAGTTGACATATGGAATTGGAGTACCAAGTGTGTTGAGTAGTCCAAGTGTTCAAACCGTATTCCAATACCTTTCAATGTAAGTTCTTTCAAAGAGGAATCTAACCTGAACTTTCCCTGAAGTTTACTCCCACGGATCTGTTCACCCATTAAAACCAAAAACACAGTCAGTTAAGAACAGAATAACTCCAAAACAACATGAGTTCAGTTCATGGGGATCCCACATAAAAATGTTCATCAATCAACTCCTATAAGCCATAAAACAACCAAAATTGAAATTTTTTGAACGACACTTACTTCAATGTTCAAAAGGGCATTCAGGCCATCCTCTAATGATCTCAATAAGCAAGCATCCTAGAAAGCATGAAAACTATAAGGAAAACCATGTAAAATCGTATATAATTGAAAAGGTACTCGTTCCTGCACACCTAGATGCAGGCGTACCAAATGGCACATGAATATAAGACAAATGCCTGGAAGCTGCTTACTGGTGTGCAAGGCACTCCACAGATGAGAAATCTCGCGGTCACATAATTGTCATGTATATTTATGGCAGGGAGGGTTTCTAAAGAATCATCTTCGCCTTCACCTGCATCTAACTCAGGGGGTTCTACGTTAATCTTTAGAGGTTCTCCAATAAGCTGGGGCTCTAAATCACTACTAATATCGTCAGTATTTCCAGGATGGGCATAATTGCTTCCCACGCAATGAAGCCTAAAAGCAGCTTGTGCAAGCTGAAAAGCATCCCATGTATGAGTAGATGAACTGCAGCCCACAAATAAAATTAAAAATCAAATACTTATCACCATTCACAGACACACAAGCACTTAAGTTTATCCAGAAAAGTAAAAGAAACACAACAATGCAAAACATAACTTCCTTCAACAGCATACAACGTCACTAAAAAGTTAGTTGATTTGTGTTTTGTATAAGAATGACCCAGTGGTGGGTTCTCTCAAGTCTCAACAGTCTATATTTACAATGTCACTAACAACCATCAAGAGGGCCTTAAGTAACTAAGACTAGGAGGTAATGGGTTCAATCCTTGGTTCACCTACCTAAAAATTAATATCTTACAATGGTCAAGAGGGCTTTGGGGTGCTTAAGAGGTGATGGGTTCAATACATGGTGGCCACCTACCTAGAATTAATTTTCTCCAGGTTTCCTTGACATCCAAATGGTGTAGGGTCAGGCAGGATCTCCCATGGCATTAGTCGAGACGCGCGCAAGCTAGCCTGGGCAGTCACGGATACCAAATATATATATAAAAATTTCCTATGAATTCCATCGACATTCAAATGTTGTAAAGTCGGGAGTATGTTTCATGACAATACAATAGTTGGGGCGTGCCTAGCATGGACAAGCATGGATATCCATAAAACAAGAATGAATGACATGTAGATAGCTAGAAATAAGATGCATGGGAACAATTGATTATTTTGTTATTTATCGGAATTTTCCTTGAGAAACTTAATTCATTTTCAATAAGAATTCAGTTTTCATGTTGACTTTAAAATTATATTTATTATATATCATACACTTCACTTCATCAAGTCCTCACCCTTTTTAAATTTGCTTCACATATTAAAAAAAACCATTCAAAACAACTTCCATAGTTTGGTGAGCTCATATAAGAAGTACAATATGTCTATATATGTATGTGTGAGTATGCATGTATATGCATATAGGTGTGCATGAGCAGATGACTTAAATCACAAAATAACTTTGATTCTACTCTAAATGTCGAGATACACATTTACCTGAATCCATAAAGAATGATAAATAAACACCACGTAATTCTAGTTTGTCAAATAGCAAGTAGTGCAAAGCCTTAAAGCAAGTAAAATACCTCTGCACCACTGAAAGCAATGCATTACGAAAATGAGCAGCAGCATAACATGAAAATGTGTTGTTCCAATATATGACATAAGGAATTCCCTGCACAATGATAAATCTCACTCAATAAACATCCTTAGACCACGAAGAAATCTCACAAGTAAGACAGACAGGCAGGCTGCCATCCTTGTTCATAGAAGTCGCCTTACCTTAGAATGAAGAGCGTCCGCTATTCTGCCACCATTTGGGATTTCTAAATAAACCTGAGAAAATAAATGAATTGAACAATCAAGACCAGAATCTAATCTATCCAAATTGATTACTCCAACCCCATCACAAAAAAAGTAAATGAGCAGAAGAAAAAACAAGATGGTTAAGTCAAGTTTTAATTCATCAATTATAGAAGAGAAACTGAGCATACAGTGGTGGGTAATGCAGTATTGAATAGTTCACATGAATCTTCAAAGGACAAATCAACACCATTCCAAACCAAAGACCCAATTTCACCATTTTCAAGTCGTTCCCCTTGTAAGTAGACGAAGCTTGGTTGACATGAATCTACAATTATACTAAACTCACCCTTGGTTGGATTTGTTAGTACTCGAACCTGCACATTCAAGCAGTTGCATAATTTGACAATAACCATCATTAATTGAGTATGAAAAAAATTGCAGATAAATGAAACCTAATGAAGATTCACACCTCCAACCGTCCCGAAGAAACTAATACTGGAAAGGGGTATTTCAAGTTATCCTCACCAACATCCTCCTCATACTTCACTTCAGGCACACTTCCGCAGGTGACAGCAAGTAAGCTACAAGTCTGTCTAGCAGCTCCTACGGAATGAAGCATCATTTACAAGAGAAGCGAAGGTAAATTGCATAAAGCGAACTTCCTCATGCAATGAGACCTTTCAACTAGTTTTTGGAGCCGTTAAACCACAAACATTCACCAACAACAGAGCCCAATGCCCTGGCATCAGCTACAAAACTCAGAGACAAATACCCACAAGCCATGTCATAGAAGTAAAGAAACTGAATTCTTATTCTGATCTCCAAACAATGTCATCATTCTAAAGCCCCTCAGAAACGACTATAAGATCAAAATCACAGTTCACCGCACCAACAATTAAACCCTAAACTCACCCACTTCAGCACAAATTTTCTGCAAAAACAGGACACTAAACGTATTAAAAACTCAAACCCTATCCGCTAAGAATCTTCAACTATGATCAACATATACTGCAAGAGCAAAACATACATTCAGCAACTGGTTGAGTAAAATTGCTTGAAGAATAAGCACAAAAAACTCATTCCAACGCAAAACCCATCAGAGAAAACCTCAAAATCAAACGAGCCGGCCACCAGCAGAAGAAGCAGGATGAAATTCACCGCGAAATCGAAGAACCCAGCAACCCAATGGGGGGAAATCAAAGAAATTTTGAACACCCAGCGCGATAAGATCTAGAAAATTCCTGAAATTTGAGCACCGATAGAAGATAGGAGCTCGAAAAGCAAACCCTAGGACCTTAAAATTTTTAAAAGAAAAAAATCGCAGAAACAAAATAGAAATAAGAAATATTGTTACCTTTCTTTCTCTCTATTATCCAAATTCCACGCAATAAACTCGAAAATCAAACAAAAGCTCACACAGTCGTCAAAATTAAATCCAAATAATTAGTTCCTTTTGGTAAGAGAAGTGGGGTGTCAGATAAAATCAATCCCACATCTCGAAACATGAAGCCCAACAAAACCGAAACGTTTAAATCATAGCCCTTTCGAACCCAATCAAGAAAACGCATCGTCATCGCCTACCAATTCACTTCAACGATGCAAATTGTTTGGTCTGTAGAGTTTATACAGAATCTCTACGTAACTTGCAAGATTTGGAAATATATATATATATATATATTTATATTTATTTATTTAATTATAATTTATTTAAATGTTTAATATAAAAGGTTTTCTTTTTCTTAAAAAATTTGATTGTAGGATTAAGAAAGAGCGGCATGGAATCATTTTTACTTTTAGACATGTTTTGGCTAATTAATCATAATAACATCTTTCCAACATTATTATTTGGTTTTAAAAAATAAATATATAACTCCAGTGTTAATTGGTGGGATTGGGTAAAGATTTGGAGTTTCAATCTTGCCTTCATTTTATTAATTCAAATAATATTTATTATTAGTTTTTTAAATGTTTTTATTTTGTAAGAGTTGGAGTATAAAATCATATGTTAAAAATACTTTTATTTATAAACTTGGAAGATCATGTTTCAGATACTTGTTGTATTATTTTACATCATCGAGTTATATTCAATATATTAAGAGGGTTTGGATTCGAATTCTTTTAACTTCAATTGTTGTCTAAGTCATATCAAAATATAACATACAAATTTGTAAATTTATGAGCTTCTAAAGTGATTCAACACCTTTTAACTAGATATATTTTGTAATATAATGGACTGATAGATCATGACCTAAAAGGCTAGTAGTGATTAATCGACACATTATTAATTGTTGTTGAAGATTTTTTTTTGAAGCTAATACCACAAGGTTATGTTTGGCTACAACAAGAAGGGAAATGAAATAAAGGAAAGAGATAAAAAAAAATAATGTAAAAGTAAGTAAGTGATTGATGAGATGTAACTGGATGAGCTAAATAGTGAAAAATGACCACTTCCCACCTCTTCTCATGCATTCCCACCACACCAAACGTGTCTTAAACATAATAATCAGAGTAACAAACGCTCTTTAAAAAGTTACTTTCATCCATCACTACATTATAAATCTTTTATCAAGTTCATCTTCATATCACAATGATTGAAAATCACATAAAAGCTAAAATTCACCATACAAAGACTCCAATCCAAAACCTATAACAAAAGTAATAAAAAATAAACTAAAGCATTGAAAATAGCCTTTATAATGTTGCCACTTTTAATCGATTATGGATTGTGTAATGTTTGTCCATCTCTTACAAAAAATTATTGTGATTTTCATGATAAGCGACACTCATGAACATCAGTGGTGTATCGTTACTGAAACTACGAGACTTCGAAAGTGTTAGAAGGTTTAAAATTGATCTAAACATATATACCAAAAGTTCAATCTAATCCCAATAATAATTAATTAGAACATCTTTGTTTTCCTCCTATCTTTCATTTAATTCCAACACGGTCATAAAGTATACATACAATGTCATAGAATATTCAATAGAGGGTCATGCCCTCCAAGTACTTTTGAAATTGTTATTATTATTTATTTTTTTTAAATTTGTGTGCGCAAGAATTTATTGCATATTTCAATATTACATATGGATGAAAAATGATAGTCTACACCGGTTGGGGATTATTACTGAATATATTTATACTGAGCTGATAGTAAAGATTATTGAATAAATTATTTTTAATTCAATCAGTTTAAAATCATGCATAATAATAAGGATTTGTGTTATTGTATTAGAAAATATGTCCTACAAATTTTGTGTTCAAATAATTTAATGATCTTAATAACTCTATTAACACAATCCAATTTGGTTAAAAACTTGTTTAGGTTAGGTTGGATTTAATTTAATGAAATAAGTTTTTGAACACAAAAATAATTTAGATTAACTCAAAATTTATTATAGTAATTGTATTGAATATTCACATAATCAAAACTATTTACAAATATATAAAATCTCAAAATTTATCATAGTGAACGTACTCCATATTCACTAATGAGGAGATTGTTTTTAATCACCCCAATCCTATATATTAAAACTGATTAATCTAACTTTTGTAATTTGAATTGTTTTCTATAAAATTTTTGAATATTCTTATGTTATTTGTTTTAATTTTTAAATAATTGAGCATGATACCTTCTAATTTGAGTCAAAGACTACAACCAATATGTGACTGAATTTTAAAGAGTAAAAATTCTAAAAATAATAATGAAATTTTAAAAATTAAAAATAATTATGTTAACTTAATAATAAATGGAGGATTTTGCAAGACTGGTTATAATTAATCAACTAATTAAAAATTAAGTAAAATTTTAAAATATTAGTAAATATATTTAAACATTTAGAATATATAAAAGTTAGATTAACTTGCTCTAACACATATAGGATTAGACTAATTAATGAATTCACTAACCTAGAACTTTGGATTAAGAAGAAGAAAATTTTCTGAACCAACTCAGGTCAAACTCTATGGTAAGTTAAGATTATAATTTTAACTCGCATTCTAAAAATTTATTCCAAGGTAATTTACATTGGTGGATGATCGAAATTTACTATTATGCTACCGTTAAAATTATTGAAATCCCTGACCAGCAACTTTCAACTGCTCGAGCCATTCGCCCGAATTCGAACCTCTCCTCTTCCACTTCCAATTCCAGAACCGCCATTCGCGATTTCGAAGCTCTCCAGACTCTGCTGCAGGAGAAGACGATCGATCTTCAAATCGCCATCGGATCCAAAACTTCGCACACAGAAAGAACAAGAATCAGAACAAGTATAAATAAAAGTATGACGATACCTGATCTCGATTCAATCGAGAGTCAATCCAGATCTGTTTCTACCTTTTACAAGATTTCTCGGAAGGTAATTTCTTAATCTCTTGCTCGATAATACGAGGCTCTTCGTCGTCATATCCTTCGCAAATAATCTCTCCATCGTCGTCTCTGTAGCAAATCACACCATTCGAACGATCCTCGAAAACCTGCGGAAGTCAATTAGACTGTAAGAATTACGATCGGATCTAAGAAATCTGCACGCACGCAGAGAAACTAACCATGTTGTTCTTTAAAGAAGATGTAATATGGAGTTTGAAAGTTGTGTTGAGTGAAAATTTTGCAGGTTTGAGCATAAAAACTCTGGTAAGATGTTTAGTTGGAAGAGATGGAAGAGATTTTGGGGAAAGAGAAGGAGATCTGCAGATTGTGGCTGCCATATGGTTTGCGAGCTTTACAAATTCCTCTTACGAAAACCAAAGCGTTCTTATATGAATTTGAAGTAAAAGAGCATTGAAACTTTGCAGGTTATAAAAGTTTAGGACCCAATTTGCTTATCTTGGATTTTTTTTTTTTTTTTTTTTTTTTTTTAATTGTTGGTTTTTGGATTAATTTATTGACAATGGCCATTGGGTCTTTTCATAATCTGGTAAATTATTGGACCTTAAATCACCTAATTAGATCATAAACAAATTTTGTTTGTGTTTAACCTTTATACACACAACAAAATGAGTAAAGTTCATGGTGAACTAATCTCTTCAATGTTAGATGTTTGATTTTCCCACCCTACATGTTTTTTTAAATTAACGTTCAATAAGTTAACTACATGAGGTTTTTCTAAAAAAAAAAAAAAAAAAAAATTTATTTTTTTTCTTTTTCATGCAAATTGGGGAGAGAGACCACAAACCCTACATTAAAAAAAAAGTGCCCACAAAAAAAAAAAAGTTCTCACTACTAAGAAAATAGAAGTATTTAAGTTATGTCATGTTTCATACGTGGTCAAATATAAGCCACAACTTAATTTTATTTGTTTTATTTTTTATTTTTAGAAACTACAAAAAATGTAAGATGTGACTCATATTTTGTCACATAAATAAGCATGACCTAAATACTAAAGAGAAAATTGATTATGCATGCGAAGAACAAACATTAATTTAAAAGAACCAAAAACAAAATAGTGTGAAAATGAATATTGATTATGAAAAATAACTATATGTCTCATAATCAATTGCACACTACTTTTTTCCAAGAGTCTGTTTGGCTCATTTGTTTTCCCAAATTATTACTAAACATCAATTCCCCAACCCAAGCATTTAATATTCCATAGTAACCTCGGTCTTCAAACGAACAAATTATTACTTCAAATATCATTAATCTTTCGCCATTATTTAAAAGATCGATGTTCTCAAAAACATATATTAGCATTAGCGTGACTAAATAAATTATAATAATATAAGAAAGCTCATAATCAAGTTTGTTACTTTCAAATACGTTTTTGTTCGTAATTTAAATGAACAAGCTATTATAGAAAGATTTACGTTTTTGTTCGGAATCTCATGCACATATACACACGCCACATATTTTTTTTTTTAACTTATTTTTCAAAAAAAAATTATTCTAATTGTTTATAAATTTTTTTTCCTTCTAAATAATTGCATTCATTTTTTCTAACTTCTTCCTTTTACGTTTGAATTTTGATACTTTAGTATATATAATTTGGTTTTCATCTTCATTGTCATTAATCTATATTTTAATTAAAAAAAGTATTTTGTAATTTGTAATTAATGATAATTTCACATTTTATAAATATGTTGTGTATTTACGTTAAATTGAGAATCAATTTCATAATTTAAAAAGATGTTTTATAAATTATATTTAACCACATTTTTTTATTTTCGATTATTTAAATCAATTTTATATAGTTATTAATTTATATGTATATTTTAATAAAGATTATGAATGAATAAATAAATAAAATATACTATTATATAAAAAAAAATCTTCAACATTAATAAAAATTTTCAATTATTTTAAAATATTTATTCATTCATATTGTATTTTATTTTCTTTATTAAACAGAAAATGCAAAAAATCTTAACATTAATAATAATTTAAAAATCGAAATAATCTAAA
>JBBMEG010000018.1:6672342-6685264 GCA_037832605.1 Cyclanthera cordifolia
CTAGACAAAAGGGTAGATTGGATTTAAATGCACCTAACAAACTCATCTAAGAAGTCTTAAGCAATTATGAGCTTGTTCGACGATGTTTGAATTTTAAAAAGTACCAAAATAAGAATTTTGGAAAAAACAATTTATTTAAAATTCTGCAATGTAATTAAAAATCTCTAGAATCTTCTTGTTTTTTCTTCTTGTACTTGCTCCTTCATGAGAATGCCCCAAGTCATTGGTTGAATTCGTATCACTTCCACTCCTCCCCACTCCACACTTTTTTCTACAAAAAAAACAAACGCACCCTAAAATTCTCCTCTGTCCAAATAAATAAATTACATTTAAAAAAACAACAACATTATTATTTATGATAAATTTTTTGCTAATTCTTCTTTTGGTAAATACTATTTATTATTAATATTATTGAACCAATTTCTTTATAATTAAAAAAATGTTACATGATAAATTGTGAGAATGACATAAAACCCTCTAGATTTTCATTAACTTTTTCACAAATATATATAGTACATAGAATATCAAATCTTGAAAGATCTCATAACAAACATAGATAATATCTAAATAATATTCTAAATATATACTAATACTCAAATATCAAATCTAACATATCTAGAGAACATCTCTAGATATTTATTATTCCTAACACTCTCCTCAAGTTGGAGTATGTAAATACTAACATGAAACCAAATTCATTGCACAATGTACATATGAATGCTATATCGGATGTCGATCTAACTGTCGAATTGAAGTATACCAAATACGATGTTTTATTGCACCTCACGAATCATGTGGATTTCATGAATCATCAAATGTTATCGATCTTGTCGCCGAACATAATATGCCGCAAATACGATACTTTATTGCAGGAATTTGTCAAATTTTATTCGATCATGTTGCCGACTATAATACCGCAAAATAAGATGCTAATCATGCATCATACGAATTGTGCAGATTTTACAAATCGTAAAATAACTCTTACTAATAGGTACACACTATTGAGTTTAAAATAACCAAAATTACTATTTTGAAAAAGCCTTAATTTAAGATGGCTCTGATACCATGATAAAATTTTGAAAATGATATAAGACCTTCTAATTTTTCATTAACTTTTTGTTATAAATATATATAGTACATATAATATTAAATCTGGAAAGATTTCCTAACAAACATAGATAATATTTAAGTAATATCCTAAATAGCTACTAATATTCAAATATCAAATCTAACCTATCTAGAGAATATTTATTATTCGTAACCTACACATTTAATTAATGGAAAATGATTTGAGAGAAGCATTGTGACTAAAGTTCTTGAAAAAATTAAAATGTCTTGAAAATGATACACATTTAATTATTGGAAAATTGTAGTGGATGTGTTATTCTCATGAATTAGTTACAAATGTAATCAAATTTTAAAATATTTTCATATATAGTATTAATACTGTATTATAAATATTGTATTATAGGAAAGTAAGTCAACTGTAAAGGCTTGACCTGGACAGGATCCCATCTAGGCCGGCTATACCCTAAATGCATGATGAAAACGACCTTTGAAACTGAGACATGATAGATAAACACCTCATTTATTAAGAAAAACAGTAATAGTTCGTAAAACGTGCAAAACGAGTACCCAGTTCTAAACCTAAAACCGTAAAAGAAATAGTCAGTCAAATCAAGTCTCTATAGTAAAATTCATACTTAAACACATGCGGAAGAAGAAGAATCAATAGAAATGACATAAACACGACAAGTCCATGGTCTTCACAGCTTTATATCAGCCATTATAGTAAAGTTCGTGCGTACCGTGGAGGCCCATAGAGAATAGGGGTGAGTTATTAAACCCCCGTAAGGATCCCTAACTTGAGATCAGTAAAAATATATATATAATAAATGATATGCAGTTACAAGATATCAGATGATGTATATGATGAATGATAATACCCAGGGCGGCATTGATAGGGCCCTGCAGTTCTGATTCTTCAATAAAACGTAATGGCGGTACTGATGCTACCTTGATGGGACATGCCACTCTTGAGCCTTATTAGATAATAATATACACTTTTGGTGCTACCCTTGCAAGGCAATGCCACTCTCGGGCCTTCAATTCGATGCTAACTTATGATTTTTATAGATGCATAAGTAATGTAGATACTCAGGTTCACATCAATAAAATTTACTAAATCAACATGTGTATCATGAAGACATGCCAGCTTATCATAAATCAATAACTCAGTTCATCACATTATATATATTGTTGGTAGCATAGAAATAATATTAAGTACACGTCACACAACAAACAGAGCAATCAATGCAAATCAATAAGTTGTTCACACCCAACTCATCCTACACATGCTTACGGTTATCGACAAAACCCTAAGCTAAGGATAAGATCCCCTACCTTGGCTGAAATGCACTAATTAAACCCTAAATGCTCAAACTGCGAGTCCTGGAAGTTTTTCCAACTTAATTTGACCAAAAAAGAGTTAATGAGTCAAAATTAGCACCTAAGACTATTAAAAATGGACTTAGAGAATCAAAATTACCCAAAAAATACTATCCAAAATTTTTTCGGCGATTAGCAGCGATGCATGGCCGAAACAGTGACCAGCAGGCGGTGGTTCGTGAATCGACAATGAGAGTGCATGAATCGGCTACGACGACGCTTGAAATCCACGCACAGGTGATAGATGGCTATAAAAATAGTGACGTGGAGTGCGCTGATTTGTCTTCAGCAGGCTCGAGAAGCACATGTGGTTTAGGAGACAACATTGCAGGCTCGACGTTCTTTAACCATTACAAAGCTGAGGATCAGAGGCGGCGCTGACCATGAGGTGACAGATCTGAAGGGTTCAGGCGATTGTTGGTGAGGAAAACAAGTGAGCTCGTAGTTTGGCTGCGAGCTCTACGAAGGTGGGGGTGATTCGCCGCTCGAAACTCGCCGTCTCGCGGCAAGTCTCATGTGGCTGCTGGCGGCGCATGTGGGGACAAACCTATTGAGGACGCTAACGGTTCAAGCCTCGGTCGACGGAGGAAGGAAATTGACGGACACTGAATGGATGAAGCTGAGGGGCTGTCGAATTTTGCAGAAAACGAGGGGACAACGAAATTGTGGTTGCTGATTGAGGAATTATGACCTAAAAAGTAAACTTTTGTCTTTTATAGTGACAGGGAAGTTACTAGAATTGGTAACATTCACACTTCTCGGGTTGTTACTAGAATAATGCACATTAATACAATGACTAAATTTGTAAATTTTTTTGAAAGTGACTATATTTATAATTATTTTATAGTTTTAACTAATTTTATAAGTTTCTCATAATTAAAATATCAAGTGGTTATCCAAATAACCATGGGCATATTGTCATTAATTCAATTAACATGATAAGGTCGAATAACGTTTATAAATTAAATGTGGAATTAATAAAAATAATAACTTTTTATTAATCATTCCATTCCAGGATATTTGACTTTGAAGAACTTAAAGCAGACTTTTCCTTCTTCAGTATTAGCAACTTCTGTATCGGTAACGAAGCAAAGGAAATATAGAGGAACATAGTGGAAGATGAGCAGCTGAAAATCATTAAATGTCATACATTAAATGTTGTTTAGGCTTTTAGGACATTGTCCTTAACATTTTTGGTTTGAGTTCTTAAGGTTTTCTTAGGTAGTTAGAATCAACAAGGGTTTGTTATGGGTTAGTCGAGATACGCGCAAGCTGGTCTGAATATTCTCAGATGCAAGTATACCTTAATTTTTATTTGATATGCATATTTATGGAACTTGAGTTTATTAAATATATTGGAATTTTTTCATGCACTTTTTAAATTATTCTACTTAATATGTTATTTTTTGAAAAAAAAAAATTATGTTCAAAAATAAATGAAGTTAAAATTTTGACAATAGATAAATAATAAAATGACATTCATTTCCTATTGAAATTATAATTTTGACCTAGGAGATGAAATTTTATGTCAACAAAATAAGAGATGGTTACAAAGTCATTATACTTCAAATAGAAAAGTGAAAAAAGTTGGTTATTCACTCCATCATTGGAGTTTACTACTCGACAAATCTTGTTCGACCATTAAATATAGAAAATAAGACCCGAAAATACTGCAATTTTAAAATTATTTCAAAATTTTAATATATATGTATATATATATAGATTTTTAATTTACTATATACTTATAGATTTGATATGATAAAATTAGAACCTAAATTCATAATTCAAAATATATATAATTAGCCAAAGCGAGCATAGAATCATGATCCAACTTTGTTGTCGTTGCAAAGTGATCGTGAGGCACTTGCTCTAACCTGGCGAGCAAGTCAGCCAAATGAAAATCACAGAGCGGGTGGCACAATGGGTGCAACCTCTATTATGGGCTTCGTGAAAAAATTTTCGAAAGAGAGAGAAAGAACGTTTTGAAATACATTTTGTCTTTGAAAGTTATATGGTAAGATGCAATAAGAGAGAGAACAACTAGCTTGCATTCATCATATAATAGCTTAGTAGGAGGGAAGCTTCAAGAGTCATACCCTCCCCTATAATACATTCTGGCATATATTTGATGTGGCAGACTTGAACGTCAAAAAGGGCGAGAAGTCATACGACTCCAAAACATAAAGGAAATTACAATGACATGGAAAGTAAATCCTATACTAGAAAAACATGATAAAAGGGGTCTAGAGGTTCATACGGCTATGTGCAACACGCACTGGAAAAGAAAGACCGTGACATTCTCCCACCACTTAAGCTGTTGATGGTCTTATCAACTAACTCTACTCGAACTCATTGATCGTTCGAGGGCTTACCTTTTGTCCTTGCGGTTCCATCGAACTTCAGTGTTAGCCACGCTTTCGCAGTCTTCAAGAAACTTCTGTAGGCTTGAATTCTTGATGTCAGCTTGGTCTGTCTCTTTAGCTAAGACTTCAAAGGCATTACGCAGACGGACCGATATACTGCTCACTTCAGAAAGGGGCCACCTCGGGCTCATCATCGGGAACTTCTGCCCCATCATAGACTTCTATCTCCTGTCCTTTGAGGGAGACTTCTCGACTCGAGACCAGTTGTCTCGGCCATCACTGGGCCTCGTTTTCGTCTAAAGGGCCGACAACAAGCGCACGCTACTTGGGTGCTTCATCCTAGTCTTCACGGTCGTGGGACTGGACCTGGTGATGACTAAACATTCAGTGAGCAGTATAGGAATGACCTTGTGCTTGAGAAGAAACTCCATCCCCAATATGACATCAAAGTCATCCATTCTAACGATCACAAAGTTAACTTTGCCGGTCCAATCGCCCAGCTTGACACTTGCGTTCTACTCGAGTCCCAACACGGGTAGGGCTGTAGAATTAACAGCTTTCATCCGTCCTTCATCCTTATCCCAGCTTACATTTAGACGTTTTGCTTCCATTTCGGACATAAAATTGTGGGTGGCCCTAGAGTCATCCATAATGGTTCTCACTGCCTTATGGTTTATCCATGCATCGACATACATAAGGTCTTTGCTTGATAGCTCATTCGGCTCAATGACACTCTTTTGCAAGGCCAACGGATACTTAAGCGCACCGACGTGAGGATTTTTTCTTTCTTCCTCTAGGGCTGTTAATTGCGCCACCTCTGCTTCGTCGTCCTCTTCGACCCTTGTCTTTTCCTCAAGTGACGCTCGCATATCCTTGAGGGCTGGTCGGTTAGAACATTCAGTTACTTTATGGAGGCCTTTGCAGAGAAAATAACTCAGAGGCCCTCGATTATAGCCAGTCGGCTGAGAAGGTTCTCGCCTTATTCTCGATGGTGACCCTTGTTCTTGGCTTGTCCCTGACCGGCCTGCTCCCCCACTATTGAGAGAATTAGGGAAGTTGTTCCTTGTATTTCGTCGCGGGGAGGCCTTGTCTCGCCTCACATCTTGAGTTTTCTCGCTGTTGTCATCGACTTTCAAATAAAATAACTTTTCTGCGGCTGAATAGGCTTTTGACAAGGTTATAACTCTTTGTTCGTAAACTTTTGACCTTGCCCACGACTTTAGTCCCTCAACAAAACAGAAAACTTTGTCTTTCTCTGCCATGTCCTAGATGTCTAACATTAGCCCCGCAAATTGCTTGACATAATCTCGGATCAACCCTGTATGTCTTAGTTCACGCAGCTTACGTCTTTCCAGGATTTTGGCATTCTCGGGAAGAACTGAGACTGCAACTCTTGCTTCAGCTTTTCTCATGTGTCGATGGTACATCTCCCTTCTTGGATGTCCATATATCGCGACTGCCACCACAGTTTGGCTTTGTCGCCTAGATGCATCGTCGCTAAAGTGATCTTCGGCTCTTCAAGGACTGTGTTCATAGCCTTGAAGTACTGCTCCATGTCAAATAGGAAGTTTTCCAAAGCTTTGGCATCTCGAGCGCCACGGAAAGGCTTCGACTTAGGCGCCTTGATATTGTTCAATTGAATAATGCCTCAAGTTGAGGCTTGATTACCCACCGCCATCATGGTGAGGTTTGTACGTGAATTCATCTCTCCCAACTCAGTCTTGAGGTCATCGAGTGCGCTCTAACACTTTTCGAAAGGCATGCGACTAACTGTCCAATTGACCTTTGAGCGCTTTCAATTTTCTCAATGCGCTCTTCCATATGGACAACAAAGACTGATGAACTGTCACCACGTTTGAACGTTTCAAGTCGTGAGGTTTTGCTTCGAGGTTCTCGACCCTCATCATCAACTCTTGGACAAACATTCCATCTACACGGCCAACTATCGTGTCAATCATGTTGGTTTTGGAACTAATCTCTTCCAGGCGAGATTCGAAGAACCGAACAGTGTCTGGGAGCTCTTTCAAATAGAGCATCGCTTCTTCTAACTCAACCAATCGGTTAACGTGGGCCTTGCCCATTGTTTTCTTCTAGGTCATTTTCGCAATTACTTCTCAACGGAGCTAACAAAGCTCTAATACCAACTATCACAATCCAACTTCGTTGTCGTTGCAAAGAGATCATGAGGCACCTACTCTAACCCGGCGAGTAAGTGAGCTAAATGAAAATCGCAGAGCGGGTGGTAGAACAAGTGCAACCTCTATCACCGGCCTCGTGAAAAGGTTTTCGAAAGAGAAAGAAAGAACGTTTTAAAATACGTTTTGTCTTTGAAAGTTATATGACAAGATACAAAAAGGAACACAACAACTAGCTTGTATTCATCATATAATAGCTTAGTAGGAAGGAAGCTTTAAGAGTCATACCCTCATATAGTACATTTTGGCACGAGGAGTCATACGACTCCAAAACATAAAGGAAATTACAATGACTTAGAAAGTAAATCCTATACTAGAAAAGCATGATAAAAAAGAGTCTAGAGGTTCATACGGTCATGTGCAACACACACTGGACGAGCAAGATCGTGACACATATCTCAACTGACACTAATGATGCTTTAGCAATCACTCGACCAATGGTTCGAGTCTCTCCAATCCCTTTTCGTTGTACTCAAAAAGAAATAAAAAAGATTGATTATGAATCATGTCTAGACAAGTTAGAAACGTTGTATTAATCATTCCTTCCTTTCCTGCCCTAGCCAAATGCTTGTTATTATTATTATTATTTTTAAATTAATAAATAAAACTAGCGAGTGAATTCGTAGAAATTGACTAGAGGGAAAATTTACTAATTTTAGAAACAAAATTATTTCAACTCTTTGTTAATTCCCTCTAACCTAAAGAGGTGATGTTATTGGATTATTGGATTTCTTTTTCTAAAAGATTTATGGATGGCTTTGAGTACATCTTTATCTTTAATCCTCTAGCTATATCCAAATTGAGTTTAATACCAGCATCTAATTTTAAGTTATTGATATCATAATTCAAAACACATTTTATGAAATACCATAGGATAAAAGGAGATGAAGAACAAATCAAGGGAAGATAATTTTAATTTGATCCTAAAACAACCCTAGACTTTCTAATTGCTGAAATATTTTGACCAAAGTGAACTCAAAACTCTGGATTCTGCTTGTTACCAACATTTCTTCATTCATCACCAAATACAAAAGCTCCAATCTAGATAAATTTAACTCTAAACTTAAGAACTTAATAACAGACAAGTTATGAGAAATCCACCAAATCAAGATCTATATATTCCAAATTACAGAACACATTAGAAACGCATCTCCATTAAAAGCTGACATTCCAAGCAGAAACATAGCCTATAATTCCTAAAAATCAAGAGGCATTCCAAACATTTTGTTTATATCATCCATGGCCTCCTTGGTAAACACTGTTGGTTCAAACAAATCACAGTCTCTTGATTTTACCAATGACTTTACGGGCGGTTGAGTCGGTGCAGGCTCTAATTCATCATCAGGAAGTATAGAGAAACCACCAAAATCAGTTTGCATTTCTTGTGGCTTTTCATGCTTCTTAGATCTCCTAGTCCTAACAAATTCAATAGGCTTTCCAAACATGTTGTTGATATCATCCATGGCTTCTTTCAGGTTTACTGTTGGTTCTACCAAACCATGGTGGCATATGTTCTCTACCTCTGGTTCATTTGAAATGGCAGTTCCGACAAACCTACAGACAATTGTATCTTCTCTAAACTTAGGATGAATAGGATCTTCCACATCAGAATCATCAACATTTTCAAGGCTGTTTACACGAGGAAACACAAATGTATTGGCGTGTGAAGAAGATGCTGTAGAACCTCCCATAACATCTCGTGACTCGCTTGATTTCGATGGACCCTTGTCGTAACATGTGTTGCCAATCTCACCACTTGCTTCATCATCCACAAAAATCATCAAAGGCTCAGGCTGGTTGGATTTGATTGTACCACCGTGTTTTGGCATTGTGCATCCCTTCTGGTTTTGTAGTACAGTTTTCTTATCAAGATTCTCGTCAACAAACACCTCAAACCCACTGTTGCAATCTTTCTTTAAATTGTTTCTATGTGATCTTCTACAAATAGGAGCCATCTCTATAGGCTCAGAAAACATACTGTTTATTGCATTCATTGCTTCTTTCATATTGACAGTTGGTTCCACCAAACCATGGTGACAAGCATCTTCTGCTACAGATTTTCCATAAATAGCACTATCTACAAACTTCACAACGACTGTATCATCGCTCTTAAACATCCTCGATTCATCTCCGTCTTTATCTGCTGAATCTTGAGGCATCTTCTCAGTCTCATTTCTACTATTAAGCACTGTTACATCTATAGGTCCATTCTGAAAAATTCCTGTGTCTCGAAAATCACTATTGTTCGCCTCGACATCACCATGATTAGAAGTGATTTTCTCAGGTAGATGCCTCCTTGAAGTTCTTCCATGCTGATGCTGCAGAATGTCTGCTGTTCGTTAGAGAGTTAACTGCATTTTCCCTACCGAAGACAGCAAGCGAAATAGGCGCTTAAAAAAGTTTCACCTGAAGTCTCTTGTAATTGTGTCTTTTCATGCGATTGAGAAACTGCTCATATGATTTTTGTAATTCATCAATAGGTTCAGCAAGCCTATAAAACAAGCAAATCATGACTGCATTTACTTCGAATAACACTGCAGGCAATCTCATAAGAGAAATTCTTGAAATAGGCATTCCACAAATCAGACAAACTATTTAAAGCAAAGACTGATTTATTCCATCAAAAGAAAACTTGTGGCCTAAATTTTAGACCCTGGTGAAAACTGGAAAGTTCCGACTTCATACTACTGCACAAAAAAAAAAAAAAAAAAGAGGAAAGAAAAAAAAGAACGGATATGCCCATATCAAAATTTCAGTCTCAGTTTTTTTTTACAACAAACTTCTCATTGGATTAAACAGAATGAAAAAGTATTCAAGCGATATGAACATTGAATTAATGAATACGAAAAAATATTCAACCGATACAAACTCAAAAAATGAGTAAAAAGGAAAAAAACCAAAAGAATAAAACAACAAAAAATCGATGATCAAAAGAAGTAGAAAACAAAAAGAACTGAACCAAGTCTATAATAGGACAACTAAAAATGCTTGAAGACAATGGAAGATCTGGAGAAGCAGGCAACCAACAAAGACAGAAATATGACAGATACTTGAAACCAATAAGTTAAGGCTAGCAAGCAACCTAGAAAAAGAGCAAACATTTTGAATAACCAAACACTTTGATCTGAACCCAAAAGACCAAACTGAATTTCACATGGTATTAGTAATCTACTTGAAAAGAAATCAATTGCTTAGATTCTTGAAAGAACACACCCTTCGGTTAAAAAGGCCAAAAAAGTAACTTCAAGCTGGAAATCTTGACAAAAAATTAATCCCTTGCTTTAACAGATTCAAACACTAGCTTGTTTAAGAGGATTTACTCTTTAGATTATCAACTATTTTGAAGCCAATGCTATCTAAGTTCCCTTGAAACTTAGTTTAGGGACCTGCAAGAGTGTCCTAAATTATGGGCAACCACCAAATACCATTATCCAATGGGCAGAGGTCACGAAAAGATAAATTATGAGTTCTGAAGAATTAAATTAATTATTAATAGAAATATAAGGTGTTAGTAAGATCATAAATTTAAAAAAATATAAAGTGCTAAAACATTTAATCCATGAAATTTTTGTCTATGGGAAAGAAAAGGATGACCAGGAGCCGTTCTCAAATACCTCACGCAATTGCAATTCTCTAGCAAAACCACATATAGATCTTCAAATCATTGAATCTTAATAGACATTGAATAAAATGAGTATAACTCAGTACCTTGGTTCACAGAAAATGAGTTTTTAATAGGAGATAAACAGACAGAATAGAAGCCAATAGCAAAAAACTATACACATTAATCATAGTGGAGCCACATACACACGTATAGAATATCCATAAATAAAATGATATCCGTTGGCAATGTAACCAGCTTTTTATGTAGACAAATTAAGATTTTGGATGCAGCTTTAGACATAAGCTATTATGACTTCGTTTGTTTCACCCAAGATGCCTCAAATCAACGAAGATGTTTATTTTTTTATTATTTTTTTGGAAATCGGGAGACACGTGAGGTGCCTACAAATAAATGTTGCATGTGGGTTTCAAACCTGAACCTTGAGGGGAATACACCTTCAAAACCCAAGTCTTCGATCACCGCCCCATCCCTTGGAGGGAATGAAGATGCTTATCCTCCCTTATAAACTCATGATAAACCCCTTAATTAACGAACGTGAGACTACACTTTGCTTGTATTCCCAACAAACACCGATGTATAAAATTCAAAATGAACCAAACTTCTAAACTAGAAGACTTACTTCTGCACTCCCAAGTGATACATTTTATCAGCATCATCAAACTTCTTAAGCTTCTCGTAGTACAAAGCGTATGCTTGATAGAACAAGGAAAATTTGGTCCCAATCCGTTTTTCTTCCATGGTTTTCAACAGGGCTCTTGGATCACCCACATAATCCATCTGTAATCATGAATCAGGATTGAGTTCCAAAATCAACCACTATAACCTATAACCATCAAATTCCAACTACAGTAATTAGCAACAAAGAGACAACAAAAACCTTCCCCTTTTATAAATTTGAGCTCCAAATTTAACAGAATCCAATCAATACCTAAAAAAGTAATTAAAAACAAAAAAAAACCCAGATGAATTAACAAGGTTACCAACTGCAACCAAACGCGAAGATATCGCAAATCATCCCTATAACGCCGATCGGACTCAAACTTCTCAGCGCATTTCTGTAAGAAACGAGGAAGTTTATCGTTCAAAACGTGAGCAGGCAAGGATTCTTTCATTTTTCGAATTCCGCTGCAAAAGGAAATGGGAAGGATTCAGGTGTGAGGCAAAGAAACAGAGAGACGGGCGTGTAAAATAAATTGAAGGCGTTACCGTAGCCATGGAAGTAGAGGGTCTTTGCCAGAGTATGACTTGATGTCTGAAACCAAAGAAGAAAAGAGGTCGTTGCTGGCCATAATTAGGCTAAAGCTTACAATGTGAAGCAGGGAAACGAAGCAGAGATGAAAATGGCGGTACAAAGCACCATGAAATTGGTTTGAATTGATTTCTCTGACCTGCTTCGGCTCCGGGCCATGTCTGGGATGGATGAGAATCG
This sequence comes from Cyclanthera cordifolia, assembly GCA_037832605.1. Taxonomy (NCBI): domain Eukaryota; kingdom Viridiplantae; phylum Streptophyta; class Magnoliopsida; order Cucurbitales; family Cucurbitaceae; genus Cyclanthera; species Cyclanthera cordifolia. Next base: position 6,684,403 of record JBBMEG010000018.1, read on the forward strand.
AAGAGAATTGGGCTACAGGATTTGGGCCTTTCAACTAATTTGAAACCACTTTTGCAAATGGCTAAAATATAAAATTGAGGGAAATTTGATTGAATTTGTTATTCTCCCAAACTAATTACAGATGTAGTTGAATTTTAAAATATTTACGGATACATTAATACTGTAATATAACAAGAAAGTATGGATAATACTCATTAATAAATTGATTATATTTGTCAATTTTTTTGAAAGTGAAAATAATTGTAATTATTTTTTAAATTTAACTAGTTTGGTAAGTTTCCTAAATTACGAAGCTGAAATTATTTAGACTCTAAATTTTTTTTTTTAATAAATCAATTTATGTCGTGTTTGATAATCATTTAGACTTCGTTTGATAATCATTTTGTTTTTGGTTTTTGAAACTTAAGCTTATATTTACCTAAATTCTCTAAGAATGTTTCATCTTCTCTTTTAAGTATATGGATCTTAACCAAATTACATAAATCAAAACAAGTATTCTGAAGTTATTTTTTTTAGCTTTCAAGTTTTGGTTTTTTTCTTTAAAAATACGAGTTAGATGTAGACATCAAAATCTTGAAAATTATGGGTTGGAGTACTAGTTGTAGACTTACATTTAAAAACAAAAAACAAAAAACAAAATGATTATCAAACGAGATGTAGTTTTTTATTTTTTGGGTTTTGAAATTTAAACCTATAATTATTGCTCAAATACATAATTTTCACTACTTTGATATTCATATCTTACTTATGTTTTTAAAAATCAAATCAAAGTTTGAGCATTAAAAAAGAAAAAGCTTTGGAATATTTGTTTTGATTTATGAAATTTGATTAAAAATCACATACTTAATTAAGAGATGATGAA
>JBBMEG010000018.1:6693210-6732030 GCA_037832605.1 Cyclanthera cordifolia
ATTATTATTTTTTAATATTACGAAATTTATAGTATATTTGTAGAAACAAAAATATTAAAGGTTATTTGATAATTTAATTGTAAAAGTACATTCATAGCCTTGCAATAAAAAAAAAAATAAAAAAAATAAAAAAATACTAGTATGGTAATTTAAAAGGTACAAACAATTATATGGTAAATATTGAATTATCCACGCCTACCGGTAATTAATGTTTTTTTTTTTTTTTTTAACATATTGATGTATTATTTAATGTGTTCGTGAATTGAGATTTACTTTCTACTTATTTTATTGTTATTAATTAAATAAAATATTTATGGTGTTTTTCTTATACAAATGTAATGGATTTATACATTTAAAAAAAATTATATATATCACGAAAACTCATGCGTTGTAATAATAAGTCTTAAATATGGAAATTCGGTCTCGAAATAACAACTCAATATTAAAACTTTATTATAACAATCTCTCGTTAATTAACACGTTCTCAAAATCTCATCAAAATTTATATCAAATTTAATATAAAATAAACATTTATTTGACAAGCATAAATCATTCAAGGAAAATAAATAATTAACTTTTAATTTTAAAACAAGTACTTAATATATTTAAATCACTTAATTTTCCCTGGTTTATACAAATTCAAGGACCACAGACCCTATACAAAGGTGTTACAAATGAGACTCGAATCATTGATCGAGTGGATGTTAATACATAGACAGTGCCTAAACTATGCTTGCTTTATTTTGATCGAGTTTATGTTAATGCACTAGTAATATCAGCTAAGCTATGCTTGCTTTTGGCCTAAAGTATTATAGTTAGGCTGTTCATAAATTATCATTCATCTTTCCTGAAATACGGTCCTACGTGATTATTTAAAATCAAACATACCTAAGAAAAATTAAAATATCATTTTGTACTTGAATTTTTAGTTTGTTTTATTTTGATCTATACATTTTAGGATGTTGAAATTAATCTACAGCCTTACAAATTTATTTCATTTCGATTATTAACCTTAAGATTTGTTATATTTTAGTCTATAAAGTTTCAAATATTTAATTATAGTTTAAAAATAACTTAAAATTTACTTTTACTAAAATTTGTTGTTACATTTTATATAAAAGAAATACATTTGTCTCAATAAATTTGTAGAAATACGTTAACATCTTGTTTCTTTACTTTTATGAAATTTTGTAACATAATTTAATTCCAATTTAATTAATATTAATTTTAAAAAACTATATACCAAGATATAAAAAATAAAATTAAACATTTAAAAATTAAAAGAGTAAAATGGGACATAAAAAATTTAAAGGTTAAAATCAAATTTTAACCCTTAAAATAATAAGGAAAACTAAGCAAAAGCACAAATTTCATAACCATTTTTTCAAAAAGCAACTTATGAGTGCTATTTTTCAAATACATATTTATATATGTAAGCCATTTTTCGAACCCACCGTATTCTGCAATGTCAATTTTGCGGTAAACAACCGAAAACGGCAATCGGGAAGTTTCTCTGCACCATTTTTTTACCGATTTCTGAAGTTGCATTTTCATCAATCAGAGCTCAGTTCTAGAGATCGGCCCCCCGAATTTCTATTCCACAGAAAGAGATCTAATCGAAGAAGAAGATGAATATCTTTAGATTAGCGGGTGATATGACTCACCTGGCCAGCGTTCTCGTTTTGCTCCTCAAGATCCACACCATCAAATCTTGTGCTGGTATTCATTTCATCGCCATTGCGCCATTTCTTTGATGGGAGTTTAGTTTTAGTGCGTTATGTTTTGGGATCTTAGCAATTATGGCCGATTTCTGTTTTGTCTTTGTTGTTTTTGCATCATTGTATTTGAATCCATTGGAGCTCGTTGATTTAGGTGTTTTGAATTTAGGTTTTGAAATGATTTGTTCCATTTTGATGTATTGCATTTCCCTGTTTTGGAGTATTATCGTGGGAGAATGACCTAAGAATGGCTTAAGTGACGTTTTTTTTTTTGTCTTTTGAGATAATTATCCCAGCAAATTAATCATACATGGTTGGTAGGTAAGGAAATGAAGGTTTGGACCAAACAAACAACGTGGAATTTTTATTAAGGGTGCGTTTGAGGTAAGGAGAATGTGAATGTGGGAAGGAAGAGAATTAGGGGTAGAATAATTATCTGTGAGAATGATTATATGTGTTAGGCGTGAAGATAGTGGCTACGAGGAGAACCTTTAATTGTGTTTAGGGTGAAAAAAATATATATGAGGAGAATAAAATAGTGAGTATGGAGAGAATGAAAAGTTATGAAGAGAATATAAAGTAGTTATGTGGAGAATTAAAAGTGGTTATGGTAAATGTGGTTATAAGGAAATGATTATCGTTGACCCAAACGTGGGTAAGAGGATCATTCTCCCCCTAACCATTATCATTCTTTCTCTTTGTCAGATTTGTTAATGATATCAAAATCTCAATATAACAGATGACATTTGTTCTTTCTCTTCATTGGTATGGTGTAGGTTGAAATGTTGTTTGCTTACTTAATATGTTCCATTTGATGTAGGTGTTTCTTTGAAGACTCAAGAGCTTTATGCACTTGTTTTTACAACCCGCTACTTGGATATCTTTACCGACTTCATATCTCTATATAATACAGTCATGAAGATAATATTCTTAGGGAGTTCGTATTCGATTGTTTGGTATATTAGACGCCACAAGATTGTTCAACGGTCATATGACAAGAACCAAGACACTTTCCGCCATCTTTTCCTTATCTTACCTTGTTTTGTCTTGGCCCTACTTATCAATGAAAAACTTACTTTCAAGGAGGTTAGCTATTCCTTGTGATTTTCGTTTCTTACCTTCAATACATTGAAATTACTCTAGGAAAAAAGAAAAGAAAAAAAAAAAGAGTAAGAGAAGGCAAATCATCTTCGTGTATATGTCTATTTTGAAGCTTTTTGTTAATGAATTGTTGCACATCTTTTCCCCTATATTGAGCTAAATAAATGGACCAGGTCTTGTGGGCATTTTCTTTGTTCTTGGAAGCTGTTGCCATCCTCCCTCAGCTTGTACTTCTACAACGAACAAAGAATATTGACAACTTGACTGGGCAATACATATTTCTTCTTGGGTATGATTTGACTACCAATAGCATTTAGTTATTAATAATTGATGTGATAGTACTCGAAACCATGACTCAGTTTTCATATTTGCTTTTTTCTAGTTTCGATATGTACCTCTGGTTTAGAATCATACCAATCGTAAACACTCCACAGCTATGAATTTGAATACAATTTCATGTTTGCTTTCTTTCTGTGATACTACAATTTGTCTGAATACAGTCGTTCATATATTTCATGTTTGCTTTCTTTCTTTGATACTACAATTTGTCTGAGTGTAGTCGTTCATATAAGTGTGCCAAAGTTGGAGTTAATTTCACATTTTCCCTGTTTTTTAGGGTTATAGAACCCTAACTATTTTAGATAGTGTGCTGATGAACGTTGACCAATTATAAAAAAAAAGTTATAAGATGTTCGTCTTTTGTGTTTTTTGAATGGTTTAGAGATCGGAGACCTTTATTTAAGAAGTGTATTATAATAAAATAAGTTGAATTTTTTTTTCTTTTTGTGGGGAAGAGAAGATGTAAATAGCAAACTGAACATGTGATGTTTTTTCCTTTCCCCTTTTATATTGACCATGTTGCAAATGTAAATTGGATCATAAATTTAATCGTTCTGTGTTTATGGTTTATGCTTTAGCGAAAAGCTTCTATCCCTAAATACTTGCTCTCACTAGTGACTTCATCGGTCTTCCTAATTTCATACCCATGCTAGAATTAATAGTGGGAGATGCCAGAGCACTGTTTATGAAAAGATAAGAAGTGCAACTGCATGAGAGCCTGGAATATGTTAGAGCAAAGAATATACACAAACTGTTTCGGAAGGAGTTGACCTCATTATTTGTATATTTGCAGTTGGATTTGTACCAGTAGAATGTAAATTCACTAATAAAGTAGAACCAGCACCCGACGATTTTGTCGTTTAACTAAGTCTACCAGATTCGGCATGCAAAATTAGTCCAAGAATTAGGCATTTATGAAGGCAGCTATACGTCAGTTTGTATGCGAAACTAAGCTGTGCACTGATTTAGTTGATAGATTCTAAAAGTACTTTTAACTAGAGTCCAGCTTTATTCCCAACATGGATAAAACTATTTTCTTTACCCTTGTGATGAGTTTGTTCAATTTGGTTATTACTGGAGCCTAACAGGTAAGTTTGTCTTGTGAAAAGCTTCTTCTTCTTTTATGAACATGTATTAGCTTTTATTAGATCATCTATTTTTAACTTCTTTGACTTGGTTATGTCAACCTTAGAACCCTATGAACAAAAAATCCTAATTGAATTGTCACTTTTCTCGATGCAGTGCATACCGAGCTTTATACATTGTCAACTGGATCTATCGATACTTCACAGAGCCCCACTTTGTCCACTGGATAAGTAAGTCATCTCTTTCTATGCTAGGTTTTGTTAGCAAATAGTTACTCCGGTTCTTTAGATTACAACACGTATTCTTTTATTACAGCGAATATCAAAACCTCAAGATTGACTCTGTACTTAGAAACACAATACTTATGAGAGCTTATGACCACAGATCACAGTTGCGAATTCTATACTATACTCATTTTTGTACTTGTCAAATTAGGTTTGAAGTATTTGAATTATCATTTTCTTTAACTTCTTGCATTCGCCCATTATATGAAAATCGAATTAAAATTAGCATTGGAGGGTTGCAACATGTAAGTAGCATAGTTGGAGTTCATGTCAAATATTGGAGTTTCCCTTTTCATAGATTCTTTAACCAAGTCGTTTTTTCTCGAAAAAACTGCATATGTATGTCGTCATAGCTTTTAGTTTGTGGATACTATGAAAAGCTTGTTTGGCTCATACTCACCTAGAGGAAAATGTGCAACATGTTATCATAGACCTTGGCTAACTTCCCTAACAAACACATATTTTGCGTAAATGCAGCTTGGATTTCCGGGCTCGTGCAAACACTCCTTTATGCAGACTTCTTCTATTATTATTTCCAGAGGTGACATAGATCTCTTGCTTCAAATATTCCCTTTGATTTCTTATATATGATCGGAGTGGGGATTTATTTTCTTATTTATGTTATGTCATTTACTCTTGCAGTTGGAAGAACAGCCAAAAACTCCAATTGCCAGCTTGAGAACTTGAGAACTTGATATATATATCAAGGAAAAGCCACTTCACTTATTACACTCAGGCTGTATTTGTTTTTTTTTAGTTCACAGTTGCCACAAAAAATATTGATCTTTCTCGAACATCCATCGACAGTTTTGGGAGTCCTGGTACTTTGATTACTGCTAAATTAATGGAGAATACACGTCTGGTTTGTGTTGTAAAGATTCTTAATCTCCCTCCGCAACCAGAGCTTAGCCATTTTTAAGCAATCCTTAGAAGATTTTTTGATGTCTTTGGACTTTGAGGGGTTTAGATTTTGTAACGTTTCTATCTATTTTCGTGTTATATGGAAGATTCTTTACCCCTGATTCTCGTTCTTCTGTAGTTCTGTGGAAAGATCATTAGCGGTGTTTGGTGTTTGTTTCGAGTTTTTATGAAGCTTTTTTTTTTTTTTTTTGATTACAAAGTTTTTACGAAGCTATTAGGGATAAAATTTGAAGACCTGCTCGACATTCTATAAGCATCAAGAAAAATACTAGAAAATTGAAAGAAATTTAGAATTTAACTTTTATGAATTTAAAATTTAATGGTTTTGAGAAATTAAATTTTAATTCATATATATTTTTAAAAATAAAATTTAGTTTCTATAGTTGATAAAATCTAAAAAGTTGTACATAAATCATTGTAAAATTAAATGTATACATCAGCTATTCATCGCAATGGGAGTAAAAATTGGTTAAACAATTTGATATGTGTAACTGATTTTGTTCAAGAGAAATAAATGGGAGTAAAAATTGGCATTTCCACATAAGGCAATGAAAAGATGGCAAATTGAGGTTCTTAGAATCACAAAACCTTTGAAAAATGACATTAATCAATAAAGTCTGTCTCATTTTCATCTCTCCAAACAATGGAACTCATTTTCAAAGCAGCATTAGCATCATCTTGCTTCAAGTTCAAATCATGTTGTAAAATTCCTCACTTTTTGTATCCTCCTAATGCTTGATTTTGAAGATTTTGGTTGTCTTCGAGAAGGCGATCGTATTCGAGAAGTAGATCGGCAGCTTGTTTCTGGAGGGAAGTAACATGAGCATCTGCAGTTTCAATCCTCTTATCTTTTTCTTCACATTCCTGCTTTAGTTTCTTCAGATTTTCGGTTAAAGTTGATATTTGTTCTCTCATCTCCTTTATTTGCTTTGAAGATTTCCCTTCCTTTTCTGCGAGCTCGGTTTTCTCTTTTTGTAGCCTTTCTACTTCCTCTTTTGAAGTTCCGACGTTCTCTCGTAATCCGATAAGCTTTTGAAAATAATGGTGCATGCGATCTATTATGAACCCAAGGAATAACGTAAAACCTGCAACATCATGTGAACTATCAATCTACCAAACAAGATCATAGTTCGTAATTCTAAAGGTAGAAATTAACATTAATAGATTATGAAATGAGGTTACCACGGATGATGCCTCAACTCATGTATTGTACTGTCATCAATAAACTATAAACCCTAAACCCTTATCGAACACAAAAGAAGTTACTAGACTGTCATCAGCCGTAAGAAATTCTTCCTCAAGGCCAAGACTAAAATGGATAAAGATTAGCAGGTTTTGCATTTTATTTTTTCTTTCAATTTTCATCTTTCTAATTAGCTATTTAAAAATTATATTCCAGGGTGAACTACCATGAGTTGATCTAGTGGTCACTGGTCAGATCAAAAGGGCCTTGAGGAACCAAAAAATTATGAGTTTCATCCTTGGTGGCACCACCTAGTGATAGTTCCTAAATATTTATTTGACAGTCAAATGTTAAAGGATCAAACGGTATGTCTCGTTACATGTACATAGCTTGGCTCAGATACTCGTGATTTAAATCTATTTGTTAGTAACAAAATTTGGGATCGGTTTTGGTCCGATTATTAGGATGTAGTCTTTGTTTAACTTAATAGTAAGCTTATTATAGACCTTCATTTGTTACTTTTCGCATTGTTTCAAAAATTTTAAAAAAAGGTTATCACAGTACCATACTACGTAATATATTCTAACAAGTACAAATGCATTTTTGAGATGTGCAAAGACATGTTGATTGAGTTTTTCAAAAAGTTTGGGTTTGTTTGAGCTCGACAGTTGACTTGCAGAGACTTGTTGGCTGAGTTCATTCCTTTACCACCCTTTCGTGGCTAAGGGGTGTTTTTTAGGCAAGTGAGAGTTTGCGCCAGTTTGTGGAGTCTTTGGAGAAGATAAACAATAGAAGTTTTAGAGGTGTGGAAAGATCGTCTAATGATACGTGGGGCTTAATAAAATTCCATGTTTTTCTCTATGCCCCTGTTTCGAGGTTTTTTTGTTCTTCATTGTGGCCTTTCTATTGTACGCCCCTCCTTATTTGGTATGTTCTTTCGTTCTTATCTAAACGAAAGTGGTTATTCATTTAAACGAAAAAAACATGTTTGACATGATTTATAGATGTTCTACCTCACAGACACATCGAAGTCAAAAGTCAACAGACAAGAATGATGTCATAATGATTTGGAATCTTTGGTTGGAACGTAATCGAAGAGTTTTCAAGGATCTATCACGCAACTTTGATCAATTGTTGGAATTAGTTCTTACATCAGTTTACTTTTGGTGCAAACATTTACAAACATTGAATGTATTTGATCTATCTTCATTTTTATCCAACTGGAAAAACTACTTGTAATCGCTCTTTAGCCCTAGAGGTTTAATCCTCCGCATTTTCATTTATCAATGAAAGGTTTATTTAACTAAAACAAAGACAAGAATGATGTCTATTTCTAAGCTTCATACTAAGATGATAACATCAGATGAATGAAAGAAGAACTGAAGTTAGAATCTTAATCCATAGCAGAAGATAAGTAACAATTATTACTTATAGAATTATTCATACCTTATTACCTACTATACTTCTAGATTGAAACTCCAAACCTAGCCATCTTAGACAAATTCTCAATGAATGAACGAACAACTACCAGTCGAAACCATTAGTTTTCCAGTCAGTACACCAATTCGCCAGTCGCCTCGACTAAATACACAGTTTCAGATTCAAGTAATGAACACTAGAACTAGCTACATAAAGCATTATCAATATTTACAACAGAGAATAATCCAATTTTTTGTCACCAGTAAATGGAAAACTGACTTAAAAGTAAGTAGAACAACAGAGACAAAGCAAATGAAACAAATCTAAACAAATCTAAACAGCCAATGAACTGAAACATTACCAATTAGAGAAGCCTCAAGCAATTGTGTCCTCCAAAGAACTTGATCCATGGGTGACATAGTCCCAAGCTTTGCACCTTTATTCTGGATCTTAACAATGTTCATAAGACTGGACAATAGAATAACAGACATTGTAGCAGCAATTGTTTTAACAGTTGCTGGACCTTTCCCCATTTTTAACTGATCTAAACTCTTAATCACAAATTCTCTTAGTAGCCCAATCTTTACCAGTAAGAGAAATGTCACCACTCCCTCAGCAAAAATAACCAAGAACAACAACTGAATCATCTTCCCCACTTCAAAAAAAAAAAAAAAAAAAAAAAAAAATATATATATATATATATATATATATATATCAAAGATCCACCACAAAAAGTTCACAAAAACCCTAAATCCTAAAAGGGTGTTCGATTTCGATGTTGAAAAGAGAAAAACTAAAACAAATTTCCGAAACCCTAAGTTTCAATTTCGCATGTGGATGAACAGAAAATGGGTATCTATTGAAAACCCATTAACCATTTTGGCTATCTAATTCCACATGAACCAAAAGGGAGGAGGAAGACTGATGAAAAGAACTTGAAACTTCTTGCTTAAAGAAGTAGTAGCAAGTAAATTAGTAAATAAGATTAAACCCAGAAAATGATGAAGATGAAAGGGCATAGATCTGCAAAATTTAGCCCAAAGAAGAGGGAAAGCTCCTACTGAAGAAATCCCATGTCTTACTTTTGGAGTATTGCTTAAAAAAAGTAATGGGTTTTGGCTTTAGGTCTATGAATTGAAGTGGGCATAAACTCTTTTCTTTTTTTTTTTTCAGATGAAAAAGAAGTGGGAGATTAAAGTGTGAAGAAAGTGGGAAAGAGAAAGCAAACATGGATTATGGACAACTAATTAGGATTAGGATAATTTATTTATTTAATTATTATTTATTTATTGAGCACCTATTTTTGTTGACCCTAACAATTTTAATTAAATCTACTAATTAATAATTTCAATCTAATGTTTTCAAAAAAAATTTAATAATAATTTAAATCTAATGAAACATAGCAACTTGATCGAGTTAAATTGATCAACGTGTGATATTAAAATATATTATATAAATTAAATTTCTTAAATTTTCGTGAATTGAGTTACTTCATGATTTAACTCGAAGTTAATTTAAATTGATCTATCTACTTGACTTTAAATTATAAGTTTTGAAAATTAACAAATTATTATGCATTTAAATATATTTTTAAAATTTAATTTTATTATTGTTTCGATTTTTCTTCTCTACCAATTTTATAAAATATTTTGTTAGTCTTTTAAATGTATTTTCGTAATATAAATTAAAATTACAGTGTATTGTGGTCATTTATTTAAAATTTTATAATACATATGGATTAAGTGACGTTTGATGTCGGAGATGCTCATCTTGTAGATAAGGTGTTACAAGCAATTGATTTTGAAACGTATGTTCACATTTTATAATATGATATCAGAGTTCTAAATTATTTTTACTACAAAATAATTAATTTTTATTTTATATAATTTAAATTTATAATTTATTTTATATATATAAATGAAAGGGACAATAATGTCTGCCTGCCTGGTGGTATCAGCCGCCTCTAACATGACGCCGTCAACTCTACCGGTTTCTCATTCCAGCAACTCCAACGGTCCTCACGTCCGTCAACAAACAATTGTCGAGTAAATCATAAATTTAATTGGTATATTTCGTATATTTGTTTATATTCGAATTTTTAAATAAAAAAAACTTAAAAAAAATTGACTTTTTGATTTTCTTTTTTTTTAGAAAGAAAATTATTGTATTCTTCTACAAATTTAAAAAATATATACATATGTTATCTTTGATTGTATTTAAATTGTTAACATTGTTAAACAAATTTCGATTAATATTTATTTCAAATTTATTATATAGACCAAATTTAAAGTTGTTTTTTTTAGTATAGGACTAAAATTGAATTTTTTTAATCTCGTGAAACAAAATTCAAAATTCGTAGACTAAATTTAACTCAGAACAAAATGATATTTTATTCAAATATGTATGAGTTAGTTATTTACCTCATGAAAATGAGAGATAAATAATTGACTACATTTAAGCTTTCTCCAAACCATAAAAACAAACTTTTGAATGTGTAAAAGTTAGTCGTGATTTAACAAAACATATGCATACATAAGTTAGCGCTTATAATTTCAAAAACTATAATTTAAAGTGCATAACTTATAAAACGTGAAATACAATTTTTATTGATGGTGATGGTTGTTGAATTAAATATGTGAAACTTAAAATTTATGCGTTAATGATTATAATGTTAGTTAAACGAATACTTGATAAACAAAATTTTGTATTATTTATACATAAACAACTATCATTACGTACTTAATTTACTACCATTTACCGATGAACTTTAAAAAATCAATAAATGTCAATATTAAAAAAATTTGATTCAATCAATTTCAATAAGTCGAGCATAACTCAGCTGATACTAGTGATGCATTAGTATCAATTCGATCGGTCGTTCGAGTATTCTTTGTATCACCCTGTTCGGCCTCTCATTTAGATAAAAAATCACAAAATTATAGATAAATTGAATGTAGTTAAAAAGTTATTAAAATTTGTGGGTTTTTTTTTTTTTTGTTTAACTACAAATTTCCAAAAATATAAATTGGTATTTGTTTATTTAATTATGGGACAAAAATTGGGGAGGGCAGAAAAGACGAAGACTTCCATAGTTACTGCTCCTTCAGGTCTTTCTTTCATTCCCTTACTTATCTATTTGTTGTTTAACAATGGAAATTTCTTTAACGAACCCAACTCTCTCTCTCTCTCTCTCCACCTTTGATTTATCTCTCTAAACTCAACGCTTCAACATGCTCCTGTTCTTCCTCGGATTCCGGTGACATTCTCCGCCGTGATTTATCGTCGGAACTCGATTCTGCTTGGAGCTCGGCAGATCTCTCCCATTTCGAAGCAGTTCCCGCCGCCGCGCCTCCGACTCCCGTCGACAAATCGCCATGGCTGTAAGCTTTCATTTCTCTTTTATTTATTTATTTATTATTATTATTTTTGTTTGTATATTCGAGCGTGTGTTTTATTTGTCGCGTTCTGTTTGGCTGCTCGGAAAATTCTTCCAGTTAGCGGGAAAGTAGAGAACGAGACTTCAAATTTAGTTTTTGCGATCGGATGTAGGCGAGTTTTGTTTCTTCATTTCATTTTCCATAAAGTGACGTGATAGATCTTAATCGGATTTCGGCCTATACTGAATGATGGTGAAAGTTGCGAAACGGTAATTGGAGTCGAATAGTTTTTGAAGATTGAATCGATTTCGAGAACTGTTCAATAGCTTTGGTTAATTTAGTCCGAGTGATCTAAAAATGGTTCTCTCGTCCGAAATCGTACGGATGAAATTATTGTTTTATTAACATACACTTCGACTATTTTCACTGCCTTGCAACAATTGGATACGAAAGAAACTTGTAGTAAATTATTTTCTAGTTAGTTAGACCAAACCTGATCGAAGCCGTAACTATTCCAAGACAGTTTTTGGAATTATTACTGGTTTTTAATGCGTTTTTTCTTATGTTCATATGCTGGATTTTGACCCGACAAGTGGTGGATGAACTGTTTGCTCTTTTATCGTGGAAATGTTCGATCACGAGCATTTGATTTACTTTTAGAATTATATTATTGCTACTTTTCACCAATTTACTTAATCATTATAAAAACAAGATGCATACATCCTTGTATATAAAACAATATCCCTTTTTAGATGATGAACAAGCTGGATTTGTTATTATTTTTTTAATATCTCTTTTGAGTCTAGAACAAGCAAGTATTGCTCTCAAACTATCATTTATTTGTTTGTTCTTATCCATATCTGCTTTATATTTTAAACTTGATCGAAAAGGTCTAGTTTCTGAGTTTGTGATTTTGGTCAAATCCTCAAAACCCCCTTAGAAACAAAGCTCAATTCTCCATCCTCTCAATGGTGTTTAAGTTTTAGATTGCTCATGTGAAAAATGGACTATGATGTGCAGAATAACTTGGGGAAACGTTGATAATCTTTATTTGTTTCACATTTGTTGTCTTTTTTTTATAATAGCTGTTTTGACATTTTGGTCAAATTGCTGGAGAGTGCAAACTCTTGCAGGCGAGTGAAAAACTATGTGTATTAACGGCATGCATTTCATCTCAAGCCTTATTTATAGGTGTTAGTTAATACGATTAATTTTACTCTAACATATCCACTTAAACTTTTGAGCTGATTGATGATTTCTATAATTCAAACATGGTTTCAGAGCCAGAGGTCCTGAGTTAGCGTGTCGTTTTTCTCTCATTTAAAATTAATTTCACTGTTAAAACATTTCTAGAAATTAAGTTTTTGGGTTCATTAGTGATTATTATGTGTGTGATTTTTTGTGTACCTTCACTTTTACAAACAAATGAGCAGTTTTTCCAACTCCAAGGCGGAAGTAATGGAAATTGGCTGAAATTGCTTTCTTTCCTTTTAGAATCAGTTGGTTAATATGCATATGGATGAATATTTGTGGTACATCTTTGAAGTAAATTGTAGGCAATGGTAATAAATAGCTCATATTCTAGAGGCATCTCGTGCAATTATATTTTTGTGACTGTATTATTGCCTAATTTGAATCCAAGTCAACATAGATTTTGCTATCCAATTCTTCCAAAAGACATTGTTCTGTTCTGTCAATACATATATGATCACTTTGAATCTTTAACATTCATTATTTCGCTTTTCGGGTCTTATGCGTTTAACGTGGGGTGATTGAGATTTAAGATTGACATTCTGATCGAGTATATGCTTTAATTAGTCGAGCTATGCACAAACTGACATAACTCTCTTTCATTGTTTCTAATCAAACTGAAATTGGTTCGAACTAAAGGATAATGAAGCTGCGGTTCCGAAATTTGGCGAATGGAACGATAGGGACGCCACACCGCCCGACAACTACACGGCTATTTTCACGAGGGTGCGAGAAGGGAGACAAGATCAAGGAGCAGGAGCACGGACGCTGCCAAGACAAGGCAACAGCCCAAATAATCAAAATCATGAAAACAAGCAAAAGGTAATTGAAAAACTCTGTTACATTTCTAAGTCAACTACATGAAAATACTGATTATCTGATATGCAAATGTCTTAAAATTTTCAGACATGCTGTTGCTTTCCATGGCCAAGAAAATGATATTGTTCTTTGCATCTTCATAAGCAAAGGTTTGAAGTACATATATTATGCTGCAGCATATCTTCTCTTGTTCATCTAATGATAATGTTTGTCCGGTGGTCTAGTAAAGTTGTAAGCAAAGACAAAAATTGATCGAGTGTTTACCGTTTGGGGTTATAATTTTTTGTTTGTTTTATATTGTTTTTTAACTTTGAAATTCATCTGTTGGATTTTATTCTTGATTTTAATATTTTGTATTATGAAATTGATATATTTGATTTTTAGCGAGCATTTGTTTATGTAGCTACCACTTGCATGATTGTAGTCAAGAGTTTAGACATAAAAGAAGGAAAATTGTACCTGAGGAAAGTAGTTTTTGAACGTAGACAAATTTTAAAATATTTACATATAGTCTATGTTTTAATACTACATTACAAATATTCATTAATATCAGAAAATACGTAACCGTACTTATTAGTTAAAGAGTCTCACCAAAACACAATTCATAAGAAAAAATGAGAGAAAATTACAAATACCATGCCTAGGGTACGAATTAGTCGAATATCCATTTAAATTTATGAGTTTTAGATATTATATTAAAAGCGTAAGCATCTATCTCAAAATCAATTAGTATTGAGTGGAGTAGTCTACTTTATTTTATAAATACTTCGACCACTTTTTACTTTTCAATGTGAGATAATGAGATTTTCAACACTCATCAGATATATACAAAGATGTTATAATATCATTTTAGTTTATAAAATCTGTGCTTTGGTTTATTTTGATTATTAAATTAAAATATATTAAAAAATTTCCAACTTTCAAATAACAAATTATTTTTTATGAAGTAAAAAAAAACTGCACAAAAAAAAAAAAATTAAAAGTTAATATTCATTAAAATTAGTTTAATAATTTATACACGAAAATAAATTATTTGTTTTTTTTTGAATACTAGAAAGTTAAAAAATTAAAATGAACTCAATTCAATAGGTCAAGTGAAAGCTAATATTTATTTCACGGATTGTACTAGTGTCGTTAGTGTTGAGTTAAAATAACAACAAACAATAAAATCATTACGCTAATCATAACAAACTTAAATCGGATAAAATGATCAAATTTCGAAACGTAAGGCGACTTATTTTAACCAAAAAGAAGAAAAATGTAAACCCAATTGGACGAACAGCAAACAGAGTCGGTGACGTAGGCACGTGCGAAAGGAATCAACCACGTGTCATAAAATGATTGGCGTTCAAAAGAAGACGTGGCGCATTCCAGGTTCGGCTCTTTCACTTTCGGGGAGAGCCCCTCTCCACTGTCTCGCAAGAACTCGGGAACTTAGCTTTGCCGTGTCCCGATTTTCGACCCGTCTCTCCAAGTTCCGCCTTTTTAATGGCTATTTCTCTTCCATTTCTCCACCTTCAGAACCCTAATTTCAAATATCACAAACCCTAAAACTAATCATCCACTCCGAGTCTCATTTATCTAATCATCGACCATCGCAAAAGTTTCAAGCTAATTCGTAATCTCTCGCTTTGTATCTTCATCAACAGATTATTTGAGGTACAGCATCATGATCTTGGACGGGTTTTGTTATTTTTTAATTGGGTATTTCAATTTATATTGTTTTGTCTTAGGTTTGATTTCTGGGTGTTTGATTTGTTCATTCGATGTGGTTTTTGAAGACTTTGACGTTTTGGCTTGGGATTGAGCGTGTTTGTGTAGCTGGGGAAAACGTTCCGGTGAAGTTTGTAAAGGGATTTTGATGATCGGTTGTGAATTTTGTGGTATTTATTGTATGTTTTGGATTAACCGAAGGATTTGAATCGGGTGTTGCAACTGATTTGGAGGTTTGCCGCCACCTAAAAGATTGTTTGCGGGGAAATGGGTAGTGGTCGATCATAAGAGTGGGGTTTGTGAATAATGTGGGTTTTTTGTTTTTCTTTTGAATTGTAAATTGGTTGGTGAAGATTTTATAGTTTTCTGGGTTGCTGAGTTTCGATGATTTGTTTCTACTTTATTTTGTGCCTTATGTGAATCTCCTTCTGTTTATTGCTTTTCTAGACTTCAAAGTTTGTTGAATAACGTTACTGAGTTTTCAATTTGTGTGCCAGGCTAGTGAATGACTGATTGATAACTGAATTTTTGTTGTGTTTTCTCATCCAAGTTTCTTCAAAGTTTGTGTTTGAA
The DNA here is from genome assembly GCA_037832605.1 of Cyclanthera cordifolia. Taxonomy (NCBI): domain Eukaryota; kingdom Viridiplantae; phylum Streptophyta; class Magnoliopsida; order Cucurbitales; family Cucurbitaceae; genus Cyclanthera; species Cyclanthera cordifolia. The sequence continues at coordinate 6,708,995 of JBBMEG010000018.1, forward strand.
TGGTGGGTGTTGTTGTTTTGGCTTTGTTGGAAGCTTTCTTTCTTAAATTTTTTTGTTCACTTTTTCTGACATTGAATTGGGTTGTTATTTGCATATATATATTTTTTTTAATATAACGAAGGCATGTATAGCAGGCTCTTGAGAAGCTCCAAAATTTGTAGTACTCGGGCAATGAGGGGACATACTGCAAGAAGCTATCATCGTAGGAAATCATTGGACTTGGATCTAAACATCATGCCACCAACTGAAAACCGAGATCAAGGGGAAACATCTCGATTGGTGTTTCGGGAAGCACAAGTTAATCAACAACCGTCAGGACAACCACCAATGATCGACATTGAAGCCATTGATGATGATGTTATTGAATCTTCCCCTAGAGCTTTTGCTGAAGTATGCTGCCTCTTGCTTCACTTGATTGTTTAATACTTATTAAGTATGATTCTTTTATTGATTAATTATGATATTTTTTCATGAATTCCATTGATTATCTGTCAGGCTAGAAAGAAGTCCAGACGGAATCCTATGAATAATATAGTTGATGTGGAAGCAGGTATGTTTATTTCAGCTGGTGGAATAGTACTGTAGTTGGGTAGTTTTTATTTTTTTATTTTTTTTATTTTTTTGCTTTACATTCCCCCTTAATATGGTAACATGTTGGTCTGTCTATTTGAATGCTTCTCGCCTTACAATACAATTTGTCTTTTTTTTTTTTTTGCATTTTATTTTCTATATTGTTTTTATAAATTCTAAAGGCGTTAGTTTGCTCCTTGTTCAATACGAAGGAAGCTTATAAATTAGATATATTAGAACATTAAGCATCGGAAATTGAAACACCTTTAGAATTGGGGATTAATGTTCTCAAACATAGCCTCGCGACAATGATCTTAATTTTAGACATCTTAAAGCATTAAATACTTAGAAATAAGAATGCCACAAAATGCAGATGAGATAACTGTAAGTTATCCTTCCCAAAAAAACACCTTTATACCAAACTATTAATGGCCAACTTTTTTTTATAGATATTATTGAGTATCTGGACCAGCTTCAACGATTTTCACAGGGACAACCATCTGACCTTACTACATTTAGTTGTCAAGGTAACTAGCATGAGATTAATTTCTAGATTGGTTACCACTTTGAGTTGAACCCATAATCTCTAATCATTTATTTGACCACTAGGCTAGACCACCCATGATGGTTAATAACCAGCTAATGATCGTGATCATGATCGTCTTTTAACTTGGGAGATTTGTAACCATGGCCTACTGTTGATTGTCTAGATTTTCTATTAGCAAATCGCCACCGTAATTCCACCATTGCATATTCTTTTGCTATGACTTGGATGTTTTTTCTCTGTGTACCTTTATAGCTGTTTAGCTAATAAATAAATTGACGTTGTCTTTAGCTAGTTTCTCCAATAATCTTTCAACTTCATCATTAAGAAATCATCATGACAAACCATCTATAAAAGATGAGAAGGTGAGCTATCAGGATTTCCTATAGACGTAGACCTTGTGGGTAACTATAGATGTTTATTGTTTATATATTGCTGCCGTATATGATCTGTAACCCTCAAGAATCTTTTGTCTAGTTAAACATGAGTTGGCCCAGTGGTCTCATGGATCTAAGAGTTCAATCCATAGCGGCCACCTACCTTCTTACGGGTTCCTTCTCAAATGTTGTAGGGTTAGGTTGTTTATTACTTGAGAATAGTCAAGGCGTGCCTAAGTTGATAAAACACTCACGGATATCAAAATAATAAAGAAATTGTTGCCCCACTAACCAGATCTTCAAAAACTCTGGTTGTGATGGTTGCCCATATCATTCCATCTTTTAATTGTTGCAGAGAACAAGGTGTCAAATAATAACCGAAGCAAGCGTAGGAGAGAAGTGTCAAGTCAACGAACTGTGAATTCTGATTTACTAATCAATTTGGAAGCCAGCAACAGCTCTGTGGTACTGGGGCAACTTATATCTTTTTTCCTCTAATTTTTGTGAAAGTTTTTTCATGTCTTTTGGTGTTAGTGTTGATCATATAATTATCCTTTCTTGAGACTATGGTTTTGGCTTGTTCTCTCATAACCTATATCTGTATCTTTCTCCTGGCATATTTCTGATGGCTATTTCTTGCATATCCAGTATATTATTACTTATTATATGATGGCACCATCTAGGTTGTCTTTATTTATAGTTGTAGCCTACGAGTAACTGTTAGTGTTCAAAATGGGATTATATTTGTCCTCAACAAGCAGCGCAGTGGTTGAAGGCTTGGGCTTTGAAGGTGTGCTCTCCTCAAGGCCCTTAGGTTTGAGATCCACTTGTGACATTAATTTTTAGTCACCTTCTATGTCTCCTTTCCTTTGATGTCTCTTGGTGCTTGGCCTATGGACGGGTGTAGTTACCTTGGGTATAGTGGAGCAAAGCTTCGGTTTTTTGGTTTTAAAAAAAAAAAAAAAATTATAGTGCTTAATCTTTAGCCAACATGTGATTTATGTCTTATTGGCAGAAGGAGAAGCCTGCTCCACCCAAGGAGCTCAAATTCAACTGTCCAATATGCATGGGTCCGTTAGTAGAGGAAACATCAACAAGGTGTGGTCATATTTTCTGTAAATCATGCATCAGGTCTGCAATAGCTGTCCAGTGTAAATGCCCAACTTGCAGGAAGAGAGTGACTGCCAAAGAACTCATTAGAGTATTCCTTCCTGGGACAAGTTTGGAGTGAGGCTTAATTGGTTGGTCCCTTATTCGCTTGTTCATACGGTACATTAGATTTTTCAATATGCATTTTTGTAATTGGCCTAGACCTGAGGTTTCTTTCATAAATAACCTTGTCTCAGTGGTTACGCGTAAGATGATTTTAATTTGGGCTTGGAGTAGTTATAATTGTTGTAAGATACGACATTTGAATCAGTTGTCATATTAATTGTCTTAATTGTCTTAATGATCAAGTGGTTTATGGATTGAGTCTTCAATCTCCTATTTTGGTTCTATTTTTTAATATAGGGAAATTTAGATAATGGTTTTGTATACGAGGGAGGTGTATAATAAATCCTCTGAGGTCAGTTTTTCTATGCTTTTTTGTATTATTTTATTTATTCTCAATGAAAAATAAATTCTATTAATTTATTGGCCTTTTTTGTAACTCATGAGACATGACCTCCTTTATGTAAAGGTTCTTCTACTTTTTCACCTTGAAAGGCCATTTGCAAGTTAGGTTCTCTAGTTGCTAGTCGGGCTAAAAGGCATATTGGTAATGGTGGATCTACTTTTTTCTGAACTGATAGTTGGTTGGATGTTGGTTGCATACTTGTTTCTTTTCTTCATCTCTTTAGTCTTACTACATCCCTAAATTTTAACCCAGTTGGAACTGGTTGAATGTATTTTTTATGTCATTTTGGATGGAATTGTTCTTTTACTGGCTTCTGATTCCTGGCATTGGCTTTGGTCATTTTACGGTTTGTTCATTGACCGAAGGCTTGTTGGGTGGTCTTGATATGTCCAAGAAGCCTTTTTATTCTATTATTTGGAATGTTACTTACCCAAAGAAGGTTAAAATTTTCTTATGGAAATTAAGTTTGGGTGCGTTTAATTCTTTGGATCGTTTATAGGGTTATATGTCTTACCTATCTATTTCTCCAAACTGTTGTGTTATGTGTCATCATAATTCAGAGTCTTTGTGACATCTTTTTGTTGTTCATTGTCATTTTGCTGGGAGGTTGTGCAATTATTTTTTGGAGCCTTTTGAGTGGTGTACAACTTTGCCTTTCAACATCACAGACTTTTTATATTCGGGTTTGTTGGGCGCTCCATTTAGTGGAAATAAAAAGATTTTGTGGTTATCTCTGGTTCGAGCACTTCTATGGAATATGTGGTTGGAAAGGAATAGCAGTTTTCGAGATGTTTACTACAATTTTGATTGGAATCTATTCTTTCTTTGGTTTATTTTTGGTGCAACTGTTTATCTTTTTTTTCTTCTCCAATTGGTTAACTCTTTTGTAATTGGCTTAAAGCCCTCGAGGTTACCCCTCCTTATTTTATTGGCCTTTTGTCCTTTGTACTGGGCAGATCTCTTCATAGAACATGAAAATTACCGAAGTCTATTTCTTCCAGAAATAGTGCCTTTTAAGATTATAAAAGAGATGGAAATTTAATTTTTGGTGGATTCAACATTGTGGAAAATCACCTGAACCTTATTTTCTAAGATGGTCTTTTGATTTTGGTTACATCTCACAGGATTTTGTTTGTTGAAGACTTGGATGGGAAACGGTCAAGAAAAATTAATTTTTAGATGGAAATTTCAGAGCATTCTGCAGATGACTGCTGCTGGTTGATGATCTCAGGTAGCAGGAATTTGAATTTTCATGTTATGTTGTTATTTGGTGCTTTTCTTGAGTTGTAAATGAATTGAAACTGAAATCCAATAGTAATGCAATGAGGTTACGTAATTAAATCCAGGCTTTTGTCGCAGTCAATTCTGAATCAGGTTGCCTTTGAATGTTATTTTTATTAATCTAATGTGTTGATCATAATATATATTGCATCTGTTTTGAGCATTGTTGCAGTTCGCCTGTTATATCTTCTTTTTCTTGTTTGTTTTATCCGACTGGAGAAAGTTCTCGAACTCGATGACTGGAAAATATGATGTAGTGGGAGGCTTGAGGTCTCTAAGTATGTTTTTTCAGAGTTCTAGTGAGTTTAATTGTAAAATTTCTCGTTATTTGCTTTTTGCATTTTGGATCTCGATGGAGAAAATTCTTGAACTCAATGACCGGAAAATATGAGGCGGCATGAAGCTTGAGGTTTCTAAAGTATGTCTTTTTTAGAGTTTTAGTAAGTTTAATTATAAAATTTCGTTGTTTCTCTAGCCTGGGGTTTGGGATTGGCACAGTGCACTATATATGTAGTGAGCGAAATTCTGAGTCATTTCGGTAATTAGCATACGATATTCATTCCATTACATTAGCCTCACCTAGATGTCAAAGACTTTTTATTCATAGAAACCATAAGCAATACCATGCTTATGGGGAAGTTTTAGCATTGTTTTCAGGGATACTTTGGGTGGTCTACAAACTTTCCGGCCACCTCTTTCTTCGACTCCATTGCCGCCTGTTTCTTGTAGGAATTCCAATTGTACTGATGATCGCCGTCCTCGTGATAGGGATATTTGTCACAGTGGCCATATTCATCGCAATCTCCGGCATTATATTCGTCGCAGTAGCATTCCTTCCTGGATTTGTCACAGTATCCATATTTGTAGCAATCTCTATCTTTGTATTTGTAACCATCACATCCATATTCCTCCCTGGGTTTGTAGTTATACCCCAAGTTCTCATTGAAAATTTGAGGATTTTGAGCTTTTGCTTCATTCATGGCCATGTCTCTTCCTCCTTCAACACTCTGTAGAACTGCCATTGCCATTGCCATTGCTGAGACTGCAAGCAAGGTGATTATAGCCTTACTGATCATCATCTTTTTTTTTTCTTTTTTTTTTGTTCTCACTTTTTAATGTTGGGATGAAAATGCTATGGAAAGTTTCCAAATTTATAGGCTAAAAGGGAATTTGGATAACCTTTTCGAGCAAAGGGATTAATTGGTTTCTGCATTGGAATGTTTGTTCTAATGGAAACAAGTTGTTGAGTGGTCCTTTTGCTTTTAATTTTAGGTTTTCAAATTTTCATGGCCCATTGAAGTTATGGCATGATTTGAGGTTGTTTTGATGTCAGGGAATTTGATCAACCTTAGCAAATAACCTATATATGTATACAAATACTGGTGCTATCAGTATGACCTCACATAACGTCACTCATTCCGATCGCATTTCTCGGTACGAGAAGGAGGTTAGGCCGGCTGTGATGGTTTCTAAGGATCCAATATAACCACTTAGGTCTAGGTTGCCACGATATTGTTCAATGAAAGTGGGCGGGGAAAGCTACATGCCCAAAAACTTTGTCCCTTCTTTTTAAACGGGGGTATCTCGGATTTCAAAACATTATGTTCTCGTACTCAAATCCTGAAAAAAAAAAATCAAGAGCCTTGAGATGCATAAATAATGATGGATTCAAATTCATGGTAGTCATTTATCTAAGAATTAATTTCCTAGGAGTATCCTCGATATTTATTATGAATTAATATCTTACAGGTTTTATTGATATCCAAATGTTATAGGGCTTATAAGTCTCGTTGACATTAGTCGAGTTGCGCGGACAATCATTGAATTAAAATAGAGAATTTTTGTAAATTTTTTTTGAATAATATGAAGGAAGAAAAAGAATTAAATGTGAATAATTTTTGTAAAATTTAACAATAAATTTTTGTGGGATGTAGCGAGGATGGGAAGCTTTTATCCTTTATTTATAACTATTTTTTTTTTACTTCGTTAGTTTTAAAGTATCTATAAATGATGACTTATATTATTGTAATTATGGAAAATAGAGGATAAAAAAAAAAACGATTTTGGTTCATAAACTTTCACATTTGTTTCATTTTTGTCTCTAGATTTTCAAATTTGAGTTATTTTCGTCTTTCAACTTTTAAAAGTTTAATTTTAATTATAGATTTTAATAAAAATTTAAAATGGTGCCTTAAGCTAAATTTAAAATTAATATTAAAAGAAATTAGTATAATAATATTAATAATTTTAATACAAGTAAAGAAAATACGTGTTTAAAAAAAAGAAAAAAATAATGACTTTTTTTTTTAAGTCTTGGAGACTAAAATTGAACATTTAAAAATTTAGCGATCAAAATGAAACATATTTAAAAATTAAAATAAAACAAATTTGAAAGTTTAAGAATTGAAATTAAACGAAGTTTAGGGACTAAAATGGAATAAAGATAAAAGTTTTATACCTAATCATATTTTAACTTGCATTATTTTATTACGCAGTAAATTGAATATTTCAAGCGAATATACTTGAGAAACGAATATAAACGTTTGGCGGGCTATATGCAAAACTCATCCTGGAATTGTAAATTTCAATTTCAATTTTACAATTTCTCTAATGGATACGAGCTTCTATGTCGATCTAGGATTCGCAAAACTTCAAGGCGAGGATCTCAACTCATTCCCGTCATTCTCCGACGCAATTTCAATGTAATTACTTCGCATTCTTGTTTTATTCAATGTGTTATCAACGAAATGTAAAATCTGATTTACCGATCAATTTACAAGCCACCAACTGTTCTATATATTCATAACCATCAATCTGGAAATCAGTAATTGTTTTATGAGATGTAAAGTTGTGCACATCATTTTCGGAAAATTTCATTACATAGGGTTTACAATTGTGCATAGCGAATTTGTATTTGAAGTAGATCATTTGTTTTGGTAAATATTCTTCTTCCTTTCATAATGATTAAGTTAGTTTTTCGATTGTTTGTTTCTTAATTTCTGCTCTGTTCTTCGCCCGATTGATCTTTGTGAAAGATCGTTTGCAATTATGAGTTTATGCTTCATATTACAGCTTGATGCTTACTGTTTTAAATGGAAGAACAAAACAGTGATTTAATTTAACTCATCGGCTTAAGTTTTTTGGTTGATTGGTAATTTAACGTAATTTAACATAGTAGGATACTTTGAGTTCAAATCTCTATCAAGTTGTTTTTCCAACTCATTTAACTTAAACTTTTGGATTGATTGTAGGTTTAACGTAATTGTTTTTTGATCGGTCTGTGCTGCATTGGTCTTTTGCTCAGACTGATTTTTGCTCGCTGTTCCGTCTGAGGAAGCGCCTCACGAGTCGCCGCTCGCTGGAGTTTGATTCAGACGTTGAGCTACTTGGGTAATTTCGTATCTTTGAATCTCATGGATTTTTTGTATGTCTCATTGTCACTAGGTAATATTATATTGCTAGCACATTGCTACTAAGTTCTTTAACGCTTGGCACAATTGTGGTGGTCTTGTTTTTAGTTGCATCTTATTTAACTATTGTGGATGTTGTGGAGAATAGCATATTTTTAAGTAAAATTTTCATTCCATTACATTGGCCTCACTTACATATCTAGTTGAGCACAGTTCCATAAGTAAGACCCAGCTACTTATATTTCATACTTTTTATTCCTAGAAACCATAAGCAAATACCATGCTTATGAAGATACCCTTTTCAGGGGTACTTCTTGTGGACTCCATACTTTCCCGCCACCTCTTTCATTTCCGCCGCCTGTTTCTTGTAGGAACTCCAATCGTCGTCGTTGTCGGGGTACGGTGATTTGTCGCAGTTGCCATACTCATCGCAATATCCACCTTTGTATCTGTCACAGTCGCATTCCTTCCTGGATTTGTCGCAGTATCCATATTTATAACAATCTCTATCTTTGTATTTGTAACCATCACATCCATATTCCTCCTTGGGTTTGTAGTTATACCCCAAATTTTCATTGAACATCTGAGAATCTTGAGCCTTTGCTTCCTTCGTCATCGCCATGTCTCTTCCTCCTTCGACATTTTGCAGAAGCGCCATTGCCATTGCCATTGCAGAGACTGCAAACATGGTGACTAGAACCTTGTTGATCATCATCTTCACTTTCTTCTTTTCTTCTTCTCTTCTTCTTTGCTGTGTGGGTGAAAAATGCTTTTGGATGCCTTCAAATTTATAGGCTGCAAAGGGAATTTAGGTGACCTTTTTTGAGTAAAATGATTAATGAGTTTCTGCTTGGGAATCTTTGTTCTAATGGAAACAAGTTGTTGAGTGGTCCTTTTGCAATTCATTGAAATTTAATTTTGTTTGGCCTATTCTTCTGTTTTGAGGCTGTTTCAAAGGCAGACAAATTGCTAAATAAGTTTGTAATTACTTTGTTTAATATATTTACATTTGTGTAGTAACCTATAGCTAATGGAATCTTTTGAATGGATCATTTGAAAATATTTTGTTTCATTGCATTGTTAGGTGTATTTTATAAAAAACAGTTGCAAGTTAAAGGGATATTTTGGTTAGGATTATATACGGATTAAGAAAAAGATAATGAGAATTTAGAGAAATATAAACTTAAATTTTAAAAATCGAAATGAAAAATTAAGGTGCAATTTGATAACTATTTTGTTTTTTATTTTTGTTTTTTGAAATTTAAGCTTATAATTATTATTTTTACAAGGTTTTCATTACTATTGTATTATTGCTTTTATATTTTTAAAAACTATGAAAGTAAAAAAAAATCGTTTTAAAATACTTGTTTTGATTTATGAAAATTGGTTACAAATCACCTACAAACTTAAGAGACCGTGAAATCGCAAGTTCAAAATTTCAAAAACTAAAAATGAAAATTTTAAGTCTTAATATTTGAAATATCTTTCATGATTTTAAAAACATTTTCGAAATTTTAAAAACAAAAAATACAATTGATCATGGTACAAGCTAGATTTTTAAAAGTTATAAAAAATAACAAAAACAAAACCAGTTTTAAAGCTAATAAACTTTAAATTTTAAAGCTAATTTTGAAAGAAAATAAAAGAGGAACCATTTTCTGAAAGTTGTTTATTTAGTGATGGTTGATAATTATTTGATTTTTTGTTTTTGGTTTTTGAAATTTAAGTTTGCAACTATTATTTCAAGTCAAAATCATGATTTTGATGTCTATTTCTTATGTTTTAAAAATCAAACCAAAATTAAAAAGTAAAAAAAAAAAAAAAAAAAGTAATTTACAAGTTTGGGTTGGCTTATGAAATTTGGTTAGGAATTATATACTTTTTTTTTTTTTTTCGAGTACCTTATATAACTTAGTTATGAAAAACATAAAACATAAGTAGAGAATCTTGATAAATATAATTTTAAATTTCAAAAATTAAAACAAAAAATAAGGTGCAATTTGATAACTATTTTGTTTTTTATTTGAAATTTAAACCTATAATTATTATTCTTATACAAGGTTCACATTACAATGATATTTATGCTTTATGTTTTTAAAAATTAGTTTTTGAAAGTTGAATTTTATTTTTTTTCAAATACTTATTTTTATTTATGAAATTTGGTTAGAAATCACATCCAAACTTAGATGATAAAATCATAAGTAATTGAAATTAAAAAATAAAAAAGTTATTAAATTAAACTTAATTTTTGAAATTTCTTCATGATTTTAAAAATTTTAAAAACCAAAAACACAAAAAACTAGATTTTTTTTAAGTAAAAAAAAAAAAGAAAAAGAAAAGAAAGAAAGAAACTACTTGAAAACCAACCAAAGAGAGTCGTAGTTTTTAAATTTAAAATTTGTTTTTAAAACCATAAACATAATTTAAATATGAAAATAATTAAAATCATAGATTAGAATAAAAATAAAAATAAAATGGTTAATACTATATTATAAATATACCACTGAAGTTCTTCTCTACAATGATCATCCATGAGTCAAGTAAGTTTATACAAACTTAGTTTATATATATAAAAAAAAAAAAACTAGTTATTCTCTACAATTTACCTTTTCTCTAAAATTGAAAAAACAATAAATAAATAAATATATATATATCATGGGGTTGTAAAGGTGAAGAAACTCGATCTGTAAGCGGAGGGAAACCACAGAACAAGCAAAATTGTTCGTGGATTTTAGCTGGGAGACTCCCATCTTCAATTTCCTCGCCTCTTTTTCATTCAAACTCTCAATTTTAGATTTCAGTTTCAATTTTTCTGTGATGGGTGCAACGGGCAGTGATGTTGAAGCAGGGTTTGCGAAGCTTCAGGGCGAGGATTTCGAATACTATATGCAAACCTACTCCATAATCCTCGGCCGTAATTCCAAGAAATCCACCGTCGACGTTGACCTCTCCAGCCTCGGAGGCGGCATGAACATTTCTCGCCACCACGCTCGAATCTTCTACGACTTCACGCGGCGGCGGTTTGCCCTAGAAGTGCTCGGTAAAAACGGCTGTCTCGTCGAAGGGGTTCTTCATCTGCCCGGAAACGCGCCCGTCAAGCTTGATTCTCAAGATCTTCTTCAGATTGGAGATAAGGAGTTCTATTTCTTGTTGCCTGTGAGGAATATTTTGGGGAGCTCTGTTGGACCGAGGGGCTATATGGGTCATCCCGGATCGGCGGCGGCGGTTCCTCCGGTGGTCGGGCCGGTGGTGCCATCGCACTCGCCTTATAATTTTCATTTGGCTGGCTCTGGTGGAGCTGCTGCTGCCGGGGCGATGGTGAAAAAGGGGAGAGGACGAGAGTATTACGAGGAGGGATATGAAGATGAGGATGGCATCGGTGGAAGCAGCGGCAAGAAGTTCAGGCGGGATGGATTTGGAGCTGGTGGTTCAGGTGGCAAAGCAGGATTTTCTGGTGGAATGGGTAAGCTTATTCATTAGTTTCTTGATTAGTTTTAGAGGGTTAGAAATAATCTAAGATTCATTAGTTACTTGATTAGTTTTAGAGGGTTAGAAATAACCTAAGTTCAAGTTTCTGTTTGTGTCACTGGTTTCCGATCTCCAACAATTGAATCCTAGTAGGAAATTCTTTGATCATGGTAGAGTTGCTCTGTACTGCCAGATTTTAGTGTATACTGCCAGAAAATTTTGGGAAGTTGTGCTATGAATCATGGATGGAGTATATGTGATGTTAAGCTATGTTCATATCTTTATCTATATGTTTTTTTCATCGTCTCCTTGGTCTTTTAGTTGATTGAAGTTTATTGAAGAGAATTTAAAAGCATGTTTTGACTTCATGATTAGAATCAATAATGCTTTTTCTTGTATGTGTTTATCTTGAATTGGATTGTTTGAACTAGAAAAGGAGTCCGTGAAGTTTTGTAAATTTTCTTTTTCTATACCAGTGTTTTCAAGGCCATTGTCATTCCTCGCCTTTGGCCATCACCTTGCACATAGGCATTATTACGCCTCTAGAAAAGCCTAGGCAAGCGCTTTCAACAAAGCCCTCGCCTTACCTCGCCATTTTGCGCCTAGCATCGCCTTTGCCTTACGCCTTGTTAAGTTTTATTTATTTATAAATATGTCAACTTAATATCCACGAACATAACTTAGAATTAGCTCATGAAGAGGTCCAACAACCATGCAAAGTCTCTATTAAGAACCCTTAATTTCTTCAATTGCTATTTCAAATGTATTAGTATTATATCTTTTTGCAATTACGGTGTGTATTTTAGTTATTTTATGTAGTCTTTATTTTTTTTTTTATCCTTTCAGTTATCTTTAATTTTTTTTATTCAAATAAGAATCATGTATGGCGTTTCTTTGTTTATCTTTTACATTTTAGTATTATTCTTATTGTGTATGAATTTGAAATTTTATGGAAATTAAAATATTTTTTATATATTAATTTATGCTTGTGTATTATTTAGTTATGTATTATTAGTTGTGCCTCTCTTCTCTCAGACCTCGCCTTTTTATATCTTTCGTTTTGAAGCGATCAAGGATAGTATTGCCTTGTATTGTGCTTTGCGCTTTGAAAACATTGTCCGTAAGTAATGTAGCTTAGCGAAAGAGGTAGAGTACTATACTTCAAGAGCAACGCTGAAGAAGTTTTTGTTTTTGTTTTACAAGTAAACAAAGACGAGAACAGAGGGAAGTCATTACGTTGCCTGTGGGCTTAGATTTTCAAACCTGTAGTAGTTATTTCAATATGATTTTGATACTCCAAGTCATGTACTCGACTGCTCAAAATCTAGTCATAGTATGGCTTTGGTATACACACATATATGTGTGTATATATATATTTTTTCCTGAATTGGGAAATCAAAATTTTGCTCCACTACACCCGAGGTAACCATGTTTGTCCCTGTGCCACATCGAAGAAATGGAGACACACGAGGTATTTACAAATTAATGTCACACGTGAGTCTTGAATCTGGGACCTTGAGAGGAGTATATCTTCAAACCCCAAGCCTTTGACCACCGTGCCACCCCTTGAGGACGGTTTACTTCCTATTCAGAAACTTCATATTTGCCGGATATTATGTGGACAATTGTGTTAGGAACATAAGATCATTGCTTTAACACTTCGGTTGAATATGATAAAGACCTTCTTTATAATTCCTAGTTAGTGAGAGAGGGAAATAACCATGGAGTTTAAGAGATATATGTTGTTCTTTTAGTGTTCTTCTTTTGCTTTGAATTTTTGTAACATCTTTTGAATTCCTACAACTTGGGAGTACTTCATCTGTGATCATGTTTGGCCTTTTGTTGGATGTTATTTATCTTCTCTTTCTGTATGATGTATTTTTTTTTTTCTTCCATGGAGGTTCTAGTTTTTTACCAGGGGAAATTGGAGTTGTAAACTCCTTCTCCTTCATGATCATGGATGCTGCGATTAAACTGAACATAACATTTGAATGAGGCTTACTTGAACTGTAATTGCATTACCAGTTGATACACTGTTTCTGTTTGTCAATCTGGATGCCCATATTGTTTAGATAGATATCGATTACTGACTATGAAGCATGGACATAGACGCGGGTCACGGGTCACGGGTATAGACACGACAGGATATGGCGGTACGCCATTTTCTAAAATATAAGGACACGGATAGGGTGAAGATACATTAATTTTTTTTTGTAAATATGTAAAATTTAGCATAAAATACTAAATGTACTCTACTAAAAAGTATACTATATCAAGTTAATTACAATGGACGTTGATTAGACATGCCACTTGGAGGTGGCGGTAAACGAGTATTTTAGAAGATGAAGACGGATTTTTTCATGAAGAAGAGAGAAAGGTGGTTGATTTTTGGTGATAAATGATCGAAATGACTTTTTTCGTTTATCTTTTACCTTTTTCTTTACCTTTATATAATTTAGTTGACTAAAAACATTAATATTTTGGGTTTGAGTTTTTAACATTTGGACTCAAAGACCACACATGTGTACAAGATGTGTCCAAAGTGTTCACTTATTAAAAAAATAAATAAAATAGACATGTAAAATGGTGTGCCTGACACGTGTACGAGAAGTGTCGAGAAGAATGTGTGTCTGATACGTGTCCGTCACAGATTCTTTCCCTATTTTGAAGTGTTAGTGCTTTATAGATTACCGATTAAGTTTTTTCTTGAACCACTCACAGTTTCCATGGACAAGAAGTTAGATGGAAGATCAAGAGTTGATCGAGAAGCTGACAACCAGCTTCTCCAGGAAGAAAAGGACGTGGTGTCATCTGTTGCAACTGTGCTGTCTGATCTTTGTGGCCCAGGAGAATGGATGCCTATGGAGAAACTCCACTCTGAGGTATGTTTGATTATGATGAATGGGCCTTCTTGTTCCTTAAATAGACATGAATTGTCTTTTTTCCATACATTAAGGAAAATGAGAAAAGATGGAGCATTGGAAATAAATTATCATTTAGAAACTGATCCATTAAGTTTTTAGGACTTATTTTGATACTTTCTGATTATTGGCTGTCAAGTATGTATTTTAAGTTAAAAAAGATCAACAAAAGGTTGAGAAAATTAATCTCTTAGCTAAAGAAAGGAAAACAATCCTGTGAGAGGCAAAGGTTGTGATAGAACCTGGAATATTTGAACATATAAAAGGTGAAGAATGTACATGATAACTCAAATGTTTGGACTTAGACCCTCCTTGAGATCTCTCTCTCTCTCTCTCGAGCCCTAATTCACGATCAAAATATTACCTACCTTCTTTGCTCTCCACCTATTTTTTTCATAATCGAGAAGTCTATCAAACTCTCTAACTAATAACTAAATAACCCTTGATAGCAATCCAATTAGGTTGCTCATTTTTAAACATCTTGACTTTGTAACTCTTTAACTTCTCTTCTATTGTGGACGGCATAAAAAGTCGTCATATTCACTTGATTGGGATTTTTTCTATATACAATTAAGCAAAACTTGTCAACTTTTCAGGAGGTGCCTGGTGTGACGGCCATCTTTGTCCAATGCTTGTTGCACATGGCCGCATGCCTATTCTACCTCGTTTCGTCATGTTTTTATGTTATTTTGTCATTATTACATGTTAGGATAGTTTCCATCATTTTATTCTAGTTGTTGACTCCTCGCTAATTTCATATAAAAGGGTATCACATCAATTATGTGCAAAAATGTTCTATAGGAGGTATGACTTCTTGAAGCTTTCCTTCCTATCAAGTTATACAATGAATGTAATATAGTTGAAGTGGTCCTTATTGTATTTACATATACCTTTCAAAGACAAACATTTATAAAACTCTCTTTCTCTCTTGTAAACCTTTTCACAATGCACGTGATAGAGGTTGCACATGTTGTGTCACCTGCTAGCAAGTGTCGCACAGTCGTCATTCCACTACCTCTGAAGTGCGACTGTGACACCTGGTACATACTTCCCACCCATCTATAGGGATAATAGTGTAATAAATTTTCAATTTATCATTTCTTTCTTAATAGTCAAATCATCATTTTTATATATTTTATAAATATTTTTTATATTACTGCATTACTTATGTGGTATCCACACAAATTATGAGAACTATGTATGAAATACCTTTCTAGAAGTTGACAAGTTTAGTTCTATATAATTATCTACTCCATGAGCTGCTGCTTACTTGATGATTTGTGTATATCTTAGCTGGTCGAGCATTATGGCGGTGTTTGGCACCCTAATCGTGTAAGGAAGTATCTCACATCAGAGGATTGGCATGGTTCCGAAGCCAAGGATAAACCATGGTATGGTCTGCTTATGTTGTTGAGAAAATACCCAGAACACTTTGTGATCAACACGAGATCCAAGGGCCGAGTAACGCTCGAGTTTGTCTCGCTCGTGTCACTGCTTTCATAACGTCGGAATACTTTGTGATTGGCACGCTCGAGTTTGTTGCATATGTAATGAGATGACAGGGAATTGAATCTAACTTTGTTGCCATTCTGGATTTGGGTCCAACTAGTAGTGACTTGGTGAACTCAATGCATGTAAATTGTTGTTCTTACTATGAATCTATAGTAGCCTTTCTTGTTAAATTTTTTGTATATATAAAAAAGAAAAGAAAAACTAGTCATTAGCATTCGGTTCTGCCTGTCGACCAACGACCAAGCAAAACCGATTAGAAACAGAGACCTTGTTCGTACTTGAGTCTATGGCGGAGGAATGATCGAAAAACGAAAAGTGATTGAGGTTGCGAATGTGGTGAAGTTTTTATGTGCAAACTCTTAAATTATTTAACATTTTTCTAAACTAGGTTCTAATCAACAGGTGGTGATGATCTACAATGGTAATGAATGCTGCAAAAGTTTCCAACATTGACACATTTCTTGAAATTCAATATGTATGTTATCAAGAATAAGATGCTATAATAAACTTTCCACTAAACTATAATTATTATTGTAAACTGTACACCATTTCTCTACTACTGAAGTTTTCTATGTGGAGTCACTGCCTGCTCAATATATTATTTATAATATTGATTTAAAAAAAAAAAAAATTAATGCACTAAAGAAAAATTAATCGGAAAAGTTTTAGATGGTATATTTTATCAAAAAGAAAATAAAATTTATTTTGAGTAATTAAAAATTTAAATTTTAATCATATCTCATTTTGGAGGTAGTTGTTTGTAGATGTAAATCTCGTAACTCAGGATTTGAATGAGGTCTTGAAATCTAGATCTGGTCCCTATGGGCCCCGACATTCTCCTACATCCTCTGTGATTCGACCAGCCTCTAAGCACTTCTAAGAATACAATATCTCTCAAGATCATTTTCATTCGGATGTAAACTCGTACCCCTTCTAACCCCGACGTTACAGTAAAGATATGGTAGACAATATCTTCCGTAAAGTTATTTTGAAGGCTTAGAAAAACTAACCAATGATTAAGAATTATTATAAATAAATAATTATTTCCATTAATTACCGGATAAGTTATTAATAGTTCATTTATAATAATCTGCTAATAATGCAAAATAAACCATCTTTTAAGTATATTATATCATTTACCCGCCTATTTCTCTCTGTCGCCGATATTTATACAAACGAAGTTGCAGATTTCGTGGCCGGAGAATTGATCGAAATCTTGTTGCCGCTGCTGTTACTGTTGCTCTCGTTTGGGGTTACGATGATCTACGACGTCAACTCTTCTCTGTTCCGTTCTTTCCTCAGCCAGAAGGGAGGAGGAGCCTACGACAAAAGGTACTGATGCTCTCGCTTTCGCCATATTTACATTTAGAAACGTTTTTCTGAGATTTTCAGTAATGTAGTTTGATTACTTGATCCTTTTCTCTTCTCTGGGACTGTGTTTTTTTTTTTTTTTTTTTTTTTGGATTCTAGGTTGTTTTGATTTTCGTCTCGTTCATTTTGTTTTCGGTTTCGGCCTCGAAAGTTGTCTAGTTGCTATGACATTCGTTTGCGTGATTGTGGTACTTTTTGGTTTTCTGTAGATGAGTAAATTGAACTACATGCTCTATTATTTCTGATTGCAGAATGATTATTGATATTTGTTTGACAATGTTTGTGTAAAAAATTTACTAGATAATCGATCCTTTCTGCGATTGAAATTTGTGAAGTATCAATGCTCTTGGAATTGGTAGGAGTTATCATGTAGCTTTGATTTGGCCATTTAGTTTTATGTTCCGTGTTCTTCTTCATTCTTCCAAGTGTTCTGACGTACTTGTTTTGTTGTTAGTGAATAAAAAGCATAAAGCATGATTTAAATACGCATTCTATTTTGAAGCTTCGTAAGCTTTTTATTGATATTCATGATAAATAGAGATTTGGCATGCGAAAAACCATTAACTTTTATGGAAAGCTTGTGGTTTAATTACTTACATTTTTGATTCCTTGAAAACTTTGGATTTACTCGATTAGAATTCAGTATGTAGCAAGTGACAAAGGATTTGCAAATTTATACTCTAACTTTCAAGTACAGTTGTGTTCTTTTAAGTTTTTTGTGTGCTTCCTTTGGAGTCTTTGGCTTGAAAGGAACGAAGGACGTTTAACAACAATGGTAGCCTTTTAGTTGTTTTATTGGATCAATTATAGTTGTTGTTTTATCTTGGTGTAAATGTTACTACACTCTACCCTTTGAAATTCTAGTCTCGTCATCTTTTGGCCATTTTTCTTGTAATCTTCTAGCCTGGAGTTAAATTTCCTCTTTTTTCTTTTTTTTTTTAATAATATTTGGCCTGAAAAACAGTTTAATCTATGTGACATTACTACCTTGGATTAAAAATTATGATGAATGCCTTATTAGGCGAAACCCGAAGGTTTAAAGATTGTATCTTTTTTTCCTCTCTCATCATTCAATTTCCAGAATATCCGTAACTGTTGTCGCTAATGATGAATTCAGCAGTTAAAAGAGGAAATATTTTATTCTGGTGTTGAATGCTTTTCTCTACCTTTTTGTTTACGCAAGACTATGATTTTACTTTCCTTAATACGTAATACAAAAATATAATAACATAATACATTCTATATTTTGAATGAATTTTCTCGAATTGTAATAATTGCATTGTAATGCTGTAGGCGAGCATTTTATTGTCTAATCATGTTGTTGTTTGTGATGTTTACTTCAGAAAAGTTGAGGAGCAGAAGCTCAAGGAGCAGAAATTCCAGGCAAATGAGAACAAGCCTGTCTTGACAGAGTAATGACATGAATATGTAGGCTCTAGATCATAATGTAGTCCAGTTCAAATTACTCTAATAGAACGACCAGCTTTCATTTTCCTTTTATGATTTTATAAACATTATGCCAATGTGGCCATTGAGCTTGCAATGGGAAAGTTTATTTCCTGCTTAATTAAATAGTTCGACATCGAGTTGATCTGCCTGGCAAACAGTAACAATTTTGAGTTTTTTTTTTTTTTTTTCCTTTATAAAGAAATTTTGGATCTTAGTAATTGAAGCCTTTAGGCATCCTCAAGAGACGGCAGCCTCAGTGGGGTTTCCAAAATATGCTTGAAAGTCTCAATCTACGGTAAGCTTAATTATAAAATGCTTGGTTGATTTTTTGAGTTCAAACCGTGTGACATGCATTGTTGCTCTTGGTTGAGAACGTAGTGGGACGAAACTTCAATTCTGTTTATTAAAAAAAAGCAAGACAAGGTTAATCCAAGCTTCTCTTTCCCCTCGTATGATTTTAACTGTTGGCCAAGCCTTTTATATAAATTGATGCAAGTTTTTATTGCTGGAAAATGCTTTGCTAGTACAGTTGATGGATAATGAAGCAAAGGTTAGTTGTCTTTAACGATATGATGGGGTCGGTGAATGGCTGGATAAAGAATAATAATTGGTTGGGATTCATCCTGTCCATTTCTTTTTTGACTGTTGATTGAACGCAGGACAAGCAGGAATATAATTATGTAACATTAGCATTGGACAAATACAAATGGAAAAGAATACTTTTTTGGGTGATGGGAACACAGCTTAATATTGTCAACCTTGATTGGCCCATCCCCGCAAAGCATCCGAAGCAACATTATTGCCATCTTGGCATTGGCAGGACACAAGCATCGTAAGTAACAATATTAAATTACATAGAAATTTCTCTCGTGACTTTACAACTTTTTTTTTTCGTCTTTATTTTTCTTATTGAATTAAATACATGTGTCTACATGTAAAGAGGATGAAAAAGCATTCATTAGGGGTAAAAGCAAAGGGAAAACACCCTCTTTGGTTTGTTGAACTTTTACTCCATTTTCTCTGCGGGACATTTTGGATTGTTGAACTTTTACCTAGAGATATCCATTTTCTCCACGGAATAACCGCTCATAATAGGACGATAAATCTCTGATTAGGTAGTGAACAAGGCGTAAATGGAGATGAAAAATTTTCCGCTAAATGGAAATGAGAACGAGGAATATATTTCCCATCCCTGATTCCCTATCTTGCTTTTTTATATATATATTTATTTTATTTGTTTGTTTAATGCATTTATATACATAAAGTTATGAGAATTTTTATTTTAATCAAACTAATAAATATTTATCTTAACTGTTGAAACAATTATCTAAAATTTAGTGAATTGATTTAAGATTGAAAAAAATTGTAAAAATTTGAGAATAAAACGAAAAATAAAATTTTCACGGGAACTCGATCTCCTGTCCATTCGTCGCGGGAAATCCTCATTCCGTTCTCCCCAAAAATTTTACAATAAAATTTTTAGGAATGAATATTAAAATGGGTAGCGAGGATGATGACCGTAAAGTCATCCCGGTCCCGTCCCATGGACATCCCCACTTTTGTCTCCTTTCCCTTTCATCAGAGAACTGCAGTGGGTAGTAAGGAAACGTGTCTAATTTGCAGCTGCTGTTGCAAGGGTATGCTACTAATGAGTAGTTGCATTATCATGATGTTGTTACTTTTCTTTTATAGCCATCAAAAGTCCTTTTTCCCACACTACAACCTTTTTTCACGAGGATTTACTTCAGAATGTGGGTTGTGGATAAATCCAATGACAAGGATTCTCTTAGATTTAACATTTAGGCTATGACTGAAAATTTTCTAGAGCGATGAGGTTTTTAAGGCCAAATACACTTCTGATCTGGGAGATTTTAAGTTGATATTGGTTTGGTGTTGTTGCCTTTATAGTAAATTTATTTCTTATGAGTTTTGTGGTCAATCAAATTCAAGTAGAATTAGATAATATTGTTCAATGAAAAAGTCAAGGCGTCCGTATGTTAGCAGACACACGAAATATAAAAAGAAAGAAAAAAAAAGAGCTCACTTTAGTCCCTAAGATTTGGAAAAACTAAATGGTTTTTAGTGAATCTTTATCTTTTAGTTGACTGAAAAATAGTGATTAACATGTTGAAAGTTACCAATTTTAGTTGAAGAGAAAATTTTCTTAGTTTTGTATTGCATTTTAGATAAATAACATTTTCCCTTGTCCTTTCTCTCTAGTTTCTGCATACCCTCCCCACCTTTTTCTTTCTCAGGGCCAATCTTTTATTATTATTATTTATTTATTTATATATTTATTTTGATGATTGGGTTTCAAAACTTCACTCCCCGAAGGCATTCATGTCCATCCCTAGGTCTAGACCTTGAAAAATAACAAGGGTTTTTACAAGATCAACAAGTAATCTCTCTCCATTGTTTTTTTTAATACACCAAGATTGACAATTATGGTTGAAAATGAGATATTTCTTCTTTCTTTTTATGTTGCTTCGGCCACTTTTATGTAAATTTAGATAAGTTTTTCTTTTTTGTGGAGGTGCAATCGTCTTTAACCAGGGCTGGTGTTCATAAACGTGCCCCATTTTTGCCTTTACAAGGCTGACCTTTCCTTTCCTCTTGTTTTTTCTGTTTGTTTTTTTTTTTTTTAATTATTAATTATAATATCTTCCTTTCTTCTCCTTTGCAGTAATTGGCTTTTTTCAAAGATACAAGCTCAATTTCAATCTATTTGATTACAACTTCAACCTTTTACAAGTGTATGAGATCAATGGCGTAGGTACGTTTCAAGTTGACTCGATCCAAATTTTCAAGTTAGTAAACTTTTTTTTTTTAACATAGTTAAAAACTTAAGAAAGTCACATTTTTTTTTTTTTTTTTCATATGCATCAACGGAATAGTAGCAAGGTTTTTTTTTTTTCTTCTTCTTCTTTTTTCTTGAGTTCACAAACACCCTTTTTTTTTTTATTGATATCAAGAAATTTACTAGATAAGTGTTTAGGATCTACCCTACAAAATCACTCTAGGACTTTGAATACATCTTTGGGACATCACTACAGTTTTCTTTTTCTTAGATCCAAAATATGGCGAGTGTGAGGAGTATTTATAGTAGGGGTTAGACAATGTGCACCACACATTTGCTTTGAGGCTAGAGGGTTAATAATATCACGATATTTGTTACTTTACTAAACTGTTCTACCATTTACTTAGAAGCTTCTAGATAATGAGATATAATTAAGTGGGCTAGTTTTTGGAAGAAATGATTTGGCAGGGACTTGAACTCGGGATACTATGTTGAATTTTGTTGAGTCTCCAATCAACAGTAGCTCTTAAATTTGTTTTCTCTTCAATTAAAATTGAGTTCCACTTGTAACACATTTTTCATAATTAAAATTGGATGTCATGTCTGGTTGATGATTGACCTTTCATAATTATTTGGACTAAAACTCTATCGTATTAGTGACAATGGATATCGATGAAGGATATAGGTTAGCCATTCAAGTTATATTCAAGTTGCCATAAGGTTGCAATAATCACTTTTAGAATATGAAACATAATTGCATTACTTTGTTATGAAATAATTATGATTAGTAGATTGTGATTAAATTTGGTGTTTTGGGCTTTTAGAAGGTGCAAATCAATTTCATTGCTCAATTAGCTAATATGCAATGATGAAAGCGCAAAAGCATTGTGCTGGTGGTCATGGTAAGGTGCTAGAAAGTTAAAACTCAACAAACAAAGGCTAAATTTACTGCTAATTGACTAATATGCATTTCACTTTTTGCATTAAATTATAATTTATCTACTTTATCAGATGGACAAAATTATGGTATAATATTGCTCCTAAATTAGGGATTTTCATTATTATAATTACCATAAAAATAATATAGGAAGATTATTGATTATTATAATTCACGATCAACTACAGCAATAGTTTAATAGTATTTGTGCTGACTATAAACTTTTGATTTGTGTTATTATCAAATCATTTCATTAAATTTACATCAAATATATCATTTAACCGCTACTAAAACCAATTTTCAAACAAGTAATTAATTACTTAATCACCGCTAACATTTATTGGATATATTCACTTTATGATCAATTATCTCACGTTACAAATGTGAATATTCTCCAACACATTTATATAATATGTGAGCTACTTCCCTCATTGTCAATAAATTTTAAGATAAATGTCTATATTATTTAATATGACATAAGAGCACAATGTAGGTTATTAGTCTCCCAAACTTCTAATCTGATCTAAAGTGAGTGATTTAGACCCCACTCAAGCAAGTATCCAATTCAAGCGAGTAAGACAAAACGAAGAATTGCATATCATCAATCATTAATGGAAGATATTCCTTCTCATTATTTGACCCACTAAACTTACCCCTCCTAAATTATTAATTAAGAATGAAAAGAACACAAATTTAATGAATAAAAAAAATAATAAGTTAATAATTTATATAAAATAAATTAATCAAACAATGAGAATGGATTTTTTTTTTTTTTTTTTTT
>JBBMEG010000018.1:6741718-6752527 GCA_037832605.1 Cyclanthera cordifolia
GAAAGTGCAAAGAAATATCTAGATTTTACTTTGAGATCAAAGTGTGTAGTTGGTTCTAGACTTTTCCATTTTTTTTTATTTTTTATTTTAACAGTCATCACTTATTTACATATGATCTTCTCTTCATCTCACTAATGTGCAACAACTTAATAACTTTGTTTTTATCCAAACATTGGGTGGATGAGTATTTTTAGTCTAATCATGATGTTGTTGGGATGTTTACTTCTCAAAAACTGAAGAGCAGAAGCCCATAGAGAAGAGGTTCAAGGCAAACGACAACAAGCCTGTCACGACAGAGTAATAACAATATGAATATATAAGTTCTAGATCATATTGTTGTCTAGTTCAAATTACTTTAATCGAACCAGTTTTCTACTGGCTTTTGGTCTCATAAGTATTAAAAATATATCAAGGACATTAATGAAATTAATTAGAAAGTTAGTTACATGGTAATAAAACAGAAAGTGTTAGGTAATAATAAATTATATCTCTAAATTTAACGATCGTTAGAGTTTGAGAGATTTCAAGAGTTAGGGAGGGTTTAAGTTCTTCGAATCACTCAGCTTATCTTTTAAACTTATCCCATATTCAATATCTTGTTCGTTCGATAGTACAAATTTCATCTTCCGTATATGATTTTGTAATCACTTTTTCCATTGAATTCTTTAGCTTGTAAATGGCAAGTTTATTTCCTGCTAAACCAAAAGTTGGACATTTAAGTCAATCTCTCCGGCAAAAGAGTAACTATTCTGAGCCTTTGTTATTAAGGCTTGATTCTTGAAGCACCACTCACACAACCTCTCTATTTATAATCAAATTTTCTAACAAACTTGATCTCCTTAATTATTCATATACCCTTACATTAACTATAATTCCTCTAATTGTCCAATCCTATCAGTATGATATAATCCAAGCACCACTTTCCTTTGTTATGGCAGTTTCTTACTTTTTATCACTAGAAAATACTTTTCTAGTAAGACTCAAAGAGGTGACTTCAATAGTAGATGTTTGGAAATGTATGCTCATCTGGATGTTTCAAATTTAAAATTTATGAGTGAATTTTATTATAAAATCCCATGTTGTTTTTCTAGTGTGCATCTTAGGAACACCCATTCAAGATGAGCATACATGTGTTGTAGCACAAATGAGTGTCTCTACTTGTGCCAAGTATAAAGTAGAACCAATCTCTTATTTCCTAATTATTTTTTAAAAAAAGCTTTGCCAGTACGGTTGATGGATAATAAAGTAAATATTTGATGTCTTTAATGATATTATTGATGGGGTCTGAATGTCTGGAGTAGGTATCATAACTGGTTGGATTCATCCTTTCCATTCCTTTTTGACAGTTTGATTGAACGCAGGACAAGCAGGAATATAATTATAGAACATTCGCATTGGACAAATACAAATGGAGAAAAAATCCTTCTTTCTTGGGCGAGGGAACATATCTTAGCATTGTCAACCTTGATGGACCCATCCCCGTAAAGCATCCAAAGCACCAATATTGGACACAAGCATTGTAAGTAACAATATTAAATTACTCATAAACTTCCCTCGTGACTTTAGAACTTTTCTTGCCTGTATTTATCTTATTGAATTTAATAAGTACGTCTTCATGTGAAGGGGATGGAATAGCATTGATTAGGGGTAAAAGAAAAAAAAAAAAACGAAAATATCATTTAAGTTTTTTTCTTTCTTTCTTTTATTTAGTAAAATCAAAGAGGATTGAGAGACTCAAATCATTGATCAAGTGAATCCTAAGACATCACTAGCGTCATGCTAGTTGAGTTATGCTCGCTTTGACAAATATCATTTGAGTTACTAGACTTTAAATTTTGTTCTATTTTGATCATGAATTTTTAAAAGTGTAATTTAATTCATAAACTTTTAAATTTGTTTTATTTTGATTCTTAAACTTTCATCAATTTTTAGTCTCTAGAATTAGCTAAAAAAAAGTTAAAACTAATTGATCTTTTGTTCATTTTTATTTAAAAAATATCATAATTTAGAATTAGCTTCGTTTTTTTAATTAAAATTATTAATATTATTCAAGTATTTTCAATTAATATTGCCTTGAAAAATTTATCTTAGAGGCCAGTTTTAAAAATAATTATTTAATAAAGGAACACAAATTCAAAGTTTGGAAGTTTTTAGAACAAATTTGAGAATACGAAAGTGTACTTGAACCAAATAATACCCTCTTCTCTTCGGTTTGTTGAACTTTTACTTCCTTTCCCATTCATGAGAGCTGCAATTGACAGTATGGACACGTGTCTAATTTCCAGCTTATGTTGCAAAGGCATGCACTCAAGTAGCCATAATCAGTAGTTGCATCATCATCATGATGCTGTTTGTTTTTGTATCCCTCAAAAGTCCTATTCCCACACAACCTTCTTTCCACAAGGATTTACTTTAGGTCGTGAGTTATAGTACATTAATCCAATAATAATTATTCTCTTAATTTTAGCCTTAAGGTTATGGTTGAAGAGATTTCCTTGGGTTATTGTCGAAAAAAAAAATAATTTTATAGCCAAAAAATTTGTGTTGACCATCAATGACCGAAAAAAAAAAAAAAAAAAAAAAAAAAAAAAAATATATATATATATATATATATATATATAATTACTTAGTTTGACAATGGTGGTTGAGAGTGAGAGATTTGTTTTTGTTTTTATTTTGTTTCTGCCACTTTTATGTAAGTTTGGACGAGTTTGATTTTCTATGTTATGTGCAATCTCTAGCCAGAGCTGATGTCCACAAACGTGCCCCATTTTTGCCTTTACAAGTCTGACCTTTCCTTCCTTCCGTTTTTTCTGTTGTATTTTTCCTAAAGATCTTCCTTTCTTTTTCTTTATAGTATTTGTCGTTTTTCAAAGACACAAGCATAATTTTCTTGGCATCATTATGATTCGGCCAATTAAGAATGAAATGTGGAAATTTCAATTTCATCGCTTTTTATTAGCTAAATATGTTATAATGCACGCTAATCATGGGGTCGGTGGTTATGGTAACTACTAAAAAGTTAATTAGTTATTGCTAATTGACATCTTAATTTAACCTTTTGGATTAAAGTTGAAAATTTCAATCAACTCCAAAAGAGGGACTAAATTATGATATAATATTATTCCTTATTCATGGGCTTGTCATCTAAATAATTATGGCTGCTACCATTAATCAATTCTTCATAATTTAGACCTGTCAAGTTTTCAATTATGGCTTGATTTTAGCCCTTTTGTTATAAAGTATATTTTAGAATTGAAATTTAAGTTGATTGGATAGAATAGTTTTTTTCCCAATTGTTATAATTGCAAGAACTGATTTGATTCTTATTAGTGTGTTTTTGTATGTTTGTTTATTTTTATTTTTATTTTTGTTATCACTCATATTTGTATTGATTTTCATTAGTATTTACAATCTGATAGAATTGTTAGCAGAACTTGTTGCTCTGATTCGTATTAATACATTAGGTTGTCTCTAGTCTATAATTAGCTGATTTTTTTTAAAAAAAGGTATCAATTAGCTCTTTGTTTTAGCAATAGTGGCCATTATTATTTTCTAAGTATAAATAGTGGCTAACAACATAATAAATAGATAGAAAAATGTTAGTGACGCGTTGATTTTATTGTTTGGTGATAATTCAGTTCAACATTTCACGTCACAGATCCGATCCAAATCAATCTAACTTTATATCTATTGGTTTTTAGGGTATGAGAATTGTAACACCAAACTTCTTTCTTAGGTTGATTTTTCGTTTTTGAAACTTAAACCTATATTAACTTAAATTCTCTACATATATTTTATCTTTTTTTAAATATATGAATCATAACTAAAGTTCAATTTACTACTTATGTTTCATCTTTTTGTTAAGTATATGAATCATAACTAAAGTTGTTATATTCTTACCTTTTAAATTTTGATATGATTTTAAATGTACAAATAAGATTAATATATCGAAGTAATAAAAATTATTTGTTAAAATAGTAACGGTAGGTTTAAATTTCAAAAATAAAAAATGAAAAAAATTCAATAGTCATCAAACCATGCTTAATTTTTAGTGTCTCTACTTTATACTAGTAAAACTATATTCCTATGGATAATAAACAAATATGTTACTAAAAAACTGTCAATCGACATCATTTACTTAAAATTCTTGAAATAATTCGTAATTTGCAGTTTTCATCTCTGGTAGTTAAAAAATTCCCACCAAACAAATATTTTAGGCAGACAAAAGTTAGTTGCTCGCTCTTCTTATCTCTATTCCAATTTCTTCCCTTTATTCACGCACGTTTATCTCTCCCAATTCTCCACACACTTGCTTTTCTCTCATCATTCGCCATTGTTACAGAGCTTCAAAAACTAGGGAGATCGTAACAATGTCTGAAACCTCAATTTTCAAGAAAGAATTCGGGTTGTTCTGTATTCTTCTTCAGTTCTTCCATTTCCTCTTCTTCTTCCTTATCTCTCAGCCTCTCTACTTCTCTTACTGTGTTTTCTTCTTCTTCTCTTACTTTCTCAAGCTTCTTGCCTTTCTTTCTCCTCTCTTCATATCTACTTTCCTTCTGTTTTCCTTCTTCTCTCTGTTTCTCTCATCTTCCTCTCATTCTGTTCCTCATTTTGCTGATAGTTCTGAAATGGGGTTTCTTGCTGCCACTTTACGTGTTGCTTTTGACTGTCTGCGTAAAAGAACGCCGGAAGAAATCGAGGAGTTTTGCCTCATTGAAGTGCTTGAAGCTTATAAAATTATGTTTGAGACTTGCAGTTTTGGTAGTGAACAAAACCAATATGGTGGTGAGGATAGTGAATTCGCAATCCCCGAAGTGGAAGTGAAAGTTGATTTTGAAGAATCGGTGCAGAGTTTTCCCGGGAAAATCGATTGCGAAGAATCCGTGGAGAATTTTCCCGAAATTATTTTGGATATAGAAGTCGATTCTAAAGAGTCCATGGGGAATTTTCCCGGGAAAATCTTGGAAATGAAAGTCGATTGTGAAGAATCCATGGAGAATTTTCCCGGGAAAATCTTGGATGTGGAAATCGATTCTGGAGAATACCTAGAAAATCCCTTGGTCCACGAGATAGAAGCGAAAACAGAGGAATTCAAAGAAGCCAAAATTGAAAAGACACAAGAAATTAGGGTTCCTTGGATTCCAATTGAAAACGAAACGCAAAAACATTTGAGGAAACTCAGGAAAGAATCATCGATTTCTTCAAGATCAGCATCGAGTCCATGGATCAGTTTTGGCAGAGAGTATAATTCACTGAGAAGCTACGGATCGATGAGGGAGGAGAAAGAATGGGGAAGTACACTCGCAAGTAAGCTGTTCGAAGATCGGAACGATTCAGAAGGAACAGAGGTGATGGATTCACTGTGGGAAACATACGAGAAGATCGAATCGAAGAAAATAAAGAAAATCAATGGAAAATCGAAGAGAGGAAAGAAGATTGAAGATGAAGATGGAGATGTAATTGGAGAAGGGAAGCTTTGCTGTTTACAGGCTCTGAAATTCTCGTCGAAGAAGATGAATCTCTTGAAAATGTCGAAAGCTTTGAAGGGATTTGGATTGTTTAGAAAGAGATCGTTGATTCGTTGATGGATTTTCTTTTTCTTCATCTTACAGTGTTAATGGCTTCATCTTCTTCTTCTCTGTTCATCATCTTCACCATCAGCATTTTCTCCATTTTCATTTTCCTCTTTTTGTTTTTGGTTTTTGGTTTTTGGTTTTTTTTTTTTTTTTTTTTTTTAACTTCTCTTTTATTCAACTGTTCAAATAGTGAAGGCAAATATTTGGGTTGTTATTATTATTTTTTTTTTAAAGAATATGGTGTTGTTTCGAATTAGTGAAGGTAAATACTTCGTTTCTTTTAGATTATTATATTTTAGAATTTAAGATTATAACGTGAAAAGCAATGACAATGATGATACCAAATAGGGGTGTTCATGTGTGAGATGAGACATTTTCAGTAAAAATTGACACCAAACCAATCCTATCGATTTGCTTGAAATTAAAATAAAATTGATTGATTGTTTAAGTCTATAGATTTGGTTGGTTAAGTGGATTGATTCATTTTAAGTTCTTCCTTTTTTTTTTATTAAAAAATATATTCATCATACAATTCTTTTTATTAAAGTTTTGAGAATTAATTAAAAAAAATGAACATATTAAATACTTTTTAGAAACCATTTTAAAATTAATTTAATTTTTCAATAATTTAATAATATAATTCAATATTATATTATATAAAGGAAATTTTTATTAACTAAATTGACTAACTTAGCCAACCAAAAAAATTATTAAACATTTTTTTAACCGACACCGACCGATATATACTTAAAACCGACCAACGACTCTCGGTTGATTTCGGTCGGTCAAATTAGTTTTGGTAAAAAGTGTGAACACCACTCATTCAAATGGATGATAATATTTCTACGTGATTTACTTAAAATATAATTCTTTTCTTTTGAGAAATATTTGCCTACATGATATATATTCATTGCATATATGGTACCTTTGGTGTTTTTTTCTTTTTCTGTATGTTAACTTTTTATTAAGAGTGAAATAAAAAATGTGTCACAAAATTTATCAGTTATGCAATGAGTAGGTTTTGCCTATACACATTCTTGTGCAGGCATATTTCTCTTTTACAAATATAGTATATGATCAAACAAGTTAGAATAAATAACCTGACTTTTTTTTATAATGGCACGGATGCAAGTAAATCAATAAGATGGTGCATGTTTCTATTATTTTTGCTTTGAACTTCATGTTATTATACCTTCATTCTCTAATTAGAGCTGGTTTTATCCATTTCTTATACCCTACATTTTTCTTCTCTCTTTTCCTGCCTTTCTAGAGTGATTGGGTTAGGTCAATCAGTTTTATGATGCTCATTATACATTGGTATTGAACTTCATCCCCTAAAGAAGATTAACAAAACCTGAGCATGCCCTTAGTCCACAATGGTGGGAAATTCTACTTGGCCTTTGTTTCAAATTGATGTAAATAAAAACAGTTGAAACTTGAGATGATGGTTGATAATGAGCAGTTTATTAACTCTGTTATCTTTGATGCATATGGAAATGTAATCTAAAAAAATGCACTAAGCCAAAAGAATAGGCCTTGAAGAGCTCTCTCAAATGAAGAGTTCAATATCAAAAAAAAAACATGTTAAGCTGTTAGGATCTAAGATCATCTATATGTTTTCATCTTGTAGGGAGAACAGTAATATGTCTCAATGGGTGCGAAATTTCTCCGCTACCCCCAGCGTGCTTGACGAACTCAGCTGGCGAAAATGATTCCCCATGACAGGCACACAAAATACTGACCTCCAAGTTGGAGTATCTGTATAAGAATCCATTGATGGTTCTTCCGTCGGGACCGACTCCGGTCGTCGAAACACAAGGCATTTGCTCAGGGCTTGGCACATTGCAGCTTTGAACTTGAGGCTTTGGAGGTTTCCCATTTAACATCTTCATATTATTGAGGGGATTCAAAACAGATTTGCTTGATGCCACCATTACTTCATCTTTGTTAGAATCAGAACAGATTTTAGAAACATGGGACCCAACAAATTTCTCTTGGCATTGTGTCCTGTTCTCACTGCAAGGCCTGTGTCTAACACAATTCGTAGAAGCAGTCGGGTTCGGGATCGAGTGAAACATTCGGTGTTGATCTGATGAGGAATTACATGAATTGGTTCTGCCACGTCCTGAAAGAATATGAACCAACAATGTAAGATTCTAAATTCTGAACAACAAATGAACAATTGGAAACCATTTGATTGAGGATTAACATATTCTGAAAACACAAAAAGGGAAAAGAAAAGATGAATGAGATCGAAGTACCTTCAAGAGATGAAGAACTCTGGTAATTATCAGAAATAACAGAGGAACTGCAAACAGGGGATGATCCAGAAGACCCAGTTTTCCTGTTCTTGCTTCCACTCTTTTCCAATTCACATCCATTCAAAAACCCTACACCCGAACCATTCCGATTGGTCTCTAACGGCCGGAAGCTCTGGCAAGCCCCCGGCTGATGGAGGGTTCTGACACCACTGTGGCCGATCACCGCCCAGTACGGCGGAATACAGGGAAACGCGTAGCCATTGATAAACGGAACATACTGTAACGACGAGTACGGGTACGGGTACGGGTACGGGTACGGGTATGAATACGGGTATGGCATTTGCACAATACATTCAGATCCAACGTCTTGATGAAGCTTCTTCTCCCTCTTCAATGGCGCATTCCGTTCTTCGTCTTCTTCGTTTCGCTTCCTCTTGACCTCTCGTAAGCCGATCTGTGCTCTGTTCTTGTCATCGGCGTTTCCTTCGAAGGATGAACCAGACGCCGTGGACGTTGATATCGCCGGTAAGTTTCTGAAAGTTCCGCCGATTGAGAGCGCTAAATCGAGGTCCGCGTCGTTGTGTTCGTATGGGACCGCCATTGATTTCATCTCTGGCGAAGATGAAGAAATTCGGAACCAAAAGAAGGGTATAAAGAGTGATTGTCGGGGGAAGAGAAGGGGGAGGCGACGTGGCGGCGATGGAGTTGGTGAGAGCGGCGGCGGCGTTTGGAACACGTAAAGAGAAATATGAAAGAAGAGAGAAGAATGAAGAATGAAGAAGAAGGGGATATAATATAAGATTTTTTTAGCGCAACAGAAGCCTCCTACGCCATTAATCCCTCTCTCTCTCTCTCTTTATAATTCTTTAAATTTCTCTCTCTAGGGTCTTAGATTTTGTAAAATGTTGAGATTTTTTTTTTTTTTTTTTTTTTTGAGATAGCTATTTTATACAATATCCTGTTAAAGTCTCTAGGCTCGACACCGAGATACATCAAGCTATTGTCACAGATAGGTATCGAACCTAGAATCGAGAGTGAACACACTCTTGAGCCCAAGTCTTTAACCAACTACGTCACTCCCTTCGGGACAAATTTTAATTTTTTTTAAACGGCAGAAATTAAAATTAAAATTTCTTACCAAGACAGAAAAATAAGTAAATGGATTTGAGAAGAGAAATGTAAATAAATTATTAATTAATTAAATGGTAACTAGATGTGTAAGATGGTGTCTCTTCTTTCCCTTTCCATCCTTCACACTACCGGGTATTGTGTATCGAAGGAATTAGTATTCTTTTAACTTATTATAAAGTGAGATTACTTGGACCTAATGTCAAGGATAAATAAATTGGATGGTGATTGGGTTGTGTGGTTGATGGGAGGAGAGGAGATAAATGGATAAAGAAGATGAAACTGAGAATTTTGAAGATATAATATACTTGTTTCGTGATTGATATTTTAGAGAGAATTTGATGATTGGTATTTTAGGGAGGCGAGATTGTAAAAAACATTTTTTAAGATTTATATTTAGAAGATAGAATATTTATTTTGTAATGAATTTTTATATAAAAATTTGATTTGAAATTTGATAAAACGGAATTTTGGAGGTTGTGAAGCATTGAAAACATATAAAAATTTGAACTCTTCATTTTCTCCGAATTCAACCGACAAAGACAAATTACACAGACTATGTTTGACCCAATGAAAATGGTTGGAAGCCAGAGAGAATTGAATATTTTCATCACTAATTTATTTTAATTTTTATTTATTTATTTTTTTTTTCTTCTTTCCTTCTCCCCATAGAGAAATTGTGGGGTCCACTTGAGTAGATAACACGTAAAGCAGAAATAGACACGTGGCAACTTTTGAGAGGGAACACTGGCTTTCTTGACAGGCTGGTGGCGAAGGACACGTTGTGGGAGAATTTCCACGACACCCCCATTTACTGCACGCCACGTGTCCATTCTCTTTTCTGTGCCTACCTACAAGCTGTGGAAAATTTTTCTGATATTTTCCCGTCCCCACGAATCTCTCCGGTCTTTTTCCACGTTTAAATCTCATGCAGCGGAAGCACTGCAACTAATGAGACATCGCCACGTGTAAATAGTAACCATCATAGGATCGTATAGATGACACGTGGATATATGACAGCTAGGGTGTCCACTTTTTGAACCGCGTTGTTGATACTGTCACGGCGAACGGTACGCTGCGACACTGTCGTACACGTGGCTGAAATTATTTTGATAAAGCCGGCTCGAATAAATCTGTGGGGCCACCGTTTCTGAAACAGTGCGCGAGGAATAATTTGATAAATTACTAATTTAATTTTATGTGTCGAAGAAAAATATTATTTAAGTATTGATAGATAATTATTTGATTTTTAGTTTTGTTTTTTGAAATGTAAGTTTATATTTATTTAAATTTTTAATATATGTCTCATTATATGTATTTTATTTTATTTATTTATTTATTTATTTTTTTACTTTCAAGTTTTGGTTTTGTTTTTAAAACACAAGTAAAAGGTAGAAATCAAAATCATAAAAATTATGTATTTAAATAATACGTAATATGCTCGAATTTCAATAACAAAAAACAAAATGTTTATCAAACGAAGTCTTACTCTCCATGATTTAAAAATCTAAACTTTAGTTTATATGATTTGGATAAATCTACAATTTGGTTATTATATTTTGAAAACTTATAATTTAGCATATAAGGTTTGATAAAATATAAAAAAGACTATTCATAATTTTTTGTAAATAAAATGCATAAAAGTTAGTTATTTATGATTTTACGATGAAAGTGTAAGCAAGTAATTAATTAAACAAAAAACGCATAATATCACATATTAAAAGTTACATTTACTTATTTAATTCGTACAAATAACTTGAACTATTTTTATGGATTTATCAAATCATATGAACTAAATTCTAATTTTCCAAATTACGAAAACTAAATTCTATATTTAATCA
>JBBMEG010000018.1:6752627-6763438 GCA_037832605.1 Cyclanthera cordifolia
TTTTTATGGATTTATCAAATCATATGAACTAAATTCTAATTTTCCAAATTACGAAAACTAAATTCTATATTTAATCAAACTATTTGAACTAAACAATAAATTTTTAAATCATAGGTAATGAATTTCAAATTTCTTCAAATCATAGCTAGTGACTAAATTTATAATTTCCCATATTATTTTTCTCAAGGTGCCACGTGGCTTTATAATCGATCTCGTGAAAGGGTTCAGAATGGACGGTGATGAAGTAGCCACGTCAAATTTTGCAAATGAAGATGTAACTTAATTTTTTTGAATCGGAGAGGATGAGGAAGAAAAATTGAAATATGTGTCGAAATTGCAACTCAACTCAATATATATTTTTTCATTCGTTTAATTTAATTGAAGACATCGATTAAAGTAATATTTTTGAGTTTTTAATTGAAGTAATTAATTTAATTTTATCAAAACAATTTTTGTTATATTTAAATAATTTCTAAATTTTTGATATTCATACAATTTATTTATTCATCAAAATTCTAAAACATATTTGGATATTTAAGATATTAAAGTTTTCTAAATTTTTGTGATTAATTAGAAATTGATATTTTTTTTGTAATTGTTCGTTTGAGAGTGCATTTTTTTAAAGCAGTGATAGACAGTAATTTGATACAGACTTTTTATGCAAGAGTGGTAGAGAATAATTCGTTTAAATACGCTTATTTTGTAGACAAGTTATACGATTGATAGCTCGTTTTAATGTCAATTTTGATGAATGAATTGTCTCTATATTTTTTATATTTTTATTTAAAGAAAGAGTTTATAAAAAAAATTAATGTATGTTTAATTTGTACATCATTTCCATTTTTTATGATTATTTATCACTTTGTCGCTTAATAATTATTTTGTTTGAAAAGTTTTTTTTTTAATTGTTGATGTCTAATTTATTTAAATATGGTTGAAATTTTATAATTTGCAAATGTATTAATTATGCAGTATTTATCACTTAAATAACAATTGCTTATTTATAGAGTTGTTTTTAGATTATTATTGGTGTAAATAGTTGATTATATTCATTCTTAAGTTTTATAATTTATGTTTTAACATAAATTTAGTTATAGCCAAAACTATAAAATTTAAATGTGTTTCTTTTTAAGAAAAGTCTATAGATTAAAATAAAAAAAAAAAGAAAAAATAAATAAATTATATATTAAATTCGAACAAAATTACAAGAGTTGTGAGCAAACTTTGCAGTCAAAATGTATAATAGTAACTTAGTGCGTATAATTTGAAGCATATATACACAATAATCATGTAAGCCTTTCAATTTTATAATATATATATATATATATATATATATATATATATATATATATATGAGATCTAAACAGGTATCTTCAATCTTCCATGCATCATACTGCAATTCAAAATCATTAACACAAAATTAGAAACACAAATTCAAATCACCATTTTACATTATTTTACATAACATTAAAAATAATAAAATCACATTAGTTTTTTTCTAAGTACAAACCAACTCGAGCTAACATGGCGATTAAGGTTATTGGTTTGTAACCCGATGGATCAATAAGGAGGATGGTTTCGAAATTCATCGACTTTAATGACATCCTAAGTAAGTTTCAATAGATCCGATACCAATGTTAGGGACAACTATGATTATAAATTGTCTATTTTGAACATACATCGTTGTTTTTTGTTTCACGTAAAATATCTTATATCAATTACGATGGATGTCATCTCATTTAAATCAATTTTTTTTCCTATCTTTTTCATATGAGATAATCCAATTAGAGTAGACATATACATGTGATCTAACTCTAATAAAAATGCATAAATTAGACTAAACAAATATAGAACTTCAATAGGCACAATTTCTATTTTTTTACTTAAAAAAAAATTGATTGTTAAAAATTTAATTGTTTAATGAATTTTTCACCATAAAAAACGAGATCATTTGTTATATGAAAATAGTTTTTTTTTTTAAGTACAGTTAAAAGAGGGAATAACAAACCCTACATAGAGGGTACTACAAGGACACCAACCACTAATTCGATGTTAATGCATCAGTAGTGTCAGCTGAGTTATATGCTTGCTTTCGCTAGGAAAATAATTGTTACGTGTGAGTTCATCCGGACATTCACACTCTAATAAAACAAAACTAAAACTTAATATATAATTAAAATTTTTTTTTTTTTGTTTTTTTTTTAGAGGTGGTGATTGGGAAAGTTTGGATGAATTTAATGAAGGAAAATGGGTAAGAAAAAGAAAAAGAAAAAGAAAAAGGAAATTTTACCTCTTAATATAGTAAAAACAAAAGTCAGCCAAGATGAAGGATTGAATTACTTCTGCCACGGAAGCCGCCAGGAACCAAGAATAACCATTGCCAGTCAATACCAAAAACCTCCCACCATTTTCGTAAACCTAAAACAATTTTTAATTCAATACAAAATTATCTTAAATTAAATTAAATTAAATAAATGTGGTTTTCATTTTATTAAAAAGAATAATAATTAAATTAACCAAAAAATCAAGAAGATTAAGCATTATAATTATAATGAACCTGAATAGTCCAATGTGCGAAATAAAAGAATCTCGAGATCCCCATAGCAAACACATAATGGGCAGTGAAAGGCTCAATCATTTGCTAAAAAAATATAAGAAAAATTAATTGAAAAATATTACAAACAAATAAAGAAAAATATATTATGAAAATTAAAATTAAAATAAAATAA
The DNA here is from genome assembly GCA_037832605.1 of Cyclanthera cordifolia. Lineage (NCBI taxonomy): Eukaryota > Viridiplantae > Streptophyta > Magnoliopsida > Cucurbitales > Cucurbitaceae > Cyclanthera > Cyclanthera cordifolia. The sequence goes on from JBBMEG010000018.1 coordinate 6,755,357, forward strand.
TAATAATAATAATAAAAAAAAACCTTAGAATTTTGTATCATTAGAAGTTGAGGCAAGACTGAAAAACATTCTACATATGCACCAAATGCCCAAATCACACAAGCCAAATAATGGTTGGAGCCGCCCGCAGGATGGATTAATATAGCAACCACTAGCGCAGGCACCACCTATTTTAAACCAATATTCATACAAAAATAAAACCCTTTATTAAAGTTAATTTAACATTAAAAAAAAATATATATATATTTTCAATGCACATATAATTATAGGGTTGTCGCTAAACGAAATTGTATTTTGGTTTATGTATTTGTATTGATTATTGTAAATAGGATTTTACGGTTGTGCACTGTATAAAACTCTAGTTCATCTAATCAACATTGTTATATTCGGTCTCTTTCATTGTGGATTAGCTGACATACTATAATTAACTATTTAAATCTGTGTGTTTTTTTTTGTTTTCTTCTTCATTTTTCTTGATTGTTGTTTCCATTTCCTAAACTCTATATAGATACAATATAATAATGTTGATTGAAATGACCGATAATGTGCGGACCGACTTCTTTCATTGATTATATTCTAATATCACAGGTATAAGCAAGATGACCATTACATATCATATCTCAAACATATCATATCTTAAACATATAGTGTATGATTTAGGAGGAAGAATTAGATTATCATGAGTGAGGTTAATATTGCCTTAAGATCAAGTCACACATATCATTAACGTTAATATTTGCCCATAGAGATAGAGAATTAATTGGATAAGTATAACTAAAAAAATAATAATCAATGAAATTATCACAAATGCAGCTACCTCTCCTGATATACATGAAAATGAGTATCAAATTACCAGACAATATAATAGTAAATTTAATTGTTGATGCACGGTATAAGCAAGATGCGCATTAATACATAAAAAATAACAATAAAAGGGGAGAAAAATGAATTACCACATAAAATAAAGATAGGTTGTCAAGAGATTTGGAATATGTATCTTTCAACTTGAAGCGAATCATATAAATGACCCAAATTGTGGTAATTAGAGTAATTAAATCCAAAAATGTATGAATGTCGACCGCCATCATTGTTCCACTCATCAATCTTACGATAAGGAACAAAGCTGTGAGTTCTTGAGTTCTTGACGACAGACCTAATTTTATAATTCCAATAAATTAAACTGTTAATATTATTTATCAAACAAAACACATTCATCAATAAAAAAAAATGTTGAATCAACATTCATTTACGTAAACCAGTCCATACAAAATTAATATCATAATCAAACTACAAAGCTAGAGATAGACTATAGGAGTCGAGATCGAGTGGAGTTCGGGAATGACTTCTTTTGTCTTTTTTTTTCAATCATCAAAAATAATATTTTTGTTTTTGCAAAATTTACCCATTTTTTGTCACTAGAAAATTTCTTCATTTAGACAATAATTTAAAATAGTTAAAATTTCATAGAAAATATAAAATCAAGTTTCCATTATTTTGTTAATTATAATAATAAGAATACTCATTATAATTTTACCAATCGATAATTTGTTGTCTACAAATTAAAATTGTTTTTTAAAAATGCCAAAAAAGTACTTGATAAAATTATAATTTATATATAATAAAATTATAATATAAAATAAAAATATATAAGAGAGAGAGAGAGAGAGAGGAACTCGCCGGAGCAGGTTTTATGTGTGGTGAGTTTGTAAGCAAGGACGAGAAGACCCGCCGCATGAATGGTTTCGCACGCGATGAACAAGTAACCCTCATTCTTCACAGCGTGCTTCAAGACCACCACCGCCAACACCGCCGCCGCCACCGCAATACCAATCTTCACCGCCGTGGATGTCCTCCTCAGCCACGTCTCCGCCGCCTGTACCATTTTCCCCTTAACCCGCCGCCTTTTCGATTCTTCTCTCTCGCTCGAGATCGAAGCCTTACCAGCTCCGAAATTGATCGGATACGAACCTTCGGAATCCATCTACAGAAAGAAACAGAGATTCATTTCTCGATTAATCGATCTATCGAATTGATTGATTGATAAAGATGAAACAACGGAGAAAACAGAGAGGTGTTTTTTGTTAGGGCAAATTTGGGGACGATATGCGGATGAAGAATTCTAGAACGGTTAGTATTTAAGGATAAGGAATTAATGAATTGAAATTCTTACAGATTTAGAGAATTGAAATCGCTCGGGGTTTTTTTTTCAGTCAATACGTTGAAATTCGACGATTTGATGTAAATCGTGTTCGTCGGATTTTTGACTTGAATTCCGCCGTTTTCACCTTTTTTTTTTTTTTAATGGAATGTTTAAATTGATTTTTTTTTTTTTAGTTTAATTTAAAATCCTATTTTGATTTTGATTTTGATTTTTTTTTTTTTTTATTGGCATGTCGTTCATTTTAGGCCGTCGTTTTATTTAGATAAAAATTTCAGTTGTCTATTTTAGTTTTTTTTTTTTTTTTTTTTTTTTTAATTCTATTTTAGTTTATGGTTACAAATAACCAGTGCTAAATAATAAGCGGTATTGTTAAGGGGTTGTTTTTTTATTTTTTTATTTATTTTTTTCTATTAACCATGGTTGGAGTAGGATCAAACTTTTATTCTAATATGTCGATTCAACTATGATCGATTTTATTTTAATTTTATTTTAACTCCAATTTTTTTTTAAGTACAAATTAGGGAGGGATAAAAAGCCCTACATCGAGAGCATCTACTACTATTCTCAAATAAATTAAAAGCTAATACGACGCTGGTGTTGAATTGGAATAACACCAAACAATGAAACTTATGTGCCACTGATCCATTCGATTTTAATATAATTTCATTAAACATTGAAAAAACTGCATACGTCCGAAATTTTCATATAAAGGAAAGGCACATGAGTAACCAAACATAAGAAAAACTATTGAAAAAGTCAAAGCTACTAAACGAAAATTTCATCCAGAGAATGTCCTTCCCCAACAAGAAAGCTACACGGCTTAAATTGGACGGACTCCAAACCACACCTTGACCCACGAGCAAGATTTATTGGATAATTACATTATGACCGAAGAACATGATCCCACCGAAAAAATATAATAATGGATTGGCTAAAGACACTGACCTTAACCGTGTAATGTTAAACCTTTATCAATCATCTCCCCGACATCACGGAGCCAAACAACCCAACCTAAACAAAACCTAGCCATGACTAAATAAACCTTAGGGAACACTAATAGACCTAAGCCTAAAAACGACCTAGCCCATATTTCAACTTAACAAAGCCCAAATAACTTAGCAAGACGGCTTTGATAAATGATTAAAAGGCAAGGCTCCAACAACAGAAGCCCAAATTTGTTAGGGCGTTAAGATATCAAAATTCAAAGGATAAGGCTCACCCAAAATGCCAGCTGTCGAGTTCCCTTCCCCAGCCAGAACCCACCACCCGAACCAAAAGCACAATTACTCTTAAATAAATGAGAGTCAAATATTAATTCTCAGGATCGAACCGTGACGTGGTGTTAAAAAATATTACTACCAAACAATAAAATCAGTGCACCACCGACTATTTCAATAAATGTTTGAAATTTAGTTAATCAAACTGTTACTACAACTTTTTAAATGTTAATATTATTTATTCTTGTTATTCAAATCAAATTTTAAGGTTTTTTATTCAAAACTTACTTGTGTGATGCTTTTAATCCCAAGTTTATATTTGAAACTTTTATGAGATGTTTGGATTCCGATTATAAGAGTATTTAAAATGAAGATTTATTTTTAGTATTTAAAAATAATGATTGTAGTTAAATACTTGTTTAAATATAGATTTTAAGAATATTTAAAATTAGTATTTAGAATGAAGATTTATTTTGAATATTTATAAGTAACGATTGCAGTTAGAAATAATGATTACAGTTACAAACTTGTGATTAAGTAGTTTTTAAGAGTATTTAAAATTAGTATTTATAATAATGATTACATAATTATTTTTAGTAGTATTGAGTAAATAGTAACTGCTTTATAAAGCTGAGAAGTATTATTAAATTTTTTTCTAAAGTTTAATGTTAAATTTGATAAAAATTCTCGTAATTCAAATTTAATTTTATGGTTGGATGTTAATCCAGTTTGTATGAGATATGAAAAAAAAAAAAAAAAAAAAAAAATTAGCCAAAAGAAAAAAGTTAAATAAAAATAAAGGGGAAGATGTCAACTTTGGCGTGAACCCTTTCTTCTCAAGAAAACGCCTCATTCTCTTTACTTTCATTTTTCTCTAAATCCAAACTTCATTTTCATCTGAACAATCCATCCCCATAATCAAATTTCTATATCTTCAACAAATAAATTACTCTAAACCCTAACAAAATCCCCAGAGTTTCACTCAACATCGTCACTTTGACTTCGCTGATCGGCGATGGGGCCGGGCGTGGCCTTCTCCGGCGCTGCAAAACAGGCCGAGCTTCTCCGAAAAGATGGAAACCACTATTTTCAAAAGGGTCGAATTGGAGCCGCCATTGAAGCCTATACCGAGGTTTCTCTATATTTCTATCGCTTCAATTGTTAGGGTTCTTCTGAGTTTTCGGATTCAATGTTTGGTTGTTGTATCAGGAATCGAATTATTTGATTGTGGAGTTCTGTAGTTTTATTTTGATTTTGTTAATTTTTTGGTTTGTTCTTTATTTCGAAGGCGATTACGCTATGCCCGAATGTTCCTGTGTATTTGACAAACCGTGCTTTGTGTCATCGCAAGCGGAAGTATGTACGGGCACCTATCCTTATTCCTTCCCATTTTTTCATTTCACTTTTCTTTTACATTGTTTCTCTTTATTTTTCTGCCTCAATTCCTTGTATTGCGGAGAGAATTTAGAATTTATTGTTATCTTATGTGTTTTTTTTTTTTTAATTTTTTAATGATGTATAGTGATTGGAAGAAGGCGGAGGAGGATTGTCGGAGAGCTATTCAGCTTGATAGCAACTCTGTCAAGGTATTGGTTTGACATCTTCTATAAACCTTGCTAATTTGTTTGTTTCTTAGGCTCTGACTACAAGTGCTGATTGTTAGACACGGACTTAACATGAAATGGAATTTGTTAAGACGTAGGGTGAAACTACGACTTGGGCATGTTTGTTTAATTTGCATTTCCTTTAAATGTATCTCATTTTTATAATTGGAAAGAAGAGTCTCTCATAATATAAAAGGAGTATGCAGAATTGGTGAGAATAGAAATGGTGAGTTGTGGAGACAAAAAGTCAAACAAAGGTGGGCGGAGGAGGGTTATGCCAACTTTGCTTACTTTCAGTGATTCGCTAGTGGTGGATGGGGTAAGAACGTAATTGGCCGAGAATGGCCAGGGTGAGATGTTGCATAGGGAGAGTGAGTTCGAGGATGAGATTATTACTTTTTGTTCTTTACTTTATTCCCCTCTTATTTGACCTAGATTGTTTTAAATAGGTGTTGGCCTCGGCGTCGGTTGGAGTCCCTTTTTCTAATGTTGATAGCTCTAGCCCTGATGGGTTCTTGATTACTTTTATTCACGGTTGTTGGGAGAGTATTAAACATATCATTGGAAGGTTTTTCTGTATGTTTTGCGAGAGAAGAGTTTTAGCTAGCTTCTTGACATTGAAAAGACTCACGACCATGTAGATTGGAACTTTTTGGATAAATTATTAGCTAAAAAGGGTTTTGGTTTGGGTATAAATATTGAATTTGTAGTTGTTAAACCAATAAGGTATTCAATCATGGTGAATAAGAGACGGAGGGTGGGATTTGGGCTGCTAGAGAACTTTAGTAGGAGATTTCTTTTCACCCTATAATCCTCCCTTTCTCTTCCCTTACTTTCCATTTCAATTATGTTTTTTTTTCTTTATTATTTATTTTGTAATCAAGGTTATTGACAATTTTCTTATGTGCAGGCACATTATATGTTAGGACTAGCTTTAATACAAAATAAAATATATCCAGAAGGAATTAAGCATTTGGAGAAGGTAACTGTTGGTTTTGATCTTCTCTTTCCCATAGAAAACATTTCATTTTTTTCATTTTGAGATGAAATTGAGTAGAAGATCAAATTGAAATAGTGAATTGCAAAAACTACTCTTGCATTTGTTGCCTCAACAGGGTCAGTGTGAAGGAGGGGCAATTGGCCCATTTTGGTTCGTTTTATATTTGAGAATGAAATAGAAAAAGCTTTAGGTTTTTAAACTTCTCTAATTTTCAGAATTTTGGAGATTATATATATTGAAATAAATTTGATTCAATCTCTTTTGATAGGCTTTGGATCTTGGTAGAGGTGCAACTCCAAAGAGTTATATTGTAGAGGAGATATGGGAGGAGCTTGCAAAAGCAAAATACAGAGAGTGGGAAAAAGCATCCACCCAGCGTTCATGGGAATTGCAGAGCTTGAAGTAAGTGTTCTTTTTCTCTGAGTTCAGTACAGATTTCATTCCCTTGTTCTTTAGAGGTTACAACAATGGAATGTGAGATTCGACCCGTGACATCTTGTCATTGGATCAATACTAATGTCGTCGAGCTACTGCTCATGTTGGCAGATTTCATTCCATTTTAGTCCAATGTATTTTTAGATGACCTATATCGTTAGGCTAAGTCTTTTATCGAAATTGATTTAATAGTAATAATAAATTTCATTCAAGGAAAGATACCATGCTAACATTTTTCCGAAATGTATTTAAGATTAACGGCTACATTTCTTTTTCTAGAAGAGTTAACAATAAACTAGCCTGGGACTAAAATTTTAAGCTTTATAGAAAGTAAGTACATGGTGTACTTCAGATAAAACCAATGTATATGGAATAAAATAATATTTTAACCAAAGTTTTTTTAAGCTAAAAATATCAAAATTCATGATTAACCAGAACCTTGTGTTGGCCTAGTGGTAAGTAAAGGCCACGTAATAATAAAAGACTTCGAAAAAAAAAAAATCATCTATCAACTCAACAAAAGGTTAAACTTATAGGTTGGAGTAAATTAATTATATGATTAGGTCAACTAAATATAGTAAGGTCAGGTAGTTATTCGAAGAGAATAGTTGAGTTTGGCGAAAGCTGACCCTAACATTCATGATTATAATAAGAAAAAAGATGGAAGTTTACTGGGATTTCTGTTATGTTCCATTTTGTTTCATTTTCTTATTTTGGTCTATGTACGGTTTCTCAGAGAAGCTTGTGAGGCTGCTCTTGAACAAACATATTTTCTTGACCAATCTGAACTAGAAGGGTTTGTAGATGATGGCGAGATTGCTCATCGGAAAAAAATGAAGTCTCTAAGAAGCGTGTTCGAAAAAGTTGCAGACGCGGACACGCCATCTGAGGTATATGCATGATGGTTTACTGCTACTCTCCTCAGTTTTTCTCGTTGTTACGAACTTTTAGGCATATCATTGTCATTTTCCATATAAATCAATGGCAGGTACTAATTTGATATTTTCAGGTGCCTGATTATCTTTGTTGTAAAATCACACTCGATATTCTTCGTGATCCCGTTATCACTCCTAGTGGTGTTACATATGAGAGAGCAGTGATTCTCGACCACTTCCGAAAGGTGACATTACACAGTGCACCGACATATTCCTGCATCGTTCTTGTGGCTACAATTCTAACAATTTTCTTACTTATCTAGGTAGGGAACTTTGATCCTATAACACGGGAGCTGCTCGATGAGTCAAAACTGGTACCAAACTTAGCCATAAAGGAAGCTGTACAGGCATTTCTAGATAAGCATGGATGGGCTTATAATACAGAGTGAGGTAATTTGTATATGAATGGGAACTCAATCAAGTTGATGGTTAGCCAGTCACGGACGAACTATTGGTGTCGTTAGTGTCGTAATTATGTACTCGATTCTTCTTTATGCATTGTCGATTATGTATATCGAACTTTCCATGATATTCTGAGGCTGTACCCTCAAAAGTGTATGAGGTCCCGTCTTTGGTCGTAGTCATCTGTTAGTTTTCTTGTACAGTTAACTTCGATTATGGTTGGCTTCTGTTCAGCAGCAGTTTGTTCCTTTCATAGTTGGTAAACTACACCTTATTTATATCTTTATTTTGTTATTATTATTATTATTATTATTATTATTATTATTAT
>JBBMEG010000018.1:6786495-6803454 GCA_037832605.1 Cyclanthera cordifolia
AACACTAAAGGGCTAAAATACGCCTCAACTAATGGAGCCATGCCCGATTTAACTACGCACGAGAAGCTGCTATCCAAAATAAGTATCAGTATGCTTAGCTAGAAGTTTTAGTGGATATAACTTATAAGAATCTTCAGTGTATATTAATAGAATCTCTTATCATGTAGAAGAATTTGCTGTCACAATGTTTTATATGTGGATTGAAGATGGGAGTTTGGAAGCATTTTTAACATTAAAAGTCCTCAACAACAGTAATTTTAACCATTCTCATTTTCATATTCTACATGACATTTGAATAAAAACGTCAATAAAATTCTTATACTCGTTAGCATTCTTTATTCAAATTCCTAGTAATGCCTTCTTTTTTTTTTAAGAACCCCACTCCTTGATAGATTGGGCCCAATATAATTTTTTTTACCTATATTAAATCTAAAGCATCTATCAGTTTAATAATAAGAATATTTCAGTGGAGCATTTTTCTTCAAAACATTTCCTTCCGTTCCACTGTAATTGGCCTGTCTCACCGAGAAGAGGTCTGGTGGTGAAAAAATGTTGTAATTATAGGTTTCTCCAAGGCCCTACAATATTAAAAATGTTATGTTGTGCGTGATTCCAATTCAGCTTCCCCTACTTATTTTCAGTTTTCTCTTGCATTTGGCTTATCTTGATTTCTTGATCTATAATCCTCCCTTTTCTCTTTTTTGCTTTTCGTTTTATAATATGTTTTTCCTTCTTTATTCATTTGTTTTTGACAATTTTTTATGTGCAGGCACATTATATGTTAGGACTAGCATTAGTACAAAACAAAGTATATCCACAAGGAATCAAGCATTTGGAAAAGGTAACTGTTGTTTTTGTATTGTACCCTTCTTTGCCTTCTCTTTTGGTTAGAAAACAATTAATGTATGATATATATGAAATTGAGCTGAAAATTGGATTGGATGCAAATTTTTTTTTTTGAAACCGGGAAATCGAAGCTTCGCTTCACTATACTCGGGATAACCACGCCCGTCCCTAGGCCAGGCACCCGGAGACACCAAAGGAATGGAGACACGGGAGGTGTCTACAAATTAATGTCACAAGTGGGTCTCGAACATGAGTCCTTGAGGGAGCACACCTTCAAAGCTCAAGCCTTCAACCAACTGTGCCACACTTTGGGGACTGGATTGGATGCAATTGAAATAGTGAATTGCTAAAATAACCCTTGAATTTATAGTCTTAATAGGGTCACTATGCAGGAGGGCAATTGGCTCACTTGGAGAAGGTTTAGATTTTCAACTTCTCCTCTCTTTTTTTTTTTGCGAACTCGCAATTGAGCTTTGTTTGCCATATATTTATGGTATTTTTCTAGCACAGGGTTATTGTGAATAGGTATGGGTCAATCCCTTTTGAGTGGGTCTGAGTCAGGGATTCGTGGCACATCTAGGAGACTAGGAATCCTTGGAAAGGCATTGCAGAATATCTCTCCTCTTCCAAGTTTTTATTTCCTATTCAGTAGGGTAGGGATATTTTTTTTGGGGAAGATGTTTGAATTGGGGATTGCTCTCTTCGCTCATTTGTTTGCGGATGTGTTGGCCTCTTCTTGGCATCAGCCTTTTCTTTTATTTGATATTTCCAGTATTTTTTGTCTGACAGGTAGATGTTGGGTGTGGTTTCCCTTATTGTTCTTGTGGGGAATTTTCAATGTGATCAGAGTCGTTATGCTTTTTGTTGTTGAATTCCTAAGGGACGAGTCACAAGTGGTGACAGTAAAGTCAAATTTTGCTTCAGTAAAAGAGTAGCAACAAGACCCCCTTTTTTCTTTTAATGATCAGGAATCTAAACTTCGCTCGATTATACCCTTAATTTATTTTGATAGTCACTGGTTAGTCCAAATTTATTTTGATGGTACACTACGCGACTCACTATTGGTTACACCCTTAATTTCTAACCACATGATTTTGTTGGTGGGCCACATGTCACGGGGGTTAAATTTGAGCATATAATTTTTTGCACTTGTGGAGCCTTGTGAGGTTAGCACGTCATTTAGTGCTTGGGTGGCACACAGCACAACACATCAGGGTGCCGGAGAGGCAAGCCCTTGTGTTGTACCCTTTGTCTAACAATCCACAAATGGTTAGAGAGGTCTGGAAGGATATTTAAGATGTCTGTGTAATTACCAAAGTATGTTGTAGCTCTATCATGAACTGACTTAGTGTTCAAATAAAGGTCTTGAAATCCGATCATTCTATAAGGATAGTTGGGATGTGTATACCCGGCTCAAACACTCAATGATATATTCATTTTTTAACCAAACTGCATTATTGTGAACTATAGGCAATCAAAATTTGTAATTATAACTGGATCTGCTATTTTTTAATTTGAAACAAGACTGGTTCTGTTAGTTAATATACAGAATTTTTGTGTTAAACATCTGTGGTGTTGGCTTATACATCATGACTCATTAGAAATGTTAACGTTCAATTAGTTTTTTTTCTTCTAAAATGTAAAAAGGTATCGGTTTTGAATGTAACAGTATTTTTAGAAATTCGATTCGTGCGTACAAACATGAATTTAATTCAACCTCTTTTTATAGGCTTTGGATCTTGGTAGGGGTGCGAATCCAAAGAGTTATATAGTAGAGGAGATATGGCAGGAGCTTGCAAAAGCAAAATACAGAGAGTGGGAAAAAGCATCCACCGAACGTTCATGGGAACTGCAGTGCTTGAAGTAAGTTATTTTTCTGTGTTCAGGCATTTGATTTCTAGAGTTGGACGCATGTACTCTTTTGAAGTCAATAGTCAGGCACACTTTTGCAAACCTTGAAATAAGTGTTTTTATCGGAAAATGTCAATCTTTTTTTGATATCCGGAAATCGGTGGTTCTCCCTACTACATTACATACTCAAGGGCACTTGCATCTCTCTAGGGCCAAATCTAGAGACAACAAGTTATTTTACTATTAAGCTCGCATGTGAATTTTGAACCGAAGCTTTCCAGAGTACTTTGGAAACGCCAAGCCTCTACTTTTGAGACTTAGTAAAAAATGTTGGAAATAATGATAGAACCAAAATCAGCTAGTGTTGGCCTAATGGTCATGTAAATAATGAAGCGCTCAAAGGGAATGGGCTCGAGCTATGTAACTATTTAAAATCCAAGATTATAGTTATCGTAGTAACCAATGTGATTTGATTAAGTAGCTGTCCCTTAAGAATAATCGTTGTACATCTAAACTATTAACCACTATTAAAACAAAAAAAAGGGGTTTTCTGGTATTTTCCATTTTGTTTGTTTTTTAATTTTATGGTGGTGAATGTACTGTTTCTCAGAGAAGCTTGTGAGGCTGCCCTGGAACAAAAATATTTTCTTGACCAGTCCGATCTAGAAGAGTTCATAGATGAAGCCGAAATTGCTCATCAGAAACAAATGAAGTCTCTTAGAAGTGTGTTTGAAGAAGTTGGATTGGCGGATTCGCCGTCTGAGGTAAACATGATGGGTTACTAATTACTTTGTTTTAAGTTTTAGGTATAGCATCTGCTAGTAAATCCTGTGGAAAGGTACTAATTTGATATTTTCAGGTGCCCGATTATCTTTGTTGTAAAATCACACTTGACATTCTCCGCGATCCTGTCATTACTCCAAGCGGGGTTACATACGAGAGAGCAGTGATTCTCGATCACTTTCGAAGGGTAACATTACACCATGCACCGACATTTTCTCGCATTGCTACACTCCACGTCCACTTGGTTACAATTCTTACCATTTTCTTCCTTATCTAGGTGGGTAACTTCGACCCCATCACGCGGGAAGTGCTTAACGAATCACAACTAGTACCAAACTTGGCCATAAAGGAAGCAGTACAGGCATTTCTAGATAAGCATGGATGGGCTTATAATACTGAGTAAGGAAGTTTATATTTGAGTGGGAACTCATTCAAGTTGATGGTTATGCCTGTCATGAACTAATGGAAAATTTGCGGTGATTTCTTGTCGTTAATGTCGTTATTATGTCTCCTCTGTTACTGATTACGCATTGGCGTAAGATAAATGCTTACCATGACGTTCAGAGGACAGAACTGTCAATTAAGTATATGAGGTCCTGTCTTTAGATTTGGTTTTGTGCAGATTGTCAATGTTCTTTCTTGTACAGTTGCTTAAAAGTTGAAACCTTGATTATGGTTTAGCTGTTGGAAAACTCTGTTCTGCTTCAACCTTTAATTTAAACCTTTTGCCCTTTTGATGAGTTTATATCTTAACTAGTTGAGTTATACTGAGATGGATAAAGAAGGTATACTTGGTGGCTGATTTGCTTGGCAAGAAGGGTTTTGATGATTCTTTATGTTGAAAGGTTTCGTCGCTCCTTGTTGAAGACGAGTTGAGAATCTCCTCTCTGACATTGGATCGTATTAGCGACATGTTTGGTTATTTTCAAAAAGAAAAAAATATATATTAAATTTAAATGTAATGACACGTGTCATGGCCTCTCTCTCTCTCATGAACCAACTATTGATTGTTTTGTCCAAAACTATTGAACTGCACAAACTTCCCACACATCACTTTAGAATTGTCACCACACAACATTATCATCTTTCATTTCTATCCTATCTCACATCCAACCCAAAATAATGATATATATATATATATATGTATATATATGTAAAGATTGATGCAACAGTTATAGTAAACTTGTCCAATGAACAGACAAGACATATAAATTGATTAATGAAAACATTATTGTAGACAGGAAAAGAAAATAGGAACTTGTTTCATCTACCACCAACCGCACATTAACTTGACAGAACATTGTATGACAATGATTATAATTAAGGTGCAAAACCTTTTTTTTTTTCAAATCAATATTAAGGCGAAAAACCCCATTTAGAAGTTTTAATTCGTCCTTCGAAAGAACGTTTTATTTTTTTAATCTATAATTGTTTGAGTCAATTTGTACGCATTTGATAATACTAACAAAACAACTATCTATTTTTACTATATTTGGTTTGTCAAAGGCAAATTAAAGGATATATGATCATAAAGAGATGAGTTGAATTACATCTCTTAAAATTATCGATTGAGGTAAATTTAATAATATCAACTAATACACTCCTCAGTTGTAACCTTAGAAATTTGAGAAATGTTCGGTAAGTAGAATTCAATTTTAAATAAACTGATGACCTACTATTGTGATATCTTGTTGAATTATGATAAAACACTGATCGACCCAAAATGTTAACCTTATGTGTGGGGCAAATTTCATTATATCAACTAACAATTTTATATTGTTTTTTTTTCAAGAATAATTTCAACGAAATCGCGTTTCGAGAGGCAAGTTTTTGAGATATTTGTTTTTTTTTTTTCAACCTTGATTTTGCTTCTATTGAAAAATAGATGAAAAGAAATAATATTTTGGTGAGGGGTGAGAAAATGAACAAAAATGGTGTGGTAGAGATAGAGAGAAAAAGAGAGAACAAAGAAAGAGAAGAGAGGATGGAAATGTCCCCAATATGTTTGTGTAATGAGATGGATTAATAATCAACATAATGTGGTATGCTCTTTAGATGCTTCCAAACCCCATAGTTTGCATTATATGCCACATGGTAGACCCCTTCTCTTTACATTTCTTTCTTTCTCTCTTCAAACTCATGAGTATTCGAATTGCGTATCTCTACTCTTTTTATGAAACAATTCTCTAATTTCAAGATACTTGGTTGTAAAAGTAACTCGTAAGAAGATAATTCTTAGATAAGTGTTCGCTATAGATGAAATTCATAACCTCTAACAATTTAATGATTTACGCGTTTCTCATTTAACGATTAAGTCACTCGGGATAATTTCTAAAGATGTCCACATGAGGCTGGGCAGAATCCATTGAATGACTTTTCACTCCTTACACCCTTCACTAAAACTAATTCTCGTCCTCTCAAAATTCATTGTTTTCTTTTTTTTGCAAGAATCAGATTCTCAAGGGAAAGAATTTTCATTCATTTTATTTTCTTTTTTGATAATAAATTAAAATAATTAAATTTTCATAGATAATATCTATCAAGTTTCACTATTAATTAATGAAGAAAAATACTTAAGGAAATAGAGAGAGAAAAATATTTAAGAAAAGAAAATGTAAACTGGACGAAGATTGGAGAAACAAGGATGTGAAATACATTCACCATTTCCGTTTAGCTTGCGAAGATTTTTTCTCATCCGAATTTAAACTAGAAAAATGAACATCTATGACAATTTCTCTCTTCAAACTTGTACAAACTTATGGGTAGTTTTCCATTAATGTTTTGAAGGATTTAATAACTATGATAAACTTCTAATTACTTTATGAATCGTTGACTCTAATCTATTTCTTTATTCATCGACATAGAGTTGTACAAGATGTCGCTAGAAGTTAATTATGTAACATACCAATACAAAATTTGCCAACTTTTAACTTATTTATCTCATTGGCCCATTGCTCAAATGATTATGTATTATTGAATGATAGTTGAAATTGATGTAATACAAAAATGATTTGATATAAACTTAAATGCTCAATAATTTTTCAATACCTAACAAAGAACCCATTTGATTTAATCCATAATGCTGACAACTTGAAATTATTACAATAGTTGAATTTAACTTTAAGAAAATGAGTTGCGTACTCTAAAAATAATTATTAAAGAAGAAAAATAGAGTAGAAGCCAATACTGAATATTACCAAAAGTTTGAATTTGAATTAAAAATAATAATAAGGAAAGATATTGAATTGGTTCTAAATAAAATAAGATGGAAAGTCATGGCTATAAGACTGTCACACTTCATCATAATCTAATTAAAATAAGACACGAAAATAGATAAATGAAGAAAAATAAGAATAAATTAATGATTAATGTAATGGAAGACGAAGTTGATGAGCCAAATAAAGGAAATTGATCATTTTCCTTCTCTTTTCAAACTCTTTCCACCTCTTTCCACCACACCAAACATACCCTCGTATGGATCTAAACATTCAAAAATATATTTTATTAACTGACCTTTAAAAATTAAGGGCATGTTTGTTTTATCGTATAAAAGAGTAGAGTCGAGAAGCTAATAGTGATAGAATACTTGTTTGATAGTTGAATAATTGATTACTTGTTTGGAGATTAGTATTAGTAATAGTTAAGTGATATGTCTGATGTGAAATTTGAAGGAATGATTTGATGAAGTTTTGATGAGTGATTAAGAGTAGTTGTTTACTACCAAATCCAAATGAGAAATTTTGTAGAATAGTGATTAATCGGTCCTTTCTACCAAAACAAAAACATAGGTTAAATGTTTAAATGAAGACTATATAATTGTAGAAAGAAAATCCAATTATCCAGCTAGCAGGGACATGGGGGACTTTCCTCTCCCTTAAATAATATAGAAAAAAATGGCACTGGAAAGCAGCTTGCCTTGATTTGATGTTACTCTTTCTATTAATATTTTAAATAAAAAACAACTATTTGAAGAGAGAGAGAGAAAGAGAGAGAGAGAGAGAGACATACAAATCAACTGAAGACTATAAATCTTAATAGCCTCCAAGTATTTCACTGATCTAACCTGCAAACAGTCAATAATAAAGTATAATTTTGGCCTAAAATTCCAGCAA
Organism: Cyclanthera cordifolia; assembly: GCA_037832605.1. Taxonomy (NCBI): domain Eukaryota; kingdom Viridiplantae; phylum Streptophyta; class Magnoliopsida; order Cucurbitales; family Cucurbitaceae; genus Cyclanthera; species Cyclanthera cordifolia. The sequence continues at coordinate 6,794,088 of JBBMEG010000018.1, forward strand.
ATATGAAGCCTAAAGAAAGAAACACAATCATAGAATCTTAAAAACAAAACAAAAACCATTTCGCATAAAAATTACCTGGACGAGATCAATAGCGATATGTTACGAGATTGATACTTACCATTCACGGGAAGATAAATCAGTGAGTTTCAACCTCGGCCCCAAGATTGAACTCGTCACTTTAGAAGTTTTGACATTTATAAATGAGAAAGGAGGAGATTGAAACTTAGCACTGATAAGGAAGGATATTAAAACCTCAGATTTGTTTATGGAATAAATTTCCTTCCTGATGAAAATGGAAAGTGGAGGATATGATGAAGTCACAAGGAATTTATAAAGCAATTCAATAGATGATGGGGAAAGTCTTAGGTAAAATAGTGTCACTCCATAATGAACAAAAGTTAGATTAAAAGAGTGAACATCTTCACAAAAGGGTAGAAAGGCATCCAATATTCCTATTCCATCCATCTTCAGTGGACCACATTACTAAATATCACATAAACCATTCAAAATGATGCCCATTACTTTTCTTGTTATTATACCTTTTTTTTTTTTACCGAGAAATCGAAACTTCGTTCCACTATACTCGGGGTAACCACGTCCATCCCTAGGTCAGACACCGAGAGACATCGAAGGAATGTGGACAAGGGAAGTATCAACAAATTAATTTCACAGATGGATTTCACATATGAGTTTCGAACCTAGGACCTCGAGGAAGCACGCCTTCAAAATCCAAGCCTTCAACCACTAAAGCACCCTTGAAGACTTTTCCTATTATTTTACTATTCACTTGGTCTTTCATATCCAACATTAGATCCATTTGGTACCACTTGAGAACATATGCAAAGTAATAATCATATCCTCTATAATAAAAAATCAAAACTTCATTCTAGGGCACTCGCACCTATCCCAAGTCTAGACGCGAAAGAGATCTTAAAAAAAACATATCTTGAAAACCCCAAACCTCTACCCACGAGGCTGCCCCCTTTTGAGACCACTCTTCCTCCTATTCTCTCCAATCATATTTGCTAACTCCCTTTTGAACATCTCTAAACTTGTCAGTTCAATTCAATGAAACAGAGAAAAGAGGAAAACAGGCATTTGCAAATTGCAGTAATGATGAAACGAAAATGTCAAAAGAACAAGAGAAGCTCAAACAGAAACAAAAATATGCACTTATAAACAGAACTCCCTTCACATTTATTCACAGATGAACCTGGCAGTGAAATCGAAAATAGACTTGAGAGGAAAAGAGAATATACAAAAATGATGATTGAAGATTACCCAAACAGATGAGATGATCGAGTTTAGCAAAGATCAGAGCGCAGGATTTTGAGGTAGAATCTACATGTTTTTATGACAAGAACTTCATTATGCCGTATGGGTCACATTATTAACCCTGTTCAGTCTCTCGAGTATGCCACTGGCCTTCCTCTGGGCCCTTGAAGTTCCATTCTGAGCAAGTTCAGAGATCGTTCGATAGCATTTCTCTTCCTCCCTCACGTCCTTCCACTTGGTTCGATCGTATAGGCATATAGCATGAATGATCACAATGCAATTTTCCTTGTTACGTGAACAAGCACTCTCCCTGATAGTTCTGAGCAAGAAAGAAATAGCTCCAAGTTCTCCCATTTCCTCAATAGCTTTTGGATGGTTCGAAAGCATTGCAAGAATCGCCAACAACTCATCAACGTGCATTTGGTTCATGATCTTTCTCAGAAGCACTCGAACTGCACCATCTCGCACTGCTCTTGCTTTATTTTCGTGAAGTATACAAAGATTAAATATTGCTGAAGCAGCATCTTGGATAGATAATGGATTCCCCTCATCTAAAAGGTCAATAAGCGGTTTCAAGGCACCAGCTTTCCCAATGAGTGCTTTGTTTGAGTCGAGAGCTGACAAAGTAAATAGGGCTGCCGCTGCATTGCTCCTTGTTTCCATGGTTCCCGATCTCAACGCTTCCATTAGAAGAGGTACTACCTTGGGAGTTTCAGCAACAAGCTTCTTGTTGTTGTCATGGATTGACAGATTCAAGAGGGTTGTGATCACATCTTCTTGCAAATCTGCGTGAATACTATTTTGTGACTTGTCTCCACAAAGTGGATCAAGCAACAAAGAGATGGCATCAAGGGACTCGCCAAAAAGTGCTCGAAAAGATGGCATTCGCTTCGTCAACATCCGAAGCTCCTTAGCAGCAGTTTTTTGTTCAGATATTGTCGTAGACATTTTCTCTATTAATGCAAGAAAACGATCTCTATCAGCCTCCGTTATTACGTCGTCATCAAGATAATGAACACTATCTGGCAATTCAATTCCCCGACTTGTACACCACCGAGATATCATTTCACGAATCAAGTGATTGGGAGTGAGATTCGTGTGCGAAAGAACTTGCTGAGTTCTGGGACATGTTCGGTTTCCTGATTTCAACCATTTTTTAATGAAGGGTCGGTCGTAAGACTGCAATAAGACGAAACAAAACATTGACAACTAGAAAACTCATAAACAACCATAATGAATGTCAAATTCAAAATGGTATTAGATCTAGTCCACCAAAATCATACATACAAAAAATGATCTACAACGCACTTCTCCTCGTCTATTACACAGATTTCCAGGAAAATCATTCATATTGTTGATAATTAGTTGCCTTGCTTTCGAATACAATAAGAAACAAGAATACCGTAACTGAATATGAGAAAATCAAATACAAAAAAGAGCGATGTCAGTGACAATACAGTCATGAAACAGAAGTTAAATAGAAAAATTCTAATTTAAAAAGCACAGAAACCTGAAAATCCTGCAGATTATGAATGTAGAATTAAAAAAAGTAATATAATCTTGTAAAAACCTCTCTTCCACCAAACCGAGTACATGTAATTCGAAGATGACGAAGAAGAGAAAGAGAGAAAATGCATATCCAAACAGAAGATTTACAAGTAAGAAGAAGAACACACACATATCCTCAAAATTAGATCCATAGCCACTGGATTTAACGCGAATGGGGAAAGAAATGCCCAAAATGAAACGCAAAACAACAAACACATCAGTGCGTTTTCACAACAAAAAACACAAAAACAATCATGAACCGCAAACAATAATTTCATTCAACACATTCAAAATCACCAAGAACCAGAACGAGAAATCACAGAACACGAAGCACAAACCTGGCCAGTAGAAACAACAACAGGATCTCTCATGAGCTCTCTAGAAAGCGGACAACGAAATTCATCAGGGCAAATGAGATTCTCCAATTGATTCGAAGAGCGCAATCTCTTCCTGAGCTTCAACTCCTTAAGCGCACAAAGAATCTCTCTCGCGTGATCGATAGTGTCGGTGGAGTAATTATCATCATCAATAATAGCAACGATGAGCCTCTGTAACTCCCTCTTCAACTCCGTCGCCTTCGCCATAACTGTAGGGTTAGAATCAAACACGCCGGTCTTCGCCATCAAGATCGGGAGGTAGGTTTCAATCACTTCAAGAGGAAGAATCGGGAGGAGACCTTGAAGAACACTGCTATGAACGACGATGATTGAAAACGAAACTTACCATACTGAGATATATGTATATATTTCAACGAGGCATTACTTGAAATTGGACTTTGATTCTCATTCTCTCTCTTAATCCGCCATTAAAGGTAGTGAGAGCACCAATTTTCTTGTGCTTCCATTCTCAAGAATTCTATGAACTTAAAAACACAGGAAATTCTATAGCCACCACATATACTCTTTCTCTCTCTTCTCTAATTTTCTCACGCTTTTTTTTAATCCAATTATCCTTTTCTTTTTTTCTTTTTTCTTTTTTCTTTTTTCTTTTTTTCTTTTTTTCATTTTCCTTTTCTACCATTTTTTTGTTTACCCTATTACCCCTATTTTTAGCATATATATATATATAACTTTTATTACCTATATTATCCATTAACCCATATTTTATTTATTTATTGAATTTTTAATTTAATTTATTATTAATTTATTTATTTTTTTTAATGCCTATAAACTTTTAATTTGATTTATATACTTTTAATTATATTATATTTCAGTTTATCAACTTTCATATTCTCTTGTTAAAATTAAAAAAATAATAATAATAATAATCAAATTTTCAATTTTAGCCTTTGTTTTTTCTTAAAAACAATTACATATTTCTTTTTACATTTTGAAAAAGTGTTCCTATTTTATCTTGTTTCATTTATTAACATTATTGGTTGTTAGTATTAAATTTCAATTTATTATAATTTTAAAAACAAATATATATATATTAAAAAACAAATTTAAATTTAAAATTTTCTTTTTTTTTTCATGAATTAGCATAATAATATTTTCAATATATGATAGTAATTTTTCTTGGAAAAATATATAAATATAAAGAAATAACTACAATATTGAGAGTTAGGTCAGTTTCAATTTAAAGCATCATTCATCCAACATGGTTGGTAGGACAAGCAAGATTGTATGTTATTCACTTCAAATTTCTATTAGTAACCATAAATTTTTTAATCATGTGACAAATGTCTATGTTTGATCAATATATTAACATGTCATTTTATTATTATTTTTTTTTTTAATTTATCAAACAATTACATTTCAAAATGTTATTTTTCTAACTCATAATCAATTAAATTTGATTGATTATAATATATACTCTATATTAAAATGGAAGGTATACATATATATTCATTTTCACGACATGCACATGTTTATCAACTAAAAAATAAATAAATTATTTTTTATTAATTCGTTCAACAAATGTAAAATAATAAAATAAATTTATATAATTAATCAAATCTAAGAAATAACGGTAAATATGGTTATTAAAAAAAAAGCAAAGGTAGTAATTGTATTAATAAATATTATTGTGTTTTTTTTATATTACAATATCATTGACTATATATACAAATATTTTAAAATTTAATATAATTAATTTGTGAAAATAACTTGTGCACACAATTTCTTAAATAGTAATTAATTCTAAAAATGTGAGATAATAATTGAATTAGCAACCTTAAAAGGAAACATAAATGTATTATTGACAAATTATGTAAACATTTTGTCACGTGGACAAGGACACGTATGCAAACTAAATAAATTGGCTTGCATCAATATTAATTAAGTGGAGTAGAATAATAGTAAGGAATAATATTAATTTTCCAAAAGATTATAGAGTAAAATTAGATATCATGGATAATAATGTATTCTTCTTTATATATATATATATATATATATTTTAAGTAAAAAAAAGTAAATTAAAATAGGAAAATAAAAGGTACGTGGAATTTAGCTGGCTCATTAAATAAATAATAAATCCGATTTTTTCTACATTTTATCAACGCAATTTTTATTTATTTCGTAATTTTTCAAACGAGTAATATTAAATGTTCATTAAATTATTAGTTAAGAGATGCAGGAATTTCACACGCGTCGCATTTATTTAATGTTAAATTATAGGACTGAATTGGAAAAATAAATAAGGGTTAAATTTTATTGATTTTAAAACTGTTTCTCTTTTAAATTAAAGTTTTAAATAGCGACTTCAATATTAAAAATAAATTATGTCTCACAAAAAATACAATACATAACATGATATTAATTACCGATTTTCTTTAACGGAATAATTATTGTCCAACTAAAAACATGCATGTACAAAAAAAATAAAATAAAATTATTTGTAAGACATAATAAACAAAGTATAAATATGACTTCTTTTTTTTTTTTTTTTTTAATAGGAAGTCTAAATATGATTTTAGGGAGTATTTAGAATAAATTATAAATTTAATGGGTATAAATTAATCTCTATGAATTAAAAATTCAAATTTTAGTCTTTATATTTTAGAGATACCTATAATTTAGCTCATTTATTTTAAAACGTATGTCATTCGTAATTATTGCTGAATAGAGTGTGTAAAAGTTAGTTTTTTACGTGTTTATTGATAAGAGTATGTGTAAGTAATTGATCGAACAAAAAGCAAATTATTTCATATATCAAAAGTTACGCTTACGTACTTAATTCATATACCAAGTATAAAAATATGTATTGTTTTTTAAAATTTTATCAAATCATAGAATTAAATTCCAACTTTCAAAACCACAAAGATTAAATTCTATTGGAGGGTTTGTTAAGTATTTTTTTAAAAAAGCGTTGGAACTAGGCTAAAAGCTAGTTATTAGGGTTTTTTTTTTCCAACGTGTGACTAAGGGGCAGTATGCCCTCCTTGCATGCGCCACGTGACCGACTTGCAAAAAAAAAACAAATTTCCTCTTATTTATTCAAATATATTTATAAAAAAAATATATATTTAAGAAAATTCATAAATGTCATATCGTATAAAAAACAACAAACACTTCTCATAACTTCCACATAAACACTCTTCAAAGCAAACAAAAATTAATAACATTTTTTTTTAAATACTCTACTAAAACCTTCAAACAAACGAGCTATTACTAAGCACTCAAAATAACTTATTCATAAAATCTCAAACAAACATGTCAGAGTCCCGCCCTTTAGCATAAAGAAAATGTCAATATTAAATTTTGAAACTTAAAAAATTTAGAGAGAAATAAACACATTAAAACACCAAATATATAAAGAGTAATATGAAAGTAAAAAATTATTTTCCTTAAAAAATACAAACTTCAAAATTAAGAATAGATATTAATTTGTTTAAAAAAAAAAAAAGAATAGATATTAATTTTGTAGTTTATTTTTATAAAAAAAAAAAAGGTGAAAAATGAAGGATGGTGAAACAAGGTGAAATGATTATTATTCTATAAAAACAAGAAAAATGGATGGCAGTAAAAAAGAAAGGTGGGGCCCAGTGGTGTATGATGTAGGCAGTCACGGAATCTTTGCCCAGACAGCTGGCATCCCGCGTGGGGATTATTTCCTCTGCTATTCAACTCTACTATTTATTTCTCCACTAAATGGTAATTTGAAAAATAGACCTCTTTCTACTAAAACTGTATTTTGAACCCAAGGCAATGTAAATGACATATTTACCCTTGTTGGTTGTCAATAATAGAAAGGGTACTTTTAGTAATAAGTGAACTAGCATGAGATTATAATTATGATTATGAGTGATTTCGGTTTCATTTTCTTCGGTTTTGTACCAAATCGGTAATCAAACAAGTATCTTCGATTTTTCAAAAATAAGGTCCGAGTCCAATAAAAGACAAAACTATTAATTCTGTTTTTAATTGAATCGATTTTTTGTTTTGATTTCAATAAAAATTTGGGGTTTTTTTTTTCAAATTTTTTGTATCATTCTCATTTTGATTTTTATTTTATTCTAAAGATTTTCATTTTACTAACATAAAAAACATTTCATAAGTATCACAATATTTACAATATGTTTACTTCATATTTCACATTTAAATTGATTATTATTATTATTATTTATGTATTCGGTTCGGTTCAATTTTTATTGGTTCTTTCATCAAGAATCGAAACCGAATCAATATATTTCGATTTTCTAAAATATCGAACATATAATTCAATATTATTCTAAAAAATCAAACCGATCCATTGAATCGATTTGGTTCGATTCGATTTTTTTAAGTTTATCTTTTCTTTCACCCTTACTCGCGAGTGTTGTTGGACAAAATAATAATAATAATAATAAGGAACTCGAAAGATAATAAGAAAATAGAGAAGAAATGAAACTTCTTCTTTATTGTATTAGATTTGTATTTACCACTTGACTTAATTATTTACAATAAAAGAGTTCATCGAGAACAAAGTTTGCAACATCGTCAAAGCCTTTTAGAAGAAGGACTAATACCTTATAAAGATAAAATATACTTTATAAACTAACTCAAATATCGATAAAAGTAAGGTTTTTGTCAATAACAACAAATGTCTTGACAATCCATTATTAAACAGGGTGTATGAGAGAATGAAGCTCGAGTTTGTTAGGAGAAAACACTACTTTTACAAACATGAGATTGTGCCCCTTTTTCGTCACAATTGCAGTCCAACACGAACCATAACATCGATCGACGTCTTTTTAATGGAGAGTTCGGCTATGATTTGGGCCATTGATGTAACCATACTGATACTAAGATATAAAATAATAGAGGAATGAACTCATAATTAGAAGACAAAAATGGAACTTCCTCTCTATTGTATAAGATTTACAATTAGCACTTGACTCGATGATTTACAACAAAAGAATCCATCTTCTATTCATAGGAGAACAAAGCGTGCTAGAGTGTCAACATTTTTAAGAAGAAATAATCTGTAGTCCAAGACAACATTCTCCTACATCTCCTAGGACACAAACCAACACGTTTATTATCATCCTTTAAACACTTATTAGAATGAAGTCTATCCCCACAGATCATCTATTGCTGTTTTTTTTTTGTCTTGTTTAACACCAAACAATGAAACTACTGCGTCACTGACCCGTCTTGTTTAACAATCTTAAATCCACAATAACAATAATAGTTAGGTAAATTATAAATTTGGTGTCCGAAGAAAGTTATAATTTAATATTTATGTTTTAAAAATTAAAATAATTTAGTTTTTAGTGTTTGGATAAAATTAGAATTTAGTCTATGATTTAAAAAATTAAAACTTACTACATATGTTTTGATAAAATTTAAAAATTAGTCTATCATAAAAAATTAATTTTTTATTTAAATTATATAGACTAGATTTTAATTTTCTCTAAAACCTAATAATTAATATATTTTTTTAAATTATAAAAACAAAACTTTTAACTTTTTCAACTTATTAGGCCACAATTTTATTTTTTTTATCCTAAAAATTAGGATAATGTATTGGTATTTCTAAATCTACAACTTTCAAATTTATTATATTTTAATTTATTATATTCCTGATTTTATATTTTCTGGTCAATCATTAAATTTCTCCATGTGAGAGAGTGTTAGCCATTATTTGCACCATGTGATTAATAATTTTTTATTTTTTATTTTTTTTTTCGTGAGGGGTAATGTTCCATTCTTTTTAGTTACATTATTTATTTTCTCACTATACATTCTCTCTTTCTCTCTGTTTTTTTTTTCTTTTACATTTACATTTCTAATTTATTTTTTCATTTTAATTATAGTGATTTTGATTTTTTGTGTCAGGCTTACTATCACATCCATATTTATGATTTCGACGTGCAATAAAAGACAAAATAATTGATTGGACTTAATTTTGGTTCGATTTTATATTGATTTCAATAAAAAATTAGTTTATTTTTTAATTTTTTGATTCAGTTTTTATTTGATTTTAGAGGTCTTTATTTTACTAATAAAAAATATTACATTTTTTCATTAATATCACAATATTTACGATATTCCTACCCATTTAAATTTGTTCATTTCATCAAATTTAAATCCCAATTTATATTTATATATTTAGTTCAATT
>JBBMEG010000018.1:6836437-6853714 GCA_037832605.1 Cyclanthera cordifolia
ATTTCTTACGACATTGATTGGAAAAGTAACTAGGAGTGGGAAAGCATGGACTAAAGTTAACTAGCCCATATGAAAAGTCAACCCCTTTTGGAAATCAAGAAACTTACCAATTTAGTAAGCTTGCAAAGTGGGTATTTATATAATTATTATAAATGAATTAAAAAAAAAATTGATTTTTTTGAAACTTCAACAAAAATATAACTAATCTCAAATTCGAAATACTAAAATTGAACTTTTGGAAATTTATGAAAAAAAAAACAAAAACATCAATGTTGATGGATGAAAATGGTATTTTACCCTTTTGCCATTCATCATAACGTTGAAGATAGAATATTATTTGATATATGTAACTTGTTTATTTTTGGTAGAAAATAGTAAAATAAATGGAAATATAACAACAATTAATAGCAGTTGAAATAATTTAGTTTCATCTTTTTAATGGTTGAAGTAGTTAACTAATTACCTTATAATAAATTTTAATAATGTTTAAGTATTTAACTACTTGTTTGAGAATCAATGTTAATAATAGTTGAATGAGAAGTTTGAAACGCTACTAACATTAACCCTTAAACTACTCCAATCACATGTAATGTGATTAAAAGATGTAATTTTACTCATTTTAAATGTCTTCTTGGTTAAAAAAGAAAAAAAAATGGTAAAAAAAAAATTGTAATTATTGCAAACTTTTACAAATATTTCCTACATACAAAAATATAAATATTTAACTAATTAAAATATGTATGTTCCAAATTTTTGGGACCGAAGTCTATTAATTTTACTTGATTGAAATTTATCAATTTTATAATTATTAAATTAGTGGTTGAATAAGTTTTTGTTATATTAAAAAAAAATCTTCAATTATGGGGGTGATTAGATTTGAAGGAGAGGAAAATGAGTTAAACCTCTTGTTTATTTTTAGTATATCACATCATTTCTTCAACTCCTTCGTCAATCTTTTCTGACTTATTTTCAACTTTATATCAATCTTTAATTAAAATAAACATATTCACTTATAAAACACAAAATCCTCACAAAGTTTTTGTAATTCTCTTCCATCATCAAACAAATATTTCATATTCTTAAATACCTCGATTTTCTCTTCTTCCTCTACTTACTCTCCTCTTGTGAGCCAGAAAATCCAATCACTCCGGGGACCACATTTATAAAACTTTTAAGTCAGAATATTTTTTAACTTCTCATGAAAAATCTAAAAAAAGTAAGGGACCGCATTCTTAGAAAAATTGAATGGTCCACTGTTAAACTGGACAAAGAGGTGGTCCTTCCTAGTTTTCGACTGAGGCCCACAAATTATGTCCGAAAGCCTATTTAGTCACGTTTTTTTTTTTTAGATTACAATAATCGAGATAAGAATTTGAAACAGGTATATCGTGTGGATATTAGTGTAACACTAATATCAATTGAGCTTTGCTCGCTTTGACCATATCATGTTTGTACTCTTTTTGAACATATACACATTTGTCAAGTTTAAGCGTTTTCATTTTTACTGCATGACTATGAATCGTGGATTAAAGTCTTCACTTTCTATTGTAATAGAACTAAAAAATACACATTCATAAAACTAAAAATTATTGTGGCTAAAATAATAATTCAAAAGAAAAAAAATATAAAGCCCGTAATCAACCGGTTACAATTGATCCCTTCCACTCTTAATTGTTGATTTTAATTTTTTTTTTTTAATTTTATTAAGTAAGTCAAAGAGATCATTCATTCATATGGCATACCAATGGTTGACAAAACTAAAATGTGATATTTCAAAAAATATATATATTTAAACAATTTACCTCAAAATTAATTTTGAAAACTAAAAATTAATGAGAAATTGTCTTTAATAGACGATTTTTATATTAAAAAGTTTAATTATACATTTTTTTTCTTCTAATAAGTTAATCTTTTTAATCAATTTTTTTAGTACAAATTGAAGAAAGAGATTACAAATATCGATTTTCATGATTAAACGCATGACCTTGAACTGGATTATCTCCAAATAATGAAACCAACGCACCACGGTAATTTTTTTAATCAAAATTTAAAAAAAAGTAACATTTTTATTTTATTACAAATGTTTTTAACGTATTAAAAAAATTAAAATTCTAAATTTTAATTAAAAAAGTTAATAGAAATTTGACTTGATAATGGGCAAAGGTGAATATATTACAAACTATATGGTTTAAATTTCTAATTCTATTTACAAAATTTAGGTTATGAAAATTTAAAAACTACCTGAATTAAAACTTAGAAGAAGAGAGAAAACTTATAGAGACTAAAGTTAAACTTTTAAAAGTCGAGGAACCAAAATAGAATAAATTTAATAGTTTAGAGACTAAAAGTAGACTTTTGAAAGATTAGGGATCAAAATGAAACAATGAGAAAAGTCTAGGGATCAAAATTGTATTTTAATTTTTTTTTTATTTTTATGATTTGTGTTTAGAAAAGAAGATTTTTATTTTAGATATAAAATTTAATATGAAATTTGAACGGATGTTGAGGTGAGATTGAATAATTACGGAGAAGTTATGACGTACTACAAACAAACACTCGTTCGAATCCAAACATACCCTAGCCAAATAGATCTACGCAACCAACTGAGACCAAACTCCTCCATTAAAAATAAGAGCGGCCAAAATTCTTTCTAAAACAAGGTAATATTTTAATCATCGTTTCACAAAAATTAAGTGAGATCCACGTCATTAACAAACTATTTAATCTGCTTTTTTTTTTTTTTTTTTTTTTCTTCTTCCTCTTCTCTTATTCTCTCTGTTAATCGGCAGTATTTTTTTTTTTTTTTTTCCGTCCATTCGACGGCGGAGGCGCAATCATGCAACCCTCACTTCCTGCGATTGAATTTCATTGATGGTTTGTTCTATCATCTGATTGATTTCTATTCTTCTTTTGCTTTGTTTCTTCTTTCAAATTTCGGTTTTACCTCAAGATCCTGATGACTGCGTTTCTTTGTCTGTGTTGATAACTCTGATTTTTCTGGAATTTTCGTTCTATTTTGTTAGTTTAATATTTCGTTTCGAATTCTTTGTTCTGTTTTGTTAATCTCTTTGGGGCTCTCGTTTTGCATGTAATGTGAATACGCTGTTTAGATGTAGTTGGGATTTCTTGTTTTACAAAACTGCAAGTGTTTAGGAACTGATATATTGTGTTCCTTGTTTCTTCTCATTTGAGTTTTTTTTTTTTTTTTTTTTTAGATATCTGTGACTGCCCGGGCCAGCTCGCCCATACCTCGACTATTATCACGTAACATGCCCCTTGATCCTACAACATTTGAATTTGAATGTCGAAAAAACTCGTAGGAAATGGATTGAACCTATCGCACCTTAGGAACTCCAAGGCCCTTCTTGACCACTAGGCTACTCCATAGTGGTTTCTTCTAATTTGAGTTCTTGGGTGATAAGAATTTGAACCTTAGTCAATATGTTACTCTTGAATGGTGAGGATAAAAGTAAATTTAATTATGTCAACTAATACTGCTCCTCGCTCATGACTTCAGACATTTGGGAAATATCTAACAAATGAAAATAGGAAACCACTTCACATGGGTTCCAACACATAATTACTTGCTTGATACCATTCATGTTAAATCACCAACAATCCAAGAGGATGTTTTGATTGAGATTTTAAGAGTATTTAGAATGTGAATTAATTTTGAGTATTAGAAGTAATTATTAGTGATGATTGGAGTAAAAAACTTGTTTGGATGTAATTTTTAAGAGTATTTAGAATGAGAATTTATTTTGAGTAATTAGAAGTAATGATTAGTAATAGTTGCAATCAAAAGCTTGTTTGAATGTAGCTTTTAAGAGTATTTAAAATCACTATTTAGAATGAGAATTTATTTTAAGTATTTAGAAGTAATGGTTGCAATCAAAACTCGTTTGAATGCAGTTTTTTTTTATGAGTATTTAGTAAATACTAATTTGAAGTATTTTTTTAAAAACTAGTACCAAACATCTTCAAAAGTTTAAATTGGTGGGCTGCGATAAATTTAACTAAGTTACTTTCTTGGCTTATGCAGAAATTGAGGGCTTCGCCAGCCAGACAAGCTTCTATTGCATTGGGAGGGTTAAGTCGTGCAGAGAATGTGTCGGTTGGCGAATCGTCTTCTCCACCAGTCAATAATGCAAAGAAAGTTTCAGTATTACCACTTGTATTTCTCATATTCTATGAGGTTTCAGGAGGTCCGTTTGGAGTTGAGGATAGTGTAGGGGCAGCTGGCCCTCTATTAGCTCTTGTAGGGTTCTTAGTGTTCCCAATTATATGGAGCATTCCTGAAGCATTGATTACTGCTGAGATGGGGACAATGTTCCCTGAAAATGGAGGTTATGTTGTTTGGGTTTCTTCAGCATTGGGTCCATTTTTGGGATTTCAGCAAGGTTGGATGAAATGGCTCAGTGGAGTTATTGACAATGCTTTATATCCCGTCTTGTTTCTTGATTACTTGAAGTCGGAGATCCCAGCTCTCGGTGGAGGTCTTCCGAGAGTTGGTGCGGTCTTGGCTCTAACCGTGATCCTCACTTACATGAATTATAGAGGTATGACGATTGTCGGTTGGGTTGCTGTAATTCTTGGTGTTTTCTCAATCCTTCCATTTGCTGTTATGGGACTTGTTTCTATTCCCAAGCTAAGGCCAGGTAGATGGCTTGTGGTGAACTTAAAGGATGTTAACTGGAATCTATATTTGAACACTCTTTTTTGGAATTTGAATTATTGGGATTCTATTAGTACATTAGCTGGTGAAGTGGAAAATCCAAACAAAACACTTCCTAAAGCACTGTTTTATGCTTTAATTTTGGTTGTTCTTGGGTACTTCTTTCCTCTTTTGAGTGGGACGGGAGCCATTCCGCTTGATCGTGACCTCTGGACCGATGGCTACTTCTCCGATGTTGCGAAAATTATTGGAGGGGCTTGGTTGAGTTGGTGGATCCAAGGGGCTGCTGCCATGTCGAATATGGGAATGTTCGTGGCTGAAATGAGCAGCGATTCTTTCCAACTTCTCGGAATGGCACAACGCGGCATGCTGCCCGCGTTCTTCGGCAAACGGTCTCGCCATGGGACACCGTTGATTGGGATACTATTCTCAGCCTCGGGTGTTGTTTTGCTTTCGTGGTTGAGTTTTCAAGAAATCATAGCAGCTGAGAACTTTTTGTACTGCTTCGGAATGATTCTCGAATTCATAGCCTTCATAAAGCTAAGGATTAAACATCCTGCTGCATCTCGGCCTTACAAGATCCCCGTCGGAACCGTTGGATCGATCATGATGTGTATCCCCCCTACAATATTAATATGTGTAGTGTTGGTTCTTTCAACACTCAAAGTGATGGTTGTGAGTCTGGCTGCTGTGGCAATTGGCTTATTGTTGCACCCTGTTCTCAAGTATGTTGAAAAGAAGAGATGGGTCAAATTCTCTGTTAGTGACGACCTGCCCGATCTCCATTTCGCCAACCGAGATCGCAGACACCTTGGTATATTAACCGAAAGTCACTAGCCATTCGGTTTCAAAGAAAGAAACGCCCAATGCTCGATCTAAGACGATAATGATGCGTTGGAGTTCCATGTTATCAATGGATGCAATATCAGACCAAGTATCTTGTAAGTTTGTAAGTTGAGTCTTTTATTGATGTATGCATAAGTTGTTGTAGGGTAATCATATTTATCATCCTAGTTTTAAAATGATGATGAATAGGGAAAAAAAAAAAAAATCTGAATTTGTTAAAATTAATCGTCAATTAGTCACACTTTGTTGAGAACTTGAGATGTCCTATGGGGTTTTAATGTCCTTATCCCACTGTGCCACTGTCCTTAAAATTAGCAGAGCAGGACATGCTATCTTTTTATAATAAATTTTGCAGAGGATAGAGGGTTTTTTTTCTCTAGTTTAATACAATGAGGTGCTAAGATTCAAATCCATAGTTTTTGAGAAATATTCAACTATGAAATGACAAAGCTTCGAGAAAAATATGAAAAATTTGGTGGTGTTTGGAGGAAGGTTGGCCTGCAGAGTGTCGCTTTTTTTTTTTTTTTTTTTTTAATTTAAAAAATTGGATATGGGGAGGCTCAAATCCATTACCTTTGAATCATGGACACGCACAAATGCTAAAGCCTGGGTCAGTGACATAGTGGTTGAAGACTTGAGTTTTGAAAGTGTGCTTTTAGGTTCGAGACCTATTTGTGACATTAATTTGTAGACATCTTCCGTGTCTCCACTCTTTTGATGTCTCCCGATGTCTGGCCTAGGGATGGGCGTGGTTAACCCCCGAGTATAGTAGAGCGAAGTTTCGATTTAAAAAAAAAATTAATGCTTGATGCTAGTAGAGTGTCGTTAACTAACCATGAGTATCTTGCTCTAAGGAAGTTTTTGTTTGCAAAATTGTGAGCGATTATTTTGAATGATTAGAACTGAAGAGTTATTTTGAGTGGGTTATAAATGGTAATAATAACTCGTTTGGATGAAATTTTTATAAAATTATTATAAAAACTTATTTTAAATAGCCCCACTAAAACACCCTAGAGGTGACATTGATCAAAAGTTTGAACTTTGAAGGCATGTCCTCAAAATTCGAGACCCAGTATTATGTTGGTTTCTAATACAATTTGTTTGATATGGTTACGAAATGCATTAAAATTCCGACAGGAATTAAATAATGACCGTTGTTTTCTTGCCCAAGAAGAACAAATTACTAGTGAATTTGAAATACAAGCCGTTGGCAGTAACTAAAGGAGTGCAAATTTATCTTCACAAAACAAACATCAATGGCTGAAACTTTAAAAGCAAGCAGCCCCCACAATGTTTCCTTTCTTTCAAGTTGTTTTTTCTTTCATTAAAAATAGTTAAAACTGGTGGCTATTTGTTACCCAAGTAGCTAATTAAGAACAACATTTTGGAGATCATAATTACTATTGGCAATTGACACCATTGAATTCTAAATAAGAGGAAGAAAGAGCATTAAACTTTAAAAAAAAAACTATATTTCCACATGAAATAATGATACAACATACTACTAACTATAAATACCAACCCTTTTTTACAATAAATGTGCAGCAAACTATATGTAAAATATGATCCAATATCAAGAGTGAAATTTATGCATCATATTTACCTGTACAAAGATCATACCTCTATTTTAACTGTCTTAAACATCGATATGTATCTAGATGTAGCTATTTGAGAAGTTTTGTAAGCCATAATGACAATGTGTAGCTGAGATCGATTAGAACTGCAACCACCGTCGTCAAGTGGCAACCACTCCCCGAGTCTGTAACCGTATTTACAAACCACGATATTGATGAAAGAAACGGGCATTGCAGGAAGGCAAAGAGCCAACCTGGGAACAAAATTGCTTCAGTTCAGCTGTTATTCGCATACCAATCTCAAGAATGCCTACCTGTGTGTCGTTTTGTCGAGACATTCGGAAACTTACCTTGATGGAAGTCCATGAATCACGCCATCTTTAGGTGTTTTGAGTTAACTAACCAATGAGGCTGAAGCTGATCTGGTACCACCTTCTACCAAAAACATATATATGGTCTCAATTCACTTTGCTTTAACTGAACTTCGTTCTTTCATGGCTTCCTTCTCTATTTTTTTCTTTTCAGCATCCGCTAGCCTTTCATTTTCTTCTCGCGACTTCCTGAACATCTTAACGAAGACTATCAAAATTTGGGTCACTGCAAAGAAAAGGCCAACAAATTCATTAGCATATATGTTCAACATAACTTTTTCCATAATGTGGAAATATTAAAAAAAAAAAAAGTTGATCCAAGAAAATGTTTGAAGAGCTCTTCCTCACGTTCGAGAATCTGCCATGATTCAAGCCACCACTAACTAATTATTGCACGTGATGGAGAACAGGAACTTATTGACTACAAAATTTTGAGGAACATAACTTCACAAACTATTGAATTTCCACGGGAAGTTCTTTTTCATCTCACATTTCAACCTGGGTTTTCCAGTGAAATCTTTTTCTCATTTTAGAACTTGCTCAAAACATAATGCATCTGAAAAATAAAATTCACAAGACCTTGCTCAAAGGGGCAACGAGCTGGATCCTCGCCGAAGTACTGGGATAATGAATCTGCATTTCTTCCCTGCATAACAAAATGTCAGCTCTAGAGGGGGGGGGGGGAAGCAGAACCCTTTTGGAGCGAAAAGTTTATTGAAAGGACTCACCACTTCCGAATATAAGGAGATAACTGCCCTAACTTCAGCTTCAGCAGTATCAAGAAAATTCTTCAGAACCTGAAAATAGTAACTTATTAAAATCACTAGTAACTTTTTTATAATGTAAGAAGGATTATTAAACTGATATGGAAAGAAAATTAAATTGTGACATAGGATCCCCTAATTCCTACAACCATCGCTAAGTTCAGATAAAAAAGCCTACACGCTGATGTAGAAGAAATTAAATTTTGATGTCAGGGTTAAGGATCTAAGGCAGATTCATCTGCTGTCTACGAGGCCAGTTCGATTGGAAAAGTAGTGGCAAGGTTTATACGAGCCTAATAATCGGGATTGTAAAAGTCATTGATGCAGGCTAAATATGAAGCTGGGGTTTAATCAGCCAGAAAAAGAAGCAATATTGATATAGGCATGGGGTTAATTCTGTAATTTTCAAACTTGAAATCAGGTACTGCTCTGGTTTATAACTTCATTCTCATTTCAGGTTTATAACTTTGTTCTCATTTCAACCTGTGCGGTACCTGACTTCAAGTTCTTGATCCTATGAAGATATGTGTCCACAGAAAGTAACCAAATTCCTAGCTAAAAACCAAATGAATGCTAAATTTCTACCTTCTGGAAACCAACAGAGATAGCACCGTCATTTTCAGAAGCAGCTAGCTCCTGCTCCACCTTTTCAAGACCTTTACTCACAGCTTGCATTTCTTCAGCCAATGCTTTCAATTGAATCTAGTTTTACAAAATTCAAGTACATTAGATAAAGGAGCAACTGAAAGCACGTCTTAGCCATACATTCATCATATTACCAGAATAAAAAATTCCAGCAACAACATACCTTAGATGCCGCTTCTAAATGAACAAGGTCCTTGTCAAAGTCAAGCAACTCCGGCAATTTTTCTGCAAGGAGCTTTTTTTTTTTTTTGGGAGGGGGTGGTGTAAGGAAACTGATCCAAATATAAACGACAAGGGAGTTCGGAGACACTAAAAAACATTATAATTATAGATCCGAATTTTGGTTTAAAAAAAAGCATTATAATTTTATCATATTGCAAGCACAGACAAAATCCATCTAAATTCCTACCTTACATAAATAATGCATCAAAGTCATTTTGTTGTTTCTTGCCCGTGTGTCTGACAATTTAAGGAGGCTGTCCAACTTAAAACCTATGGCAGAGCCTGCAAAGAAAATACAATGAATACTTATTAAAAAACAAAAGCATTAGACCAGCAAGCAAGGCCCTGAAGGCTGATTCCTCCACTTCACAAATTGGGAACATACTTTCAAGCTCAGACTAAACAGTGGACTATACGTCAATACCAGTTGGGAAAAAAAAAAAAAAAAAAAATCTTTGAAGACAGATAAATTTTTTGGGTTAGACTTTCAAGCTTGTCTATCACAGCTTCAAGAAGGTGTTTTAACAAAACTATACTATATGGATTAAAATACAACAGGGTGAGATATCTACCTCGAGCAGTGCCCTGGTTTAATGCATTCCCCAGTGTAAGAAT
The DNA here is from genome assembly GCA_037832605.1 of Cyclanthera cordifolia. NCBI lineage: Eukaryota > Viridiplantae > Streptophyta > Magnoliopsida > Cucurbitales > Cucurbitaceae > Cyclanthera > Cyclanthera cordifolia. The sequence continues at coordinate 6,846,150 of JBBMEG010000018.1, forward strand.
AGTTTGCATTATCTGACGCAATTTTTCTGATTCTTTGACCTGTTGCTTTAAAATAAAAAAATAAATATGTAGTACGATATAATTGATATGGTCACTTTGAATGCACAAATAAGTGGAAGTGTTACCTCTCTGGTAGCATCATTTATTGTGTTCAAATTATGCCTTAAATCATTCACCTGATCAAAATAAATGCTAAAACCGTTTACTACAAGTAAATAGCATACCAGCTTGTTTGAAACACTTGATATTTGTACCTGACTTGAAAAGGTGATTTTGAAAGCGAAAACTCGTAATTTAGACTCTGTACGTGGGACCTTCATCAGCTCGAGAAAAAACTGAAAAGAACAAATTAGCATGTGTTTCAGAAATTTTATTGAGGCTTATGCATATTAAGGAGATAGAAGCAATTGAAGTACCTGCTCACACTTTCCAAGCATTTCTTTGTCACCTGTATAATTCTGTAATATGGACATGTTGTTTGGCAGGAAAAAGGAAACAATTAACATAGCCCATGGATTTTAGGATCTATTAGACCAAACTAGACATGTAACTCAGCATACTATGACATATTCACTTAATATACAACGGAAATCACAATACCGAAACTGACTTTACCACACCTCTTTATGTAATACCAATATTGTCCAAAAATCGGACATGACGAAACAATTTTATTTAATTATTTCACATAATGACTAAATTAACAATTGGCAAACCCAAATAATCTGATGTTGTTAATTTAAGTAATGGTGACTATCAACATCCTACTTAAAGGGGTAAGAACTCCAACAAGCTTTTGGATGTCAAATGTTGTAAAATCAAACGCTTCTCAGCAGAATTGCATAAAAGCAACCTAGATACTTGAGACAGTGACAACGATTCCAACCCCTGCCACCAGTACAAGAATCATGATGGAAAATATGGAGAGAGAATCATGATTTGAGTTTTGAAGAAGAAAAATTGTAGATACAGTTATATTAAGTTTGAAAATAATTTCCTAGATATACCAGGCAAAACCTCCCAAATAATGGGCCTAAGGTCCCCGAAGATGTAAAAGGGAAAACAAAACACAAAAACACAAAATAGTTGCACCATTGCACTAGCAGCTAAATGTGAAGTTCTTTATTAAAATTCCAAACCATATCCAACTAATGACCAGTACACCATTTTAATTGATACTGCAAATCCTAGCCAAAATTTCACATATATGAATAAACTCGTAACTAGTTGGAACTGCAAAACTTAACAGGGGAAAAAAGAAACTGATTTGAAAAAATGTAAGCTTCACGTGTTGAATGGACTAATTTAGATAATTTTCAGAATGTTTTTACTTTTTGCATACAAATATAACAATGGATACGTTTCACCAAATTCTAAATTGCAACATCAACCCAACTGTATAACAATTGATGGTCCCCAAAGTTTTGAAATGACAAAATGTAACAATATGTTAAATGGGAGAGGAAGCCAGGACAGCAGTACCTTCAACGTTTCCATCTCTTCCCTAGTAGGACAAAATTTGATGAGATTTTCAACCTGGTCAATGTCAAGAGCAGAAGAATCCAATGCAAGAACGGAATTCTGAAAAAGAAAAAATAAAAATAAAAGAAGAAAGAAAGATCCATTACAACACTAAACTACTAGATGAGGTAGAGAAACCATAGCCTTAGAATGGGCAATCATTCCAACCAAAAAAAGAGAACTAGGTAAGTATTTTGATCAACAAACTTATGAAACACAAGTGAAAAAATATTCACTTACTATCATATCCGGTAAGGGAATCTTTATTTTCGAGAGCATTATTTCACAGTTATATGCTCTCCGCAGGTCAATCTGAAAAAATTAAACAAAACCATATCACATATTTGACCAAAATACCTAATAAAGAGAGTAAAATGATAAAATGCTCCTCACAAACTTACCCTCCTTAGATTCCACGAAAAATATCATGAGAAGAACATATGAAACATTAAAAAAAATGATGCAGAAGATAAATAAGAAAGAAAAAAAAGACTAACCAGTTGCACTTTTTCAGGTTTGTTGATGTTGGAACCACGGCGTCCTCCACCTTTACTGCCACTTCCATCAGAAGCAGAGGCTGCTGAGAATAGACTTTCAAGTTCAGAGATGTCTATTTCTGGGGCCCTATAAGACCATCATTTGGAATGAGAATAATAGGAAACCCCATGCAACTAAATATAGTAAGCCAGCCAAAACGATATGAACAAAAACTAATAGATAAGAAAACCAGTAAATGCAAGACAGAAAACCTACAACAGATTCGAAAATAAAAGTGCACGACGAGGCATATTTTTTAGGAAGTTGATGGAACAAAGCATACACATAACCTTTTTTTATATTTTGCAAGGACCAAGTTACGAATTTTATTAATAATAATAGATTGGCTATTGAATAAAGTGTAGGCTTTGCAATCTAAAACGCCAATGCAGATCATGCAGTCAGTTGAAAACTCCAAAAAAAATAATAATAATAATAGTAAACACATGCATGGTGCACCTTGATTGGTTTTCCTGCTTTTGTGAGTCGGCCCATAAACTCCCTTGCATTGCCCGAGTAACTTTCACCCAGTGCAATGGTCTTAAAGTGGCTTTCTTTGGAGTAGTATTTACAACTCCGGTAGCAACTCGACCTCTTCCTTGAGTTGTTGATCCTAGAGAAGTCTTACCCCTCCCTACTGAAGGAGGGGGTGGTGGAGGAACATTTGACCCTTTGGGTCCCGGAGGAGGGGGTGGCATTGGTGTAGCACCATGACTTGTCGTTGGATGAGCATTGAAGGACTTCGTTGGTGGAGGAGGTGGGGGAGGTCTGGTTGATTTTGTACCATGACTTGGTAGCTCAACACTAGAAGGTTTTGGTGGTGGGGGAGGTGGAACTGGTGTACCATGATTTGATTGTGGACGAGGAGGTGGAGGTGGAGGAGCATTAGAAGACTTAGATATAGAAGGAGGTGGAGGTGGAGGTGGAGGAGCACTAGAAGACATTGATATAGGAGGTGGAGGTGGAGGCGGAGGAGCACTAGAAAACTTTGATATTGGAGGTGGAGGTGGAGGCGGAGGAGCACTAGAAGACTTTGATATAGGCGGTGGAGGTGGAGGTGGAGGCGGAGGCAGAGGAGCACTAGAAGACTTTGATATAGGCGGTGGAGGTGGAGGCGAGGGAACACTAGAAGACATTGATATAGGAGGTGGAGGTGGAGGCGGAGGCGGAGGAGAAGACTTCAAAATAGAAAGAAGAGGAGGTGGAGGAACACAAGTAGATTTTGGAATTGAATGTGGGGGCGGAGGAGGAGGTGGAGGCAAGGGAACACCAAGAGATTTGGGAACTGAAGGCGAAGGAACACTAGAATATTTTGGAACTGGGGGTAGGGGTGGTGGAGGAGCACTACAAGATTTAGTGACATTTGAAGGAGTCAAAGTGGTGGTGACAGAATTGCTACTAGTGGGATGTTGAGATGGAGGGGATGGAGGTGGAATCCCATGCATAGTAATGGAGCTCGAGTCTGAACTGAAGGAAGTTTCTACCTGGCGTTCATTATGAAATAAAGAAAAAGATGGTGGTGGTGGTGGAGGTGGCGGCGGTGGAGGGATTACTTTAATAGAGGGTGTCATTTTACTTGAGATAAGTTCCCCGCTAATATTAGTAAATGGAAGATTAGATGGAGGCAGAGGTGGCAACGGCATCGAAGAACTTATAGAAGGGGGTGAAAAGCTAGAAGAAGTTAGTGGTGCTGATGAAGAGGGTGGGGATTCTTTATTTAAAAAGATCTTGTCTTGACATTCATCAAGAGTTTGAAACGAATCTGATGAAATATTCACCTCGTTAACACCAATATTGTCGGACAATACTTCAGAAGAATGTACCATAGTTGAAATTGTAAAATTGGTAGAAGTTGAATCAACTAAAGGTTTTGTCATGATATCAAATACTTCATCTAAACTATCTGCAGTACTAGACGTATTATTTTCCTCTTCAGAATCTACTGGCGAGGAGTATGAACTTGTTTTATTTTGCAATCTTGACAATTCTTTTACATCACTCAAGGAAGAAAGATTCTTGAGTAGCCACAATGCAACATCATCATTGCTATCAAGCCACTCAACACCACTAAAAAGTTCTTGAACCCTGGAAAAAGCTTCAATTGGTAATCCACCTTTCTCTTCACCATTCAAAATTGTGGTCGGAGCCCTAGGAGGGGAGATGCTTTCTATTTCCCCAAACAAAACCTAATTAAAAGAGAAATTAATTAGCTGGACAACTAAAGAAGAAAGAGAGTTCGTAGGACATTTATCTCTTATGATGATAAATGATAAAAGAAAGAATTGATTATTGAGGTTCTCTAAATGAGTGCTCAAAATACAAACCTCAGCTCGAAAGCCTTTTGGATAACGCTCCTTAGAATCCCAAAGGATATCCAAATTTTCTGAGGTTAGCATCAGTATGTTTGATCGTATAAATGCTGTATTGAACATAATACGAAACATCATAACTTCCCTTTCGGGTTCTGATTCCAAATGTGAACACTCCAACACTACATCTCCTTGAACCAAACACTGCACGTCAATTTTAATCACATCACTGTCTGCCTGCAAACATAACATCCATCTGTTCATAGTTAACACATTGAAGTATAAGGGGTCTATAAATCAAAGAAGAAATTCAAAATATGAAACTTTAACCTGACGATAGTGACGAAGGGCCTTATTCTTCTTGGGCATGGAAAAAATCATCTGGGTAGAAAGCCCACCCTTACTAAAAAGATTCCTCCCAAAAATACGAATTACTGGTCTGCAGCCATTCTGAGAATCAAAACTGGGAATGCCACGAATAATTACACAATCCAAAGAGAGCGCTCGCTCAGGCGGAGGCCACTCCGAGACTATTTTTCTCCTTGCAACGTACTGCAAGTAGCGGAGTTGAGATGGCAATGGATTTAATGGTGACAAGAGCTGCAAAAACCCTTTGGGGGCTTCTCGATGTACAATTTCAAGAGTTTTCCTCTCACCACTGTGCAATTTTCTAAATATCAAAAAACTAGCCAAAAGAAATGCTAAGAGTGGCCAACCTCCCCTCTCACAGTGAAGAAGAATGATATTTTGCTGGTTACCAAGCAGAAGCCAACTTTCACAAACACGGAGGAAGTGTTGTATTAAAGACAATGGAAGAAGAGGGCAACCTTCATATTGTCGAGGATAATCCATCACAGTGACATCATACTCCCGCAACATTTCAGCAAATTGGCTCCTATTCTCTCCTTCGCGAAAATTAAATGCAAGGAAGGAGGAGTCTGGGAATTCTTCATGTAATTCATTTATGATTTCATGCAGATATATCTGGTACATACCCTCGGGCAATACTTCGGTGGAAAAGCACGAATCAAAAACTGCACAAATTCATGAAATTGACGACCCAGTAAGGAACTATGCACCAAATTCCCAATGAGCTACATCGCACAAAAACAGAGGCAATTTGAGAATTGCGATAAAGAATTTCACTTACTATATACTCGTTCAACAAATTCCAACAACCCATCCGGAGGTCTTCTGTAAAAGAATCTACTGAGGAGAGACATCTTAACGGACAGAATTTACATGTAAGCATACGCCACAAGGCTAAAGGCTGCAAAATAAGTAACTGAAATAAAAACCTAATTTGACCAATTCCACAAGAAATCATCAGTCATCAGACAATTTTCTTCAAAACTCCATATAACACAAATTATCAGCTGAGAAAGTGTGAAAAGTAAAAACCTAAGCCTACACACTAAATGGAGCTAGATAACGCGCAGCATTACAATGAGAATCGAACTATCAGTCCATTTCAGTTCCAGAAAAGACATACCTACCAATAGGAAGGCGAATTCGGAAGAAACGCAGCAAAGAATATTCCTACGCCGAAGGAAACGCAAAAAAAGGAAATCAAAATCAAAGAACAGAATCAGAATGAGAAAATCGAAGAAATTAGAGAGAAGGAAGAGTGAAACCTGGGGGTTGAATGAAGAAGAGCGAGCGGAGGAAAATGGGCGAGGGAGAATTGGGAAATTTTTGAGAATTTGAAAGTAGAGAAAGGACCCCACGCCGTCACCAAGCGCAACTCCAGCTTCTTATACTCGTACTTCAATTTATAAATCTGCTTATTTTTCTCTACCTTCAATTTCTCTCTCTTATTTATCCCACCAATTTAGGTACTCTCACAAAATTATATATTAACAAAAATTAATTAAAATATTTTTATTTTACTTTCTTTTATTTTAAGGTTAATAGTTTGATGGTATGTTTTTTTTTTTTTTTTTTATTGTCCACCATAAATAATTATTTTGAGTTATTATAAATAAATGATTATTTAAAGAGATGACCATAGATTTTTTTTGATCTATTTGAATATGAGTAGTAAATATTTATTTCAAAAAAAATTATAAATAAAGATGTCCATGGGGTCGGGTGGGGACAGGATGATTTTATTGTCCTTATCTCTACTACTCGTTTTAATCTCATCTCCACAAAATTAACCATTAATTTTTGTTGGGACGGGGCACAAATTATCCGTGGGAATCGAATTCCTCAAGGAGAATTATTTCGCACTTAATTTCTTTTATTTTATATTTTCAATTCCTAACTTTTTAAAAAAATTATTAATATTAATTCAATTCACTAATTTTTTTTTTTTTTTTTTTAGGTTACAATATTGGGAGCGGGAGACTCGAACCACATACTAGTGCATATATTTTTCAATAATTAAAGATAAATATTTATTAGTATTACTTAGATAGTTAATTATGTAAAAAAAGTATCTATTCAAAAACAAATATTCATACAACTTTATGTATATGAATAAATTTAAAAAAATAAGAATAATAAAATATAATAAATAAACGGGACAGATAACGGTAATCGGGGACGGATAATACATTTCACGTCCCCTCTCTCATTAATCTCGTGGAGAATTTTTCATCCCTATTCACTTTTTCATTCTTCCGCCCAATCGAATATTCACTATCTTATTAAAGACTTGCCCCATGGTCCTTGAGCGTACATTTATACAGTAGAACTAGGCATCATTCATTTAAATTTATTGTGTGGTGATTATTGCAATACTTTTATCACATGTAATGGACAATCGTTAATATTTTGGCACCATCTTCGAAGATTGTAAAGCCAGAAGCTCTGGATCATGTTTTTAAGGGCTTTTGTTTGGTAGAGAATTTTTGTAGGGTTTTTTGGGCTGGAGATTAGAGAAGCCCATAGTTCAAATTCTCTGGGCTGTAGGGTTTTCTGGGCTGGAGATTAGAGAAGCCCATAGTTCAAATTCTCTGGGCTGTAGGGTTGTTTGGGCTGGAGATTAGAGAAGCCCAGAGTACAAAAAAACATGTACATCATTTGATCCATTTATATAGAGAATAATTCTTTCGATCCATTAGTAACAATTAATAATTTGATCGAATCATAAATACTGAATTAAAACGTTACAAATTGAATTTTAAATTTCTTCCGATTATAGATTTTAAGATCGAGTATTAAATTTATAATGTTTCTCAAAAATAACAAATA
>JBBMEG010000018.1:6853814-6897261 GCA_037832605.1 Cyclanthera cordifolia
GTTTCACTCAAAATGTCTCTAATCAATAGAGATGTACGGTTGTCAACACTTATATACACATGATCTTCTCATATTCTAACACGTGGGACACTTTGTTTGCATCCCAACAGTCTCTTCTCATCGTTTAGTTAGTAGGATTCTCATCTTTTTAATTATGAGTGATTTCGGTTCAATTTTTATCGATTTTGTGTCAAATAGATAATCGAACAAATATTTTGGACTTTTCAATAATTGGATATGAACTGATGTCCCATTCGTTCGAGTTTTATTTGGTTTGGTTTTTTTTTGTTATTTTAGTTAATAGAAAACTGGTTGTTGTTTTTTTTTTTGTCTCGCCCTCGATTTGATTTTTTATTCTTTTATAAAGACTTTTATTATACTAATAAAAAATATATATTTTTCAATCACAATATTTTTATTTCATAATTTACATTTAAATTGGTTATTCAATCAAATTTAAATACCAACATATATAGTTTTCTAAAATATCATATGTTCTAAATAACTAGATTTTGTTCAATTTGATTTTGTCAATTTTTTTTAAATTTTTTTTATCTCTATCATCAATCATTATTTTATTTTTTTACTTATTCCTTTCATTCTCTTTACTATCACTAGTAGCCAAACAGCCCCAATAATGGTAACAAAATTTAAACCCTAACACAAAAAACAGACGTGATGCCCACAACATGTTCGACGTAATGTCAACAAGAACATCGATACCAAAATTTCTCTGGGCTTAGACTCAAGCTTACTTCCCTGCACGACCCATGAAAAGAAAGTGAGAAATCATTGTCAAAATCCGTCTTAAAAATAAAAAAAAAAAAACAAAATTTGAGAATTATTATTTAATGAATTGATTGATTTAAAATGAAAGAAAAAAGAGAGAGATAATATGTAGAGAGAAAGTGGGGGTTGTCATTGGTTGATTGTCACATGGAGAGCTTGGCGTTGGCGCTGTGGCATTTTCACAAGCACATGGCATGGCGCCGCCGACGACTGTGACAGCTCTGTGCGCTAACTCCAAATGCCATGTCTCCGCATTATTTATAACTCTTTTTTCTCTTATTACCTTCTTTTTTTTTTTCTTTTCTTTTTTTTTTTAATCTTTATGAAATTTTTGCTCATTTTTTGTTTTTATTTTTTTGAATTAAATGTCTATTAGAACCGTGAAAAGTTGGTGGCCCAGTAGTTTCATTTTTGTTTTAATCTAATTCAACACCAATAGGATGAGTTCGAGGAATAGATTCCTAAACATTTCCTCAACACCAAATATATATATATATAGTTACTTGTTAGGGTAGGATGTATCTTATGACCAACAAAACAATAAAAACTAGATTGCTTTAAATTATAGTAATCCATCTCTTTTAAACTTAAATTTCAAGTTAAATAAATTGTAATTTAACAAATCAAAACAATAACTCGATTATTGAATGCGTGTCAATGGCTAAAGGGGATCAGGAGTTCTGTAATTTATAAACTAATTAAAAAAGTTGTAATTTAATTATATTTAAGCCAATGCAAAAAAAAAAAAAAAATATATATATATATATATATATATATTATATATATATATAGTGGACAATAGATGAGTCTTTCTTCATAAGCAAATGTAATACAATCAAAATTGATTAGTTATGTTTTCCATATTTCCCAAAAGTAATAATTTATTGAATTAATCATATTTCCAAAAGTAATAATTTATTGAATTAATTATATTTTCCAAAAGTAATAATTTATTGAATTATTGTCAAAGCTAAGTTTTGTGGTCCATCTCAGCAATTACTTTTTAATGCTACTTTTTCAAATGTTACATCAAATTAATATATATATACATATATATAGTTTTTTTTTTTTTTTTTTGTCATACAAAATAATAATTATTAAGAAACATGGTTTGATAGATTTATTTGAGATTTGATCTATAACTTATTATAGATTCAATTAAAAAGTGTAATCTGAATTTTGTAATCAACTTTTTGTTAATTGAGTATTAATATTTACGGTATTTAAAATTAATGTGCAAGTCTTTTTATATTAACTATGGTTTATAAAAAAAAAAAAAAAATGGTGACAGATTAATTTCATTGTTTGAAGTTAATTCAGATCGTCACGTCAAATGTTAGATCTTAAAAATCAATATTTAGCTTTCATTAATTCTTTAGTTACTCAATGCTTATTTAAATTTAATAATTAGGATATCACTCGAATGATTAGATATTTCATCATAAAATCATAAAATTTTGATTTATTTTTCTTTTAAGCATATGATTTTAATGTTTTTTTAAGTACAAATTGGAGGAGAGATCACAAACACTATATATATAAAAGCTATTACTCTTAAATAAATTGAGATCCAAATATCAATTAATTGTTTGATATAGTCAACCAATAAACAAATATTCTACAATACATTCAACAAAATCATATATACAAATTAGATTAAAGTATTGTTTCTATTTAATAATATCTCACAATCTTATTGATATGGTTAGCCGGATTTTTCAAGATATTACTGACCTCAATAACATTGTTGAGGATGTTTTCTAGACTTTATTGTTCGAGTTCATGGTGTTTTTTAATTTGTTATGCTTGTTGAATTCTTTTGGACTTACGTTAGTAAGGACGTTGGTTGGAAGGAGCGCCTCCCCGACCCTGAGGCGCTCGATTTAGTTTTGTTAGAACTTTGTGGCTCTTGGTTTGAGTTGCAATGAAGTGATTTGTTTCAACAAATAATATCTTGAGGAAAATAATTTGAATTTATAATTATTTGATTGTGTATTTTCTCAAATGTCGGCAAGAAAAAAAAAAGCAAAATAATTGCACAGAGGTTATCATTAAAACTAGGAAAAAAATAATTTGACAACAAATGATGAATAAGTAAACATTAATTAAAAATGAAAGCCGTAGTCAATGTAACGGACAATGCTTTGATTAAATCAACAAATCTGGCACTCCCTCCACATGGAGGGCACCTCTGCCCTTTATATTTTACGTGATCTTTTTCCAAATGTTTTCTCTAATTCTTTTTATTTGAGATTTAGCAAATGTCCTTGCCATGTTAGGGACACCCCACCCTAAAGTTGTAGGTGCAAGGCTTTAGAACTACCATCAAATATCAAGCAAGATCAGAAAAGAACAAAACTTAGCATGGATTTTTTATCCTCATTAATATTATATAACATTTTTAATCTATCATTTATTTTTAGTACAATAAAAGAGAATTTGAGAGACTCTGATAAATGATAAGATATCATTAGTATCAATTAACTATATCAATTTTTTTTATTAGTTTAATCATTATTATTGATATCATTTTTTTTATTATTAGTCAAAAAATTATTATTAATACTTTTTTATTATTAATAAAATCAAAAAAAAAAATATATATATATATATATATATATATATATATATAGCTTTTCATTATATAATACAAGTTTAGTTAAAGTAAAAAATAAAAGAAATAAAAAGTAAATCAATGTGATTGGTGAGATGAATACCCAACTGATTAAACAAAGCGGAATTTCATCTCATCTCAACACCTCAAACGTACTTGCATACACATTTGAAATAGAAAGTAAGAAAACTAATTCAAAATGAGAAGAAATTAAAAAAAATAAAATAAAATTGTGATTAATGAAATGATTATTCAATAAATCAAAAAAAGAATAAATCTTTTCATTTCTCATTTATGAATTTTGGACCAAAAGTAAAAGAGAGAGAGAGATCAACCAAAATTTGAAAATCCAATTGACACCGAGAACCATCAAGTACATGATGATACTAAGCTTAGAGTGAATCCTAAGCTGATCATAATCAATTATTTTGGAACCAAATCTAAACTATTCAACATTTAATTTGCCAAAACAATCACAGTTCAATTAGCACTAGTGATGTAGCATCCACTTGATCAGTAGTTCGAATCCTTATAATGTCATATACATAAGATTTGTTGTTAAATTAATAGATTTGAGAAACAATGTTACTTTTTCTTTTAAATGAAAAAATTAATAGATTTCTCGTGGAGTTGTAGCCAACAAATCGTCCATTATGTTCATAAATTTTATGCAGTTATTATAAAAGAATTTCATAAAATATAATTCAAAGAATTATTAAAACAAATTTTTTTTTTTTTAATCACTCCAAATAACATTTTATTTTTAATTATTCACAATAATAGTTTGATAAATCTGTAAATATATATATATTTTTTTAATTTGTACTTAAAAAAGACCTCCAACCGCACAATATAAAATCATGGCTGAATAATTTATTCCGTACCGTAATCATCGCCTGAAAACTAGGTTATAAATATTCTACGAATGTCATTCAAATATAGGATTTCCATTTGATTTTTATATTAAGAAATGGTCTGGAGAGAATTTTCACCAAAGGGAATATTTGGCTAAGAAAGGAAAGAGGGGAAATAAAAATGAAGGGAGAAAAAAACAAATAACAATAATTTAGTGATTAATAAGATATAATTCAACTGATCTGAACAAAGTTCTTCAAGATTATATTATGCCACTCAAATATATCCAAAATTATTAATTATTTCCATTAATAAACTTATTCATTTATTAATTTTCATTACTTCCCTGACCAATCATATCCCAAATACACTTATGATATACACATACATATATATATATATATTTCTAATCAGCCCCATAAAAACTTTGAACTTTGATGTATAGGGCTACAAAAATATCAATGGCTAAAGACGGTAACACTATTGAGCTGGCTAGATATATCGTTTTATGATATATACACACATTTTTTCTTTTTTATTCAACTATACTGATAGAGGTAGATTTTTTTTTTTGAACTAGTAACCTGATGATCCTCAAACATTTCTTAATGCAAAGTAAATTTGAAGGATGAGAAGTTATTAATTAAAATATTTATCTGATTTGAATGCGAATTAAAAAATAAATATTAAAGAAATATTTAAAAATCTTTAAAAAATCTTACTAAAAAAGAAGTTGAGAACAGATTCTATAAATAGGATATTAAGAAGAAGTTATCACATTTTCTCAAAATCAGCGAGCAATCTATGTATTTCTATATATATATATATATATATATATTATCTATCTCAATCTTTCAAAAGTCTTCCAGACGATCTTGTGTTGATAGAAGAAGAAATTCATACTTGAGCATGTAGAAAAAGGAACTTTCGATCAAGTCTACATATCATGTGAGTACTTTTTTTTTTTTTTTTTTTTTTTGATTTTTATATCATGCTGAGTACATTAAACTGTTGATATGTTTTAACTTAAATTCTAAATAATTAAATAAAGAGAACGATTATTACTAAATGCTTTTGTTGAGTTGAAAATCCAATAGTTATTTTTTGGTATTGATTCAATCATCGTCATCCCACCATTCAGATTTGTTGTATAGCACAAAAAAAAAAGGTTTATCTGATATATAAAACATTAAATAAGAAAAATTAATTAAGCATCATTAAACCTGATGTCAAAGAATTCAATTCGAATTCTCCATTATAAACTTAAAAAAAAAAATGAAAATAACACATTAAGGCCATAACTCAGTTATGGCATGTGCAAATTTAGGGGGGTTTTTTGAGATTACTCTTAATAACATGAGGTTCCAATTAAATCTCTAATCTTCAAAAAAAAAAAAAAAAAAAAAAAAAACTTAACAAACGATACTATATAATTGATTAACCACTAAGCTTAACTATATTTAAATAGATACAAAAAATAGTATATTTAAATTAAAACAGTTAAAGAAAAGGAAAAAAAATCTGTTGGGGTTCGCATCATGTGATTAGTTGATAAAAGTTATGATTACAAAAAGTCTCGTCTTTTTCCTTGTTTTATAAAAAAGAAACTTAAAAATGTAACCGATAATTGTTTGTTTGTTTGTTTTTTTTTTTTTTTTCCATTTTTTTTATACCGCTTATGAAACAAATCTTCCATACCAGCCGTACTAAAAAAAAGGAGAGAGAAACCTCAAAAAAAAAAAGGGAGAGAGAAAATATATACCAGCCAGAGCCAATCATGAAAAATCAAAGCTATGAAATTAGAAAAAAAAAATCAAGCAGTAAATTGTTGTTATTATTATTATTATTCACAACATTTAAAGAAGAGTAGAAATTAGTCATGTATCTTCATTGTTATTAATTTCTATTTTTGTTGAAAATGTTATCATTTTCTTTTTTAGAGTTATGTTTCATTTACTTCTTCTCAAACTTAGCCTAATATATGTTTAAGTTTTAGTTTTATTTTCATATCTAAATTTAAATGTTTGAATTTATTAATTAACAGTGACACAAAAAACCCCCTTTACTTAGCGTCAATTATCTACTCCTTAATTAATCAAATGGAGATAATTTTAAATAGTAAATTGTATATATAAATATGTGCTGATCAAATAAATAATTTTTTTTAAGAAAAAAAACTATAAATGAACCATTCATAATTAGTAAATGAGAATAATAATAAAAATCTGTATATAACATAATTAAAAATATAAGTGAACCAAATAAATCTAAATAATGAATTCAAATATTAATTAAAAAAGAGAAGTAATATTGGATGAGCCACTTTACCAAAATAATTACAAATATAAATAAATTCTAAAATATTTAGATAAATGTAAAAAAAAAAAAAAAAATCTAATTATTTTCTAAATTTGACCGCTCTATTATTTAAGGTTTCATTAAAAAAATACATACATAAATATTCTCTCAAAACTCAACCATTAAAAGCTTTTTCCTTTTTTGTTCATCTTAAATTGGGGAGCTATAATTTGATACCACCAAATTACTACTTCAGATGGCCCATTCATAATTAATTCAATTTCTTATTGTAATTCACTGAATTAAATGGCTCTAAAATTTCTAGTGCTACAGTTATAGGGTGATCCCTTTGTTTCTATCATAATTTTGCCTTCGTAAATATTCTTCTAACACTAATGAGTTTCTCATCATTTTGCAAGAGTACATTAACTTAGTTTTCACGTAATAGACACTAAATAGAATGAGTATATATACTCAAATCTCAAAAAAAAAAAATTATACTCTGCCTCATTTTACGGAAAAACTTTCATGCACATAAATATGTAAAAAAGAAAATGCCTACTTCAGATATGCGACATAATGCTTATTAAAAAAAAATTTGCTTTTTAATTTTGACATTTGTTCTCTTATGATCCTAACTTTGGAATGAATTTTGAGATTTGTTTCATTTTAGCCCGTAAATTTACAATAATCCAATTTTAGTCATTGTACTTCAGAAAAATAAATAAAAAATTATGGTCTCTATAGAAAATTGAAATTCAATATTAATCCAAATTGGTTCAATAATTTTAATACAACAATCAAACTAAAAATGTGAATATATTTTAAAATTTTATAGAAGAAGATAAATTTTTAAAACAAAAATAAATTAGGACTAATTTTAAATTTGTTTGAGTAATCAAAATCGAGAATTAAACTTTTGATAGTTAAACGATTAAAATAGAACAAATCTCAAAATTCAATGATTGAAATTAGAATTTTAAAAGTTTATGCACAAAAAAAAAGAAAAAAAAAAGAGAGAAAGTTGAACACCAAATGGCGTCTTATATACAATAGGCTTATGTAAACTCCCCATCAAAATAGTTTTTTTTTTCTTCCTGTAATACCCATACTTTTTTATTTGGATCCTCGACATTGAGGGGAGGAATAAAAAGAAAGGTAGTGTTTTGAGATATGAAATGTTTGTTTGGAGATTGATGATTTAGAAAGGAGAGGTCAAATATTTATTTTAGATGAAATTTGATATAAATTTTGATGACATGTTAAGAAAAAAGGAAGAAAAATTATGGAGAATTTTTTTTTGTGATATATTAAAAATAATCAAAGAGTTAAACTCCTTTTCTTCTTTTTCTTTTTCTTTATTTCTTTTTTTTTTTTTTTTTCTTTTTTCTTTATCTCCTCTAAATCCAAACCCACGGGTTCAATGAAAATTAAAGGAAAACATATTTAAACCAAATAAAAATGAAAGTAGAGCAGCTAGATAAACATCTTACACGCCCATCAAGAGAGGAAGGAAAGGGGGCAGTGGGGACACTGAAACCAAGAATCTGACTTATTTAAAGCTTCACCTCTCATGGAGGTCAGGAAAAAAAATAACTCTCTCTCTATCTCTCTCTCTGTGGGACACTGAAACCAGAGAAAGATTTGACACAAATCTCAGCTTACCAAATTCTTCATTCTCTTTGCTGCTATTTCTCAGCTTTGTAAATCAGTGGTGGAGAAGGCTCTAAACACACACACGCACACATTCAAGGTAAATTCGTTCTTTGAACACCGTTGATATTCAGTCTCTTCATTTTATCTCTCTCTCTCTCTCTCTCTCTCTTTCTCTTAAGTTCTCTCACACTTATCCGTTGAAGTTCGTAAAAGTGTCCTTCAATTTTATTTTATTTTATTTTCGTGTGTTTTTTTCATGATAGATCTGATTATCGACGGCTAATAACCATTAAGTCGTGAGTTTAAATCTGATGAACGCCATTTTTTTTCTCCTTAACTATTATTAGATTTTCAATGTGTCTTGATTTTGACCATTTTTCTTTTTAACTATTTAATTACTTATTGGTAGTTTCCCATTTTTAACATTGTTTTGATTGATGTTGGGGGTAGTTACAGATGCTTTGCCTCGTCCATTACTTTTGGTTTTGCTCTCTTTAAGCAAATACTTGGCTGATTTGTTTCATGTTATGAGAACCTCTAGTTCTTTTTCTAAAAAAAAAAAAACTCATCTTAACATTGGTGAAGGAAAGGAGGGAAGCATCTCATTATCAATGGAGTGGTGATTGAATTTTATTTCATTTTCAATTTCTCTCATTGATACTTAGATTCAAGAGGTTGGTCTTCCCCCCTTCTTTTTTTTTTGTTAATTCTTTTGACTTTGTGTGTGTTTGGAGCCCAACATTCAAGAGGTTGGGTTTTCCCCTTCGTTTTTTTTTTATTATTAATTTTTTTTGACTTTCTGTGTGTTTGGAGCCCAACACCATATTGTGAAAATTCTAATGGGGCAAGGGAAAAAGTGGCAATTGTCGGTTGTAGTTGTCGGATGCTAATTTTACAGCTGCACGTCATATTCTTTCATGTTCATAACTTCATAATTTGATCCCTTTAGTTTTTTCTTTAACACTCCTTTATCTGTTTCTTTTTTTTCTTTTTTTTTTTTAATTCCATCCGCCCCCCTCGAAGATATGATTTCAAGATATCAAATTAAATGGATATGCTGTTTTCTCCATCTTTTTTCAGATTGTAACTTGTAGGGGTAGCTTTTGCTTTCTGTCAAGTGTTTTATCTCTTTTGTAGAATCAATGGATTTGTTACAGGCTTCAGTTTTTTAGGTGCATTTTGTAGAATGCAAGATGAAAATTCTGATTGGTTTCAGCACATTGGATGATATAGACTATGACAAATATTTCTGACCCTTTATTTATTTTATTTTTTTTAAAATTTTTTAGCAGATTGTTGATAGGGAAACATGAAGTACAAAGATGGGAAGCCAGGATATAAAGACAAGAATACAAGAATTCTCCCTACGACAATTTTGTTGTTTGCGTTATGTGGATTCTCATTCTATCTGGGTGGAATCTTTTGTTCTGAGAAAGAGGCAGTCCATGTCAAAACATTCATGGGCTTCGAAGACTCGGACGCCTCGCCAAGGGACACAGCGGTTTCCTCTCTCCATCTTAAGCCTATCATCTTTCAGGAATGCAGCAATGACTACCAAGATCACACTCCTTGCACAGATCCAAGGGTATTATTATTACCCATAAGACTTTTTTTTGGTGGCTTTCATGATTTTCATGCCTAAGAGTATCAATAATTGTGTAAATCTGTGTGATCTAATTTGCACTTGTAAGTGTAGAAATGGAGAAAGTATGGTTTGTATCGGCTTACTTTCATGGAACGACACTGCCCACCAGTGTTCGAGAGAAAGGATTGTTTAATTCCACCACCAGATGGTTATAAACCACCAATTAGATGGCCAAAAAGCAAAGACGAGTGCTGGTACAGGTAATGTACCAAGAACCTCTTATTCCTTTATATGGATTTCAAACTTACATCTCTTCCAAGTTTCACTAACTTGATTGGACTACAGGAATGTACCGTATGATTGGATCAATAAACAAAAATCTAATCAAAATTGGCTGAGGAAAGAAGGTGAAAAGTTTCTCTTTCCCGGTGGGGGAACCATGTTTCCTCATGGTGTTAGCGCGTACGTCGATCTGATGCAAGATCTACTTCCAGAAATGAGAGATGGAACTATTCGAACAGCCATCGATACTGGGTGTGGGGTAATTCCGAAGTTCAATTTCATCTAGTTTTTTTTTGTGGTCACTTATTCTAAATTATCTCAATCATAGGCACAAAAAGTATTGATCCATATTATGAATCACATTCTAGGTTGCAAGTTGGGGAGGAGATCTTCTAGATCGTGGAATTTTAACAGTTTCTCTTGCTCCAAGAGATAACCATGAAGCACAAGTCCAATTTGCATTGGAACGTGGCATTCCAGCAATTCTTGGCATCATTTCCACACAACGACTTCCTTTCCCATCAAGCTCTTTTGATATGGCTCATTGCTCAAGATGCCTTATCCCATGGATTGAATTTGGTAAATTTATAGTTTTCAACAATTGTATCATGTTGATTTTTATGCATCGGTCTGATCCTATAATATTTGAATGTCAAAAAAACTCCTAAGATATGTTTGGTGTAGTGAGAAGGGATGGGAAGAGATTCCTCCCATTGTTTGGCCTAACAATTTACACCACATCAATCATTCATTTACTCTTTTCTTCATTTATCCATTCATTTCCTTTCCCTTGTCTCTTCATCCCGTCGTAATCAAACATGCGCTAGAAAATTAATTTTTATGTATGTGATCACCATGGAATGAACCGTTGCTTAAGGCCCTCTTAACCACTAGATCACTCCATGATAATCGTGTTGGATTTCTTTTTTGGATGAAGATTTATTGCCCGAGTAGGCTTTTATCCCTATCATAAGAAACGCATTGAACATAGATTTGTGAAAGTTATACAACTATACGAAATATAGTAGCTGAGTGACTTGATTGTTATGTTTTGCTTAGATTTCTGATTATCATTCTTCGTTTTCAGGTGGAATTTACTTGCTAGAAATCAACCGAATCCTTCGTCCGGGAGGCTTCTGGGTCCTATCAGGTCCCCCGGTGAACTATGAAAACCGTTGGAGAGGATGGAATACGACTGTGGAAGAACAAAGATCAGACTACGAAAAATTGCAGGAACTCCTAACTGCAATGTGTTTCACCCTTTACAACAAAAAAGAAGATATTGCAGTTTGGCAGAAATCTTCTGATCCTAATTGCTTCAACAAGATTGCTGTCGATGCTTACCCTCCTAAGTGCGATGACAGCCTTGAACCAGATTCAGCATGGTACAGTCCATTGCGCACTTGTATTGTTACTCCTAACCCAAAACTGAAGAGAACAAGTTTGATGGCCATCCCCAAATGGCCAGATCGTTTGCACACCTCACCCGAACGCGTTTCAGACGTTAACGGTGGCAGTGCTGGCACTTTCAGGCAGGATGATAGTAAATGGAAAGTCCGAGCAAAACACTACAAGAAATTGCTTAGTGCAATTGGGACTGAAAAGATCAGAAATGTTATGGACATGAATACAGTTTATGGAGGTTTTGCTGCAGCTATTATCGATGACCCATTGTGGGTTATGAATGTGGTTTCTTCTTACGCTGCTAATACTCTTGCTGTGGTCTATGATCGTGGACTTATTGGAACTTACCATGACTGGTAAAACAAAAGAACCATTTCATCTTTCCCTGCATTAGTTTTTGGTTCGTTTTCATATGCATACACTGGTGAAAATCTTTTGGTTAACTCAGAATGATTTGGCAGGTGTGAAGCCTTTTCAACATATCCTCGAACTTATGATCTGCTCCATCTTGACGGGCTTTTCACTGCAGAAGGACATAGGTAATAAAAGATGGTGTGCTTTGAAAGTTTTATTTTTATTTTTTTTTTTTTGGTTAAATGGTTGGAATGGTAGTACAATGAAAGGAGTTCCTAAACGTTTTGCATTCCTTGCAGATGTGAGATGAAGTATGTGCTTTTGGAGATGGATAGAATCCTGCGTCCTAATGGGTATGCGATAATTCGAGAGTCGAGCTACTATGTAGATGCAGTAGCCTTAATGGCTAAAGGGATGAAATGGGGATGTCATACAGAAGAAACCGAAAACAGTACCAAAATAGAAAAGATATTGATTTGTCGGAAAACTCTTTGGCATTCTTCTAGCCGGAAATCAAGATGATAGACGGAGGAACAAAAGCTGACCAAATCAAAGAGCTTAATACTTTCAGAATTGAAGAGAAGCAAGTTCAATAGAAGCACAAAGAGCTAAGTTTATTTTTACAAAATACTGCAGAAAGGACGATATTTATCCTCTTCTTCGATTGAAGAATCGAGTACCAAATAATGTGGTTATATTTATTTTACAGGTGTCTCTTTCATATAGATATATTCTTTTGTAAGGGAGAAAAATGTATGTTATTTTTCAATTTTTCTTCTGTATCTTTTTCTAGTCAATACTACTTTTTGTCGTCTACATGAAGCAATGGATGGGTTGTTGAGTTATCAAAATGTTGTTTAGAGGGGTCAAACCACAAGCCCCACCTTGTGTATCTTTGACTTCTGTTTTTTTTTTACCTACTAAAGAGCAGAAGCCAAGAAAATGGATTCAATACATGGCATCTAATATCTCTGACAAATAGGTAATTTCAATCTGGATTCAAGCTTTTATAAAAAGAAAACAATCAAACTAAGTTGGTTGGCTTAGTTTTGGTTAGGTGGGCTTGAACAGCGCCCATTTACTCATACCCATAAGTTTAATGAGCATCAGAAGGTATGTGTTGGGATGGTTATGAGAAGAGATGAAGGAAGCTGGAGGAGAAATATAATTGAATTCACATAGGTGAATGCTCCATTAGGACTAGAGTCGGGGAAACTTTAGCCATATAAGTGGCTCATTCGGCTAAAGATTCAGAGTCAAATCAAACGTTAAGGCTGTAAACGGCAGTAAGAGCAGCTTGTTACTGATGAACAGAGATGCCTAGCGAGGTAACTAAATTGTGTGTGGAAAACGCCCCATGACGACTCAATCATTTTTAACTACTTCAAAACTAAACTAGAGAAGTCATTAGTTTCTATCAAACTACATTTGCATCATATACGGTAAGATTGACAGACATTTAACATGTGCCAATTCAACCACAATTTGTATAAAATGATTTAGTTGAGCATCCATAACCATGGTAGTTTTAATAGTCATATTTGATCAGGTAATACTGGATATTTCATGTAAAAATGAAAATTTTGAATTGCGATTTACATCCGGTTAAAGTGCAGGAAACTTACTTGGGTTGGAGTAACGATATATGCTCGAGACTAGATGACTCATGCACACTTATTGTTCTGAAAAATTAAGAAGTACCAATACAATAAGAGGTTGGTTTGCACTAATAGAAGAAAAGGCACGAGTAGGGCTAAAAACTACAAGTAAAGAATAGAATCCTTGGAATTAAAGACTAAAGAGATTGTTAAATCACTTGGCTAATTCATCAAAGATCCCAGCTACAACAAATGAGCATACCACATAAACAGATTTTTTATAGCTTCTGAACAAACTATACTGAATTGAGAACAAAATAATCCACTTTACCGTATATAAACCTGTGGACATCTAGATATACAGAGGAGAGACTGAAGAAATTTCATCAACGTTACAACCTCTTATTTGCTTCCGATAAATAGGGGGAATGGACTTCAACTAGTTAAATTTTATCAGACAGCACGTTTCGACCAGTGAAAGCAAGGAAACAAGGTAAGGAACCATCGATTTCCATCTAGTGTCTGTTCTTACTATGCGATGTTGCAATTCTAAGCGTGTTGTTCTTGAGTTAGATTAAAAGACTCACCAAGTTACCATATAGCTTCTGTCAATTGATAGTGAGGTTATATGGACGGGATCCCAAAACGGCTACGAATAGCATCAATTGATCTTTCAAAAGACTGCGAGAGTTCAGTAATGGATATTTTGCAAGCTGCCAACGGGAAAGTGCAAAAAAAGAAAAAACGTTAAAGACTAGGTTTCATAACTAAAATAATTAAATTATGAAATCATGGCAACTCCACGTCGTTATGATGTTTATAACTTAAAAGCGTTCTATGAACAAATTGGGTCTGTGCTTATGAGGATCTAAGGGTTCTACAACCTTCTTATTATCCCTTCGAACTTTAATGAATTTGAAATTTGTTTCATATCTTTCCGATGTTCCAGACCTCTCAGTAATGCTTGAGAAGTGTTTTTAAATATAAAACATTATATATTGTTCCATGTAAATATTCTCAAATTGTACTAAAACGGAAAAAAAATCCTGGAAAAGTACATTCATCGGATCAGAACCAGAACAGTATGCCAGTTTCAACAGAAATCTACATTGATTGATATTATCTTGGAGCAATTTGTAGTTAATTATTGTCATTGCAAGATTGACATACCGCGAGACGCACTCTCCTCTTCATGTGCCAAAAATTCTTCATAAGAAGCCTATCAGTAAACAAAGAAACAGATTGAACTTTTTGGCGCATAAAATAATGAACATGAAAACAATTTTGCCATTTGGATTTTTCATTGAGGTACCTTCATAGCTTCCTGGCTATCATAAATTCTTTTAGACATCTTCTTGTATTCCTTGTCTGCTTCATCCATCATGTTCTGACATGCTTGACTTTGAATCTGTTAAATTAATTGAAATGGCAATCCGAGATCATTTTCTTATTATCTAATGAAGATCCATGAATAAATCAAGAAAATGTTTTCATCTGAGATAAAATTTTCAGCAGTAGCGACGTGTACTTATTCGTGTATTCTACCTTGTCCATACAAAGTCAATCAGTATACATAGAAACCTATGTTATGTTAGTTAAAAATCAATTAAAAATCTACATTCGCAAATTTAACCTTCAAGTGCTCCACGTGTGCGTTCTACATTTACGAAAAATCATAGAGCTATCAGTTCAATTGACATCATCTCTGAAGCCAAAATTCACAAGTACATAACTGTAGTTCCATTTAACTTCGAGTTTTCGACAAAAATCGTGTATATATAGATTAATAGATCGTGGTTTATACAACTGCAGTATCACGTGTTAAAGTAAAACACAAAAATAGAAAATCATAGAGCTCTTTCCTGCCTAACATTTTCACAACTGTCCGATGAATGTTTGGTATTGGAATATTGTATGCACATTTCCAGTAAGTTTAACTAATATCAAAATGATCGAACAAATAACTGCCTATTGTCTAGCTCAGGTTTTTTGAACACGGCGAAAACTCGAACTATGAATTTTAATCAGCGGAAAGCTCAAATAAAAATCAAAGAGAGGAAAAAGATGCAGCAACTTGCAGTAGTCGTCAAAATCATAAAACAGAGAGGCATATACCTTGAATCGCTTTTGGAGGCGCGAGTTTGAGGATTCAAGGTCTTTAACAATATGCGAGTGAGACTGATCAACGAGGCGCTTGAGATCGTGGATTTGTGAAGATGCAAGATCCTTGAGATCAGATATAGTACTCAAACTCGAAGTATTTCGAGAAGGTGACTTGAACAATCCTACGGCGACTCTGTTCTTCACAATCTTGGCGTTCTCCTGCGAAGAAAACTTGCTTCCGCTGTTGTTCGTTTTTCTGTTGAAGATTGGTGACTTCGGAGAATCGGTGGCCGGAGGAGGCGTTAACGGCGGCGTTTCCAGAAGCTCCGCTGCTGAAGACCGGCGAGTGCGACCCCCTTTCTTCGCCATTTTCTTATTGTTCTCCTTTGCTCAAATTCACTGCGTGCGCTCCAAACCGTTGAAAGCTATTTTTGTGGGAATGTTTATACCCAAATGCGTTTCCCTCGCTTTTCTTTCGCTCTTTTTATTTTTTCTTTTTAAATTTTTGCAATTCCTAAACTATAATGCAAATTGAAATGTAATATTCGAGTATATAGTTTCAATTAAAACAAAGAATGACACTTCATAGCAATAACTTATTACTTCATTATGTGCGGTGAATAAATACATGAGATATTGGTAATAATGAAGGAGACGTTTGTTTGGTGTTATTAACGAGTTAATAAAAATGAGTTTTTATTAACTCTTCTTCAAACATGTATATTCAAACGAGTTACTGTAATTATTCATTTTTAATAACTCAAAATAATCACTCATTTTTAACCAATCAAAATAATCATTTATTTCAAGCCACTATTTATAATCATTCATTTATAGCAACTTATTTAAAATCACTAATTTCAAATCATTTATTTATAACGGCTAAGTTCTTATCCCACAAAATAATATCTTATTTTTAACTACAACCAAACAAGCTTTGAACTGCAATCTCTCGACACAAATCATAATTCAAACGAGTTATCATCAAAACTCAAATTTCGAATAACTCAAAATAACCTTTTATGTATTACTATTCAAAATAACCACTCTATAGTTTCACATCCAAACACCTTATAACGATTAAAATGTACAAACAAATTATAAGGATGTACCTTTTCCTCTAAGAATAGTTTCTTGTTTGGTATTGAGTAGTGCACGTCATTCATATGAAGATAAGTAAAACTCCCCTACACATGAGCCCTAGATTTTGGCCAATGTGCCACATAAATAATTTAGCAACTTTTAAACATTTTGTTTTTAAGCTAAATTTGTGTGGCACTTATTAGTGTCACATAGCCAAAATGTAGGGTTCACATACTCGTGTGTAGGAGAGTTTCACCTTATAAAGATTAGTGTGTTGGTTATCATGTGACATATGTGGAACACATATTAATATTTTGATGAAAACACATGATGCATATCATTGATAATCAACTATCTAGATCCTCTCTAATATAGTTAACTCGTTGTTTTGAATATTGCAATTCATCAAAACACACATATTCTTTGTCTCTGTCTTAGATCTGTCGCTATGAGATGATTTAGGTACTATCGCTTTTACTTTTATAGGTCATTTCAAGTATGTATTTTATTTTAAATCTTCTTGACTTGTTGGTCCTCATCCAATATAATCCATAATTAAGTTTACATTTGAGTGTGTCAAATAGAGCAAGCTATATTCATTTAAATTTATCGTGTCATTTTGATCATTAAACATTTTATATTTCGAATTTAAATATTTTTAAAATAAAATAAATCAATTTTAAAAGACACTAGTCATGGGGTTGGATGGAGAAATATTGAAAACATGGTTAAATATTGTTATAAAAATTCAAACAAATTAAATAGATAAGTTACTTAACTAATGATCATAGTAG
Organism: Cyclanthera cordifolia; assembly: GCA_037832605.1. Taxonomy (NCBI): domain Eukaryota; kingdom Viridiplantae; phylum Streptophyta; class Magnoliopsida; order Cucurbitales; family Cucurbitaceae; genus Cyclanthera; species Cyclanthera cordifolia. The sequence continues at coordinate 6,871,230 of JBBMEG010000018.1, forward strand.
ACCATTTTGACTGGGAACTCGAATATATGAGAGATTATTGAATATAAATAAGAGTAGTTAACAAGAAATACTCAAAATATAAACAAGAGTTGTCGTGAGTTTGGGTTCGTCCATAATTTGGTGTAAACTAAAAAATATAAATAAAAGTAAAGAACAACAAAAATATTATTAAAAAGGAAAGGAATTATGTACATAAATGTTGGAACTTGTAAGATTTATTAAATCATTTATAAATTTGATGGTCCTCAATTATAGTTAGACTTCAATAATTTTTTTGTTAATTTTGTAAGAATATTATTTATTAGTATACTTATAAATATGTTAATGTTATAGTAAACAAAAAAAAATTAATATATATTTTTTCATATTATTATTGGTTATTATTATTATTATTATTTTTTTGTATTAAAACCATCATGATTATTGAATAACTTGAAAATATATCAAGGGGACAAAAAAAAAAAAAAAAGTATTACAAAGTTTTGGAAATATTACATAAAATTAGGTGCATCAATATAAAATAATTAAAACAATCTTACTCAAATCAGGTAAGCTAAGGTCTTCGATCAATTCCATGAAAAAACAGTTAAATTGAAATTCATCCAAAAAAAAAAAAAAAAAAAAAAAAATTAAGGATAAGTAAATGAAATTTTTTTTATTTGTAACAACTAATATTATATATGATTTTTCTTTTGAAATTTAAATTTTTTTAAAAAAATTAAAATATTGGATAGAGAGATTCAAATCACATATCAAAAAATAATAGTGGATCTCTAATATTAAATATGGTTGAGCACCAAATAACTAATATTCTAATGTACAGTTTTCTTATTATCAAAAGAAAGAAAGAAAAAAAAAAAAAAAAAACTGAACTTAACGCTCTCTCGCTTTCGGGCTCATCGTTTTATCTATTCGGGATTAACCAGCTCGCGCCATTCACAAGGCGAATTTTGCAGCGGCGAAGAAGAATCACAACAACTACAACTACGTATAGAAGGATTACACTTATTGAAACCAGACTTCTATGGTGTGCAAATTCTTATACAAACTCGTCCTTTCACTTGGTTTTTTGTTTCATATGCTGGAATTTCGTCTATAGGTTTAAGTTGTAAGTTAGATTGGCATTTTTTGCTCGATTTTCCTGTGCTATATATATATTTGATTGAAGATTTAGTCTTTACTTGATTGAAAATGGAGGAAGGAAGGGAGAAATGGATTTTTAAGAGAGTAGAATGTTTTATTTCAGGAGAATGGATTTCTTATACAGTTTTACTAGGTCTCTTGTTGGGTTCAAATATTTTGCAGCTTCACGAAGTTGAATGTTTGAATCAGATGTATAAATGTTTAGCTGTTGCTCGCTGTTGAAAATCCAGGTTTAATTGTTGAATGCGAAGCATCAAATTGAAATTATAGTATTTAAGATGGCGTGTAGTTCTATTAATCTCCTGGTATTATTTAATTTCCTGATAGTTTTGATTTGTAATTTCTAAAGTATCCGGCAAGACATTATAGGCATTAGTCCATTCTAGTTGAGATATGCACAATTTGTTACCCTATTGTTGGTGATTTTATTTAAATTTTTTTTTGGCGTCACGGGGCTGAGATACGGTTGTTCAGAAGCTTATTGGAAATTTATCAGGATGAATTGATCATCCAGCCAGCTTCAACTATGGGCTGCTGCAACTTTTGTGCTTGAAGAAATTGTTTATTTTTGTTGTCCTTTTGGGGCGGCCTCGTTGGTAGAGACTTGCGGTCTTAAAACATACTTCTTTAGAGGTTCTAGGTTCAAAACCCACAAGTGAGTTTAATTATAAAATTTCTTCTTGTGTCTTGGTTTGTTTTTTCTATTTAAAATTGTTGAATTCTGTTAAACCGCCAATAACCCGAAAGTTTAACATGATGAGATGGAGTACATTTAATTATAGCAACCAACACTTATTTTCACTCGTGGGCTTAGAAATATGGGAAATTCCTTAAATGAAATTGGGGAGGAGGATCTCCTGCTCAGATATCATGTTGAATTATGTTAACCCATCAATCAACCCAAAAGTTTAAGCTAATGGGTTGAGATAAATTTAATTATATCAATCAACAAAAACAATTCACATATGTACTCTCTTGGACATCATACACAAATGACTATTTAGCAAGGAAGCAAGTTGTAAACTCCAAAGGTATTCTTGTTATTAGATTAAATAGTAGTGATATTTTGTTCAAGTTGAAGCTGGTTTTTGTCATGTATAGGGGTTTGATTACACCCAGTTGTTCTAGTTTTTTAAAGCATATTACAGTCAGAGCTCTTTATGTACGTTATAGCTATCTTTTGTCTACAATTCCATATTTTCATCTATACATCTGATAGCACCGAAAGAAGTATGGCTGAGGCTTTCAAAACAAGTAGGCAAATATCTCTTAATTTTGGTAATCAATACTATGGATGAAGTAGAATTGTTTGTGTTATTTGATGTTATGACAAATATTTTGATTAGATCTCTTGAAGAACATTTGATGAGACTTCAGACTTCTTTAATATCTTCTGTTAGGTATACATGATTATAAAAGGTATATTCAGAAGGTACGAAAGATGGAATCCTGTACATCCAACTCTTGGGGCTTTTTGGGGTATGGGAATAGGGATGGGTTGTGGTGTTGGATGGGGTCCTGGTTTTGGCCCTGAAGTAATTGGTTATGTTGGTTCTGGATGTGGTATCGGATTCTGCGTGGGATTAACCGTTGCAGGTCTTGGCATTGGTCTTCCAGCAAATGCGCTTTATCATGTTCCTTACACCGGTACGCCATCCTTTGCCTCTTTGTTGTTATATTCCAATATTCTTTATGTATCATTAATACTAAAAATCGTATTCGAAGAAATGCTTGTGACGGTTCTGCTTATGAGGTGTTTGGAGAAGGAGAATGAAAATGATTATGAGGAGAATGATTCTCTTATCCATGGTCGCCGATAATCATTTTCACATAATCTCATCTTTTCATAATCATTTTCCATTCATAACCACTTTTTATTCTCTTCATACTCACTATTTAATTCTCCTCATAATTATTCTCTTTATCTCATACACAAATAATGGTTCTTCCCATTATCGTTTTTCTTCACCTCCAAACATTGATAATCATTGACCTTGATTTCTTTCTTCCTTTAAGAAAGCGTGGGCATCCATCTCAAAACCAATTGGCTATGTGAGGAGTAGCCCACGTTATCTTATAAATGTGTTGAAGACTCCTCACCTTTTCAATGTGGGAGAAGTGCCACTAGGTGAGTATCTCCAACACTTTCTCATATTTTCCTCTTATCTTTCATCCCCATAATCATTATCTATTTCCTCCAAACACTCCGTAAAGAACTTTTGATTCTATAACTTTTCAGCTGTAGTATTTAGTAAACAATTGATGGGCATACTAATGTACTTACAGCCATCCTGGCCACAAGAAGTGGAGCAGTGGAATTACTCCAATCCAACAGTCTTAGATCCACAAAAATCTCTGTTACTAATGGATGGAATGCCTTTACTCAGCATATATATGGGCTGCAAAGAGAAGCAAGTAGCAGATTAACAAACATCAAGCAGGAGTGCTTGGACAAAAAGATTAATTTACCTGATATGAAGATCTTACCAGCCATACCTACTGAGTCCATTTGTGAAACTTTAGGAGCGTTAGGTCATCGCCTCTCTCACGTTCGCAAAGGTAATCTAATATTCTCTCTTGCCAATGCCATCTTCAACAGGTACGCTAAATTATTAACATGTTAGGAGTTTGAATTTCTTCATTGTTTTTCTTGTCTGAATTCATTCTCTCTTTTTGGAGGAAACATGTAACTTTCTCTCATTCTTTTTTGGTGAATGTTGATATTTTGTTGTCTTCACAATCCAATATTGTCATTCGTGGCATGATACGAGCTAGTGTAAGTTGTATCCATCTCATAGTATGATAGTAAGATGAAATTAACTTTTTCATTGACACAGAGTGAACCTGCTGCAAACTTTACCTAGCTATGTCTGCAAGGAAACCTGTAATTTCAAGTTTACTCATATTTTTGTAAAGGTGGATCATAAATCTAAAAGAATAAAAAAGTTGGTTCAAGACTCACCTGTGACATTAATTTGTAGACACCTTCCGTATCTCCATTCCTTCAATATCTCCCGGTGCTTGGCCTAGGAACGGGCGTAGTTACTCCAGATATAGTGGAGCGAAGTTTCGATTCCCCGGTTTAAAAAACGAAAAAAAGTTGCCATTTGGTAAAGATCAAGAACAATAGTGAATTCATGAAAAAAGGAAGAGATAAATAGTGAGTTCAGAAAAAAGGAAGAGGTGGGTCTGAAATTTTGGGTCTAGATAGTATGTTTTAATAGGTCCATATTTTGGAAGTAGTACATTTGATAAATGTACTGTATCAGCAAGTTTAATCAAGCTTAGCTCCATTCATTTTTTTGAAACAATAGTTTCTTGGGAGAGTTAGCTAGTCTTCTTATTTTGAAAGTTTAATCAAAGGAAAGTAAGGAAGTTTCCTTTCATAGAAGTGATTAAAACACTTACATGATTTGAGGACCTCAATTGGAAAACTTCACTAAGCCGTAAGATAGTTGAGAGAGGCTCCAAACTCTACTGCAAACCTTACCTTTCCCATCCAGTTTATGCTCTGATATGTCTTGCCTAAACAATATTATATATGATCAGATAACAAGTGAAAAGAGAAGATTAGAGAGCTTCCCATCTGTATCGTCCGCAATTAGGAGTACATGAATGAACTGAGTCCACATCTGAATGAGAGAGACCGTGGGAATAGGAACCCATGGTTAAGAAAGACTTAAAAGAAATGATTTGTACTACCAATTCCAACAAGGTGCTCCTTCCTTTTCGATGGCTCAATTGTATAAACTTCAGAGTTAAGCGTGTTTAACTTAGAGTAGTCCTAGGTTGGGTGACCTCTTGAAAATTTTCCTAAGATGCATGTGAGTGAGGACAAAACGTACTGAAATGACTCATGTTGATCTCTGTGGATAGTCTTCACTCTTAGAAGTGGTAAAGATTAGTAGGTGATGTGACCGAGCCGCAGGGGATGTAGAGGAATGTCGGTGCCCGTAGGGGCCAAGTTTAGATTCCAAGACCTCATTTAAATCCTGGACCATGGGTGTTACACCACCCCTCCCAATTGTCACAGTTAATTACAAAATTAAAAATAGTAAAAAGAAACTCTACCTCTCGCAACACCACGTTACACTACCACTTTCCAAGCCTATTTTAGCCAACACCAATTCCTTGATTGGTTGACTTAATATGATGAAGAGAGTCAAAACTAAGAAGTTATGGATTCAATTCAATGGTAGTCACCTACTCATGAATTTATTTCCTGTCAATATTTTTACAACCAAATGTTGTAAGGTTCGACGGTTGTCCCGTAAAAATAGTCAAGGTATGCATAAGTTGACCGAGATACTCACACATGTAGAATAAAACAACAACTCTGTGACGTACCTACAAAAACCTCTCACACAAACTCTACCTTTTCTTCTAGCACTAATGTAATCCTCATTTTTAGTCATTGTATGATTGTGCAATAATGTAATGCAACACTTCCCATGAGCACACATTTCCATGAATATATTCAGTTGCAATTTCTTCATGTTGTTATGAAGTTCTTTGATCTTTTCAGTAATACCTCAATGCAGCAGAATGTAGTTGTGACTTGTGAAAGCCGTCTCTTTTGCAGGTTCAAAAGATTAAAATATAGAGCACCGATCTATTTGCTTTACTGGTTTGTTGTACATAGTGAAGTTCTGCTACCTAGAGCAAGAGTGAGTAAATACTCAGCATTTTACTTTTTACCCGTTATCTTGGCATCGGCTGGCAACTGTTTAGGAATATTTCTTTGTATTTATTATTATATATATATATATATATATTTTCGGCTCTAGTAAAATATTATAGGGTCTTCTTGCAGTTAGGTTCAGAGTGTTAGCAGCATTTTATCCAAAGAAAAGGTGGTGCTACTGCATTCCACTAAAAAGTTTAAAGGTTCAATTCATAATTTCTTACTTTTTTTTTTTTTTACGACGAATTTTTTATAGTCAGACGATTTGTCATGTGAAAATAATAGAATTGTTTGTAAATTAATTTAGACACTTGCGAATATGAAAACAATTTTATTCGAAGTTAAAGAATCGTTTTGGTTCAACTTTTTTTTTTTTTGTAATTATATTTTTAATGTGTAATTCTTGTCTTGTATTTTCAAATAAATTTCAACCTACTCTTTTTTTTTTTCTCTCTAATTTTTAGAAATGCTTACATTTTACTCTAAATAATTTTTTGTTTTGAATTTACAACAATTGTCATGTGAAATTTAAAACTCGCAACTTCCTATCATTAACATATAATGCTAGAATTATTGTTGTTGTTGGCACATTTTATTAAAATTATTTTATCTCATAGTTGGTTTTTAAGCCGAAAAGTATAGACCCAAATCAAATGGGTTGTTTATTTGTGTGTTATAAGATTATTAAAAATGAATTTTTATAATTACTTTTTAAGTATTTTATATCAACAAATTATTATTTCAATTTTTTTTAAATTACTCAAATTAATCATCTCATAATTACTCATTCAAACCTCTTTTTATTTTTCCTTGAAGTACTTATATTTATTAGTAATGACATATGCGAACTAAAAAAGCAAATTACTTGAAAAAGAAAACTTTTAAAAAATTGTCTTACACGTTTCAAAGTGAATATGATTCTGACGGGCTTGAATTTTTCATTTTATTCTCTGCTTCAAATGAACGCTGTCCAAACCGACCTTGATATGTTCAGATCTGGGCCATTAAAGTAATTAAACAAACATTTTGGCCTATCTGTTTTCAGTCTCCCACCGCAATTTAGATGAAATATCTGGCGCATTCACAATTTGAGGAATTGCATTTGTGATTGTGCAGTCCTTTTTTTTTTTTTTTTTTCTTTTTTGGTACTTTTTTTTTCTTTTTAATATTAATCCAATTTAAAATAAATTGGAACCTAAGTAAAAATTAAATTTAAAATATCAAAATGTCGAAAAGAAAAATTCAAAAATGACATTCTAAATAGTCTTTAGAGTCCTGGTCAATAATCAGTATCTATTTGAAACAAAGTCAATTTTCAACTTAATTTATATTTAATTTTGCAACAATTACAAACGATTATTTTTTAAATGGTCATTTTTAAAACTATAGGATTTCTTTTTTTTTAATAAAGAAAATAAGAATTAAAATTTAGTTTTCAATTATAAAATCTAAATTTTAAAACAATATAAACTAAAATTTAACTTTCTTAAAATTATGAAGATCTAATTATTTATAATGTTAAAAAAAAGTTAGGAGAATTGGATATCTATCTTAAAATTTTTAATTATAATAAATTTTCTAATATATTTCATTAAAACAAAATTTTGTACATTTTAATAAGCAAATCACTCGTTTATAGGATAAACGATTTTTTTTTTCAAATTTTCGTGTAATATATATATATATATATTTTGTTATAAAAGAAAATTCCCAATGTTTTTTTTTTAATCGACAAAAAAAAAAAAAAAAAAAAACTTCAACCTACAGAGAAAAAGAAAACAAATTATTTTCGTTTCGTCTAAAAAAAAAATAAAATTACAGGGGCACGTTTTAGATTCCCCATAATTAAAGGGAAAATCATGCAAAAAGATAAAAATTAGCGCTTTTTTTTTTCTTCCTCCGGCCCAACGAAACAACGCGAAGACCAGAAATCCAGCTTTCTCTCGCGCGCTCGTTCTTCATCTTCTGAAGCGATGAGTCTCTTCGGTCTAGGCAGGTAAATTGAAATCATTGACGATCTTGAGCAAGAATTGCTTGAATCAAATCGATCAACTTCGTTTTATTTCTGTTATAAATTTAATCGCGTTTGTTTTACCACTTTCTGGTGAATCGGAATTCAGCTGGCTCGTTAATTTTGATGGCTTGAATAGGATTGTGGAATTTTATCTGTTCAGTTTCATCAGATCTGCTACATTCTTTATTCCATTTTGAGCGTGAAATCTATTCTTCTGATGCGATTTGTTGATTTTTAGTTAACGCGTTAATTCCTCGTGCATGTACAGATGCATCTTGTGTGTGATTTCATTTCAATTTATGTGTGCTTGTTTAGTATCAGATATCCGTATCGTTCATGATTGTCTTTGCCCTGTGAAATTAGGATCATATCTTACTGTAAGATGCTGCTTTTGTTTTGTTTGTTTTTCTTTTTTCATCTTTTTTTTGGATGGATTAGTCTATTGACACCGTATGGACGATTCACTCGGTAATTTGTTCATTTTCCTTGCTACTAAACCCCTTGTTCATTTGTGAGTGTGTGAAAAGCAGTCTGTGATCAACAATTTGCCTTTTGAATGTTCGTTTTATTGTTTATGTATTTTGATTGGGTGGATGTTGATTTTATTTCGGTATAAGACTGAAAAAATTCGTAATTCATGAGTAGCAATATCAATTGTATTGATTTGGAGTTGTGTGGTCATGTGTTGAGAGTATTTCATGAAGTTTTCCTTATGGTAAGAATTATTGTAGAATAAAAGAACAAATACTTCAGAGAATAAGAAGTGTGCGACTTGTCCCATCAAAGATAACCAGATTAGCAGTGAGAATAGGACTCGAAAAACAATTCAATGCAATTGACAATTCTGAATTCCAGATTGTCACTGTGAGTATTATGTTTCAGATCTATGTTTCATTCACAAAATTATATTGGTGGTGGTATGTATAATTTATATGATCAACAGTGATAGTTTGTTGTTGTTTTTGATACTTACCAGTGTTATTTATGCCTTAATCGTATCTGCTTTCTGTAATACAACCAAAATTTTTGTTTTGCAGCAGAAATCAAAGGACTTTTCGCCCCAAGAAGAGTGCACCTTCGGGGAGTAAGGTTTGGTCTCCTTGCTACTTCTACAAACATTGATTTTATTGTACTTCATTGGTTGTTTGAATGTAAGTAATCTTAAACCAACACGGCTTTGAAGTTTTGTGCAAGGATCATTGATATTGATTTGCTACGGATGGAAGTGGATGTTTTTGGAAGTTGTTGGTTGGGAAGGATACTAGATATTGTCAAGGTTTGGAGTTTGGGGCTTGGACCAACCATCTTGGATCAATTGACTAACTATGACTTTCTTTTTTTTTCTTTTGGAAATTAGTTCAGTTAGTAAATCCCCAATTATCATGGTTACATCAATTTAAATGTCGAGTTAGTTATTTCATTATTCAGCGCACTTCTCAAGGCTTATTTGCCAGAAAAAGAAGTCAATCCTAAGTTCTGTTTCTTACCATATTCGTTTTATTTAGTCTGATTTTGATTGAGTTCTATCTACTAAAGTTCTAGGTCAAGCTATAATATGTCTTCTTGCTATAACTGATAGCAAATCTTCAAATGTGGGTCACTGAAAATTGTTTGTTTTGCTTCTGTGAAAGTCTTTTGCACCATAGCTTTTCCTGATGAGTGTTTCATTGATGTTCTATCTTACTGCAGGGGGCTCAACTCCGAAAGCATATTGATGCCACTCTTGGTAGTGGAAATTTGAGAGAAGCAGTTAGACTTCCAACTGGAGAGGATTTGAATGAATGGCTGGCTGTTAACAGTAAGTTGTACTTGTACACACATGTATACACACTTCATTGTTGCTAAATCATTTTCAATGGATTATTCAATGGTTTTTTAATTTCCGTAATTTCTACAGTTCCCATGTATTGCCATGACTTATACCTTCTGCTTATTACGTCTCTCTCCAACACTTTCTTCTTTTCTCCATGTGCTTGATGAAAATTGTTACCCTTATCTAGTTGACACAGGATATGTTAAGAATTTTACTCACCATTTCTATTTAGCTAGGATCTGTTATGTAAAATCTATATCTCAAATGTGGTTACTTTTTTATTTCAGCTGTGGATTTCTTCAACCAGGTGAATTTGCTATATGGTACCCTCACAGAGTTCTGTACTCCTGAGAATTGCCCTACAATGACAGCAGGACCCAAGTACGGGATACTGGACAAATAGTCAAATCTTCTTTTTCTTTTCTTTTTCTGATGTTTAACACTAATTAGTTTTGCTTCTATTGTTGAATTCTTTGTACATGACAGTCCTAATGTTTCTAACTTTGTTTGTGTGACTACAAAGTTATCTGGAGGAACCTATCACGGTTTCTAGATATAGGAATTTATTAGATTATTTTTGCTGTATTATATGATTGTAGATTCATGCAAGAAAAAAATGTATATTTTGCAGGGTAGTTCTCTTGTTCGCTGATTCTATTGCTGTAGCTATTTGCTTTTAATTTAAGAGTTTGAGTTTTTGAGTGTAAGCTTAGAGGGTTTTGAAATGTTGATAATATGGGGCACTTCACTTTGTTTTGAAATGTTTCTTTGAAAGCTAGAACTTCTAAATGTGGTTTTCGATTTTATCTAGATCATTTCAAACTCTGTCATATTTAAAAAAAAGTGTACATATTTCGATGTATGAATATGGGGCTTAATTGTTTAATTTCCTCACAAGCATCTTTCATATGACCGAATTTAGTTTATTGATATAATTATATAAAGGTTCCTGCCAAAAAGCAATATCAAGGTTCTGGCTTACCAATTATTTACTTAATATTTAGATCTGTAATTCGCGTGTGAAGTTTTTCTTATTTATTTATTTTTCCATCCTCTGCTCTTCTGAAAAGATTTGAATTTATAATTTACAGGTATGAGTATCGGTGGGCTGATGGTGTTCAAATTAAAAGGCCTATTGAAGTCTCTGCTCCAAAATATGTTGAGTATTTAATGGATTGGATTGAATCTCAGCTTGATGACGAATCAATATTCCCTCAAAAGCTTGGTAATTATCACTCGTGTTTGCTATCAGATTTTGAGTTTCCAGTCTTTTTTAGTTATTGTTCAATGTCCTTTGTTAGGTACACCATTTCCTCCCAACTTCAAGGAGGTTGTGAAGACTATATTCAAAAGGTTGTTCCGAGTATATGCCCACATTTATCATTCTCACTTTCAGAAAATTGTGAGCCTTAAGGAGGAGGCACATTTAAATACGTGCTTCAAGCATTTCATACTTTTTACCCATGTAAGTTACTGATCAAATTAGCTTATTTTTATAATTTATTGTTGCTACTAGTATTATCTTTGTTTATAAACACTGGATCTCTTTGCTGGTTCATATCAGTTTACAAGTTAAACCATCCGACCAAATGGTCAGGAGGGTCTTAAGTGCCATAAGGTTATGGGCTGTTATCATCTATCTAGGAATTCATTTCTTACGGGTTTCTTTGACATCCCAAGTTATAGTGACATGTCGGGTGATTTGTCCTGTGTTGATAGTTAAGGCGCGCGTAAACTAATTCAAATATTCACGGATATAAAAAAATATCAGTTCATAAATTAAGAAAACACTGCATTATCTCTCTTTCTGCATCTTGTTAATAATTAGGTTCCTTATGGATCTTACTGATGACATGTAAATAATATGCTCTGATTGGCCAAATGAGCAATAGCTCAGTACACCCAAGAATCATGAGGTCACCAATTCTAATCCCCAGCCCTCAATTGTTGTAATCACAAAATATGGCTATGATTGGTTCTTGAACATATGAACTCAGTGATTAGAGGTCAATAAGGCAATAAGAGCTGGGTCAAGAGAAAATGAGTTTAATATGGGGTAGCCAACTACCTAGGATCAAGTAGTTATGAAATTGGGTGAAGTGTGCGTAAGTAGCCCAAGCACTCATCGATGTACAAAAACTTGTTGGATTGGAAACTATTTTTTGTAAGATTTTTTTTCCTCTTTTTTCGGACTATTTTTGTATGTCTGCTTATTCTTTCATTTCTATCTTAAACCGGACATTCTTATATTAAAAGAAAAAAAGTCACTCTTGAGCTATTGCAATTATGATTTTTGGTGAAAAGTTAAAACACTTGTATCTTGGAAAATTCATACTCATTTATCATGAGCTTTCTTGAGGGGAAAATCTAATTCAATCCACTGTACCATGCCATTTTCTTCAGGAATTTGGTTTAATTGACAAAAAGGAGCTGGCTCCACTTCAAGAGCTGATTGAATCCATTATTGTTCCATACTGAACAAGGTTTGCATAACTGGACAAAGGATCCTATTCTGATGGACAACTAATTAAATAATCAATTGCTTTTTCTACATTTTACTGTAATGTTTTGTATGTTGTCTTTTGTTGTTGTGTGTACATGTTCTGTATTTTGGTTATTTTAAGGTTGTGTATGTGCTCCTGCTCTTCACATGGATCAAGATGCTTAAAGAAACCAGCTTCTTGATTCAAAGGAAATGATGAAGTTGGAAAGGCTTGCTAGTTTGATGTATCTCTCTTTTTTCTTATATGGGGTTGCATTTCAAGTGGCAGAATTTTCAATCTAAGTGGCTGTTTTATTCTATCTTTTCAAAATTTTATTTATGTATTCTTATTTTCAGGGCATGAAGTAAATTTCTCGTTATATTTGCCATCCAATATTTTCGCTCACATTATCGATCCTTAACATTTTGATTAGAGTTATGAAATGCATTTATGTATTCTTTACTTGGGTTATAGGCATTATGTTTAGGAAATTTGTTGAATTCATCCCTATTTTAATTTTGTTAATTAAAAAAAAAAAAAAAAATTCTTACCGAACAAAATATTTTATTTTAATTAATTTTATTCAAATTGTTGGAAAATTGCTCCACATAGCAACTTTTCATTACCTATTTTAATTATAATGTTTTTTTAAAATTTTCAATTTTACCCTTCTTTTCATCAAATTGATTGAAGATTATCGGTTAAACGGTTGATTGAAGATTATCAGTTGAACTATTGATTGAAAGTTATCAGCTGAACCGATTGAAGCTATCAGTTCACTAATTGAGGTAAGATTATTTTTGTCATTTTATAAAAATTCCATTTTTCTATTATGTAGGGAATATTCTCAAAATTTTGTTATACATGAAATTTTTTTTGATTGAAAACGTTAATTTCACTATATCGAAGTCATTAGTTTTACTTGTTTGAAGCAAGTTTTATTGTGTTTTGGTCTATCAACTTTGATATTTGTTATATTTTGGTTCTTGAATTTTTCAATGTCTAATTTTAGTTTTGAACTTTAAATTTTATTCTATTTTGATCTTTGAACTTTCTTTAGTCATTTTGTCTCTAAATTTTGAGGTTTGTTTTATTTTGATCTCTTAAAATTTGAATTTATAGGGACCATTTCGAGTTTTTTACAATGTGAAAGAATTAAAACTCGATTTCTAAAAGTTCATGATCAAAATATAATAAACTTCAAAATTCATGGAATATAATTAGACTTTCAATTTATTGAATAAAATTAAACTTTTAAAAGTTTAAAATCAAGAACTTTACTCTCTATGGAGCACCTAACTTTATCAACCTTGTTTCCATTATAGACCAACAAAAATAAAGTTAATTTTTTTTTTTAAATAGCCTCTAGAATTTCTAACGGAAGAAACTAAATTGAAAGTTTTTTTTAATATCCAATTTATTTAAATAATATTACAATTTTCTAATTTGTAAATGTACTTAATTATGTAATATTTATCGATTGAATAATTATTATCAGCTTTTCGAATTATTCCTAAGTTATATTATTATTGGTTAAAATATTATTTTGTTCTATTTTTTGTGATATTAATTTTTTAAACGTCTAAATTTATGTAAATTGATTTTTCTAATAAATTTTAAACTTTCATCGAAACTAAATTTAATAATTGTTAAAAATAAAAATATGGTGAATTTAAAGTTAAAGTTATAAATGTAACTTAAAAATATACACATAATTGTTATGATAATTTTTTTTGTCAATTTAAAGTCATAGTAGTCGTGTACTAAAAATTATAAAAATGATAGTGAGATAATATCATAATTTTCCCGTGTTCTTAACAAAATTAATATTCTTCTCTATAAATTTTAAAAATATGTTTATATTTTATATTTGCTTGTATTGAAATTGTTAAGATTATTTTAATCTTTGAAATTGTTAATGTTATTTAAATCTTTTTCATTGATATAAATTAATTTATGGCACGACTAAACTTTTTTATTATACATAATAACTTAATAAAATATTGTTTGCAAAATTTATAATAATTTTTGTTCGTTCAATTACGAGGTGAAACATTGAACTCGTGATCTAGATGTACATCAATATAGTAAAGTTTATAATGTTATTTATATATAAATGATAACTACACAAATTATTAATCAAATATCATTCAATTAATAATGCACATAGGTGGAGATTTCTAATCACACCTTAAATCCAACATTTTCAAGAGTGCCTCCAAAGTTTGAACTTTAGGACACAAGCAGAGCTATTAAAAGAATTTGTATACATATAGGGGAACTTTGACAAACAAAGAACATTGCCAAACCAAAAAATTTTATATTACACAACACTAAAAAGAAACATAAACATTATCATACCATACTTTAGTGATGACTAAAGAGTTTTTGGTATCTCTAAACTTCTCCATAAAGCTGCATGCAGATGGGGAGTAATTGGCATGGCAGGTTGGAGATTGGAGTGAGCCATTTTTTCTACATATATATTCTTTGAAGGCCTGCTTGACAAACTTTGAAATAGGAAAAGAAGAAGCTTCAAATCTTTATCCAACACTCCCATGGATAATTACCTGAAGATCACATCAAGCAGGAGGTTAATTATGAACTTATTATTTAGAAATGCAAGCCAAAATAATTACATTTGTTAATTTCTTCCCATGTTTTGTTCAGTTTAATTCTTGTATTTCTACTCTTTGAATTGTCATTATCAAACAAAGGTCCATTCTTTTTTTTTTTCTTTTTTTTTAACTGAACTCAAAATGTCGTTACTTTTTTATCTAGTATCCGTTTGGGCCAGCTTACACCCACCTTAAAAATTTTACAAGACGGTTTGACATTAGTACATTTGATTGTCAAAATAATTGGTAGGATCGCTAAAGGAGCATATCTTTATGATTTAAATATTATTAGGTTAACCAATGATAATTACAAAAACGCGGTTACTTTAGTTTAACTTTGGGGCTGACTTACCAACAAAGCAATAAATAAAAACTATTTATACATAGCATCAAGTCTCAGCATGCTAACATTTTTTTTTTTTTTTTTTTTAAATAGATCACTATAATTGATATTTTGTTGAGGAAAAAAACTTGGGACATGAGGCATGAATGTATCAATGAGCTATATGCAAGTTCTTATTCCATTCCCATAATAATCTACCATCAAATCTAATGTCATTGAAGTATGTACTAAATCATGAGTATTACCTCGGCACGTCAAGTACTTCAGCTCCATTCGCGCTGTAGTCATAGCCACCTTCGGAATTCAAATCGAAGTTAATCATATTCCTTTCAACATTTAACTCATTTGTGTCCTCTTCTTCTCCGGCCTCGACTTTGCATATCTGGATGGGCAAATCGCTGGTTTTCTTACAAGTATCGTCCCTGTTCACTATGCTCGCTCTCGTTTCTTGTTTCTTAAAATTTTCAATTTGATCTGACAGAGCCGTATCAAAGTTTATTAACTTCATTCCTGTGCCTTCAAGACTTCCAGGATTACTGTTAATAGCCAGTGCCAGACTCTTTTGAGCTTTCTCTAAGATATCTTGCAAGTATTTTCCTTGAGCCTCTATTCTCATTTGTAACTTATTTTGTACCTGTCGTTACAATAACCGTTAAAGTGATGACTAATCACAAACTGGAGATCTAATTTGCTATAATTAGAAGAATTATGCCGTCGAGATTTACCTCGAGTTGTTCTAGTATTGTTTTCTGCACTTCCACCTGTGATTTTAGTGCCTCAGCAATTCGCACCCCACTGTAAGTTAAGACCATCAGCTAAAATTAAGGTGCATTGACAATTTATATAGAAAATGGGATACTAAAGAGAAATAGATAATCACATTTTAAAGGATGTATGCCTCGTTTTATTCTTATTATCTTCATATCTACCTAGAAGGAGAACTAAGAACTTCCGGAAAAAAATGCACCTAACAAGAAGCTTAGTTTTCCATTCGGGTTGCTCTTAAATTTATCTCAATCGACCAACTTAAAATATTGAGTTGATTGGTAATTTGACAGGTTTCAATATGCTATTAGAGTATGAGTTCTTGGATTCGATTCTTAGTTAAAGAAACTTAGGTATTTCGCAAATTTTCAAGTCCACACTGATGTACAGTAGCAGCTCATATAATTAAAATTTTCCAAACCCATTGGCTTGATTGGTGAATCATAGGTTAAATTTCAGTATCCATATGAAAGAATCAGAAAATCAATATAATGCTAACGTACATGTTTGTGAAAATACTGTTAGTTCCATTGGGATGACAGTAAAACAGAGCAAATTAACATGTAGAAGAACATTTTATTTTGATGAGGTACAAAAAGACAAACCTGTCTTCTTCCTCAACTCCAGAAAAATTGCTGATTGACCCTGAAAATATTTATTGGTAAAAATGTATAAATGAGCTTTTCTAAAGTTGAACAGATGCAAACGAGAGGAATAACCAAATTAACATCAGATGGCATCTAGTGACTAGTAGAGCATAACTGCTCAGAAGAATAAAAAACTATCTGATAAGTAATATAATTATTAGATAGGGTAGGCATGTATCTCAAAATCATTTGGTAACAAGGGAACTAACTTACTTATCTTATAAACGCTTGGAGGTCTCTCCACTTATTCAATACAGGACAATAGTGAGATCCTCAACAATAATATCCTCAAATATTATCAAAATATAAAATACTACACGAGTTTTTAGCCTTCCCAAAAGAAAACAAGTAAAGATACCAAGAGAATCCAGACAGTCTTTAGGGTGAAATTGGCAAATGCAAACAACAAAAGGTTCATTCATACATATCGTCCTATGTCCAGATATATAACTATCGAAGAATCTTCACATTTTCAATGTGGGACAAATGACCATAAGATGAGTATCTCCAACATGCTCCTCAAGATGACGCCATTTTTTGAAATGTCATCTTGGATTAGATCCGAATTGGAAGTCTAAATATACCCGCTTTGACTCATTCGTTTGGGTTGGATCCGAATTTTTGGGATCATCAAATGCCTGTTTAAATTTTTGCCCACTTGGGTGGGATCCTCGGAATTTTGAGGGTAAATAACCCGGAGCTTTGATATGATGTTGAATTATGTAAATCTAAATCAACCTAAAAACTTAAGCTGATAGGTTGGAGTAAATTTAATTATATCAATTAACAATAACTCACCGCTGTTTTCATTCCTTTGCTCTGTCACATTTTGCTTTCGTGTTTGCAGTCCAAGTCGATATTTCTAAAGATTAAAAGTTCTATCAACATTACATTCGTATTCAAGCCATAACCAGACAAATGAGAAATTATCAATATTTACCTGCAAATGGCTCTTCAAGTGGTACAAAGTCAAGCCCTTCAAACCCATCAATCTTAACACAGACTTGGGAGTTGCTTCTGAAAATGACAATGTCCTCTGTTAGCTTAAGTCATTATATTCATTGCAAGGAAAAAATCCCCAGATTTATAGAGTAGTTTTTAGTATATAAATAAGTTCTAAGTATCAAAATTTATGTAAAGTTTTCTTTCTTAATTCCACAGGACAACAGTGGAATTATTCATCAATTTCAGGAGTGACTAGAAAAATAGTTAAGTAATCATCCGGAGGCTTTCTCTTCAAACTTCATTGGTTCCAATCGGGGATTTGAGAAGGAACAGGAACAAAATAAGTACACTCTCACAAGTTAACAACTGATTTTATAATGCATTGCAAAATGCAAAGTCTCCATTCAAATAAAATTAATAAATCTGTTACCTAACAAAATAATGTAATCAATACTTCATTTACCATAAAGAACAATCAGACATTTATGATTCATTTGACAGTAAAGCTGCAATTTACATATTATAGCTGAAACAGTTTGGATGGTTAGCCTTTAAGATCACTAACATCTCTGTCTCAGCAATATGATATCACAGAACAAAACCGATAAACATTTGATATAAAATACAATGCTAACAATGTCAACCATTATTATTTATCACTGGTCTACTAGTCAAAACCGCATTACAAAACCAAGAGTTACGGTTTCAATTTATGATGATTCACCCATCTAAAAATTAATTTATCACGAATTTTCTTAATATCCAAATGCGGTAGGTTTCCAAATTTTCTTAATATTAAATATATATATAATGCTATTAATGTCCAGGATCAACATTTGAAAGGATCAACATCGCAAGTTAAAAGAAGATTACAACGAAACTGTAAGAATGATGAACGCAAACTTACTTTCAGGGCCACCGAGCTTGGTGACGGCGTCCACAAAACGATCGTGAAGATCGGCCGTCCATCTCAGCCTTGGCTTCGGGTCTCTCGTCATCGTCACTCCATTCTCATACGGGCAATTCCGCTCCATTTTCCAGCGGATCAAAACTTCACCATAGTTTCCACTTACTCAGCTCTAATAAACAATCCTCATTCTTCTTTGGAACACAGATATTTATGATTCAAATTAAAGAACGATAACCTAATGGATAATAAATCAGAGCCGATGAATTCAACGAGGTAAACAATTCGAATTCAATCAGTAACAAATGCAGTGAAGAAAACCCATTGTCGGAAGGCTCTAATCCCTGATAACACCTTCAATTTTCTTCCAATCAGAGTTGAAACATCAATGACCGCGATGTTTCGATCACTGATTATAGTCCTCGATCCTCATCCCAAACACAAAATACTTGCATTAATCCAGCCAATCGCACTTCAAATTCAGAGACGAACGTCCAATATAAATAACAGTAGAAGAGAAATTCAACACAAAAACAAACTGGATTTCGATCGGAATCAAATACAGTGGAGGGAATCATGAATGGCGGGGCAGAGAGGAAGCAAATGGAGCGAAGAACGGCGACGAATATGAAGGCAGCACTAAATCCAAATGAAAAAAGAGAAAAATATAAGAAGCGCCGAATCTCTCTTTCTTACAGACTCCTCCACGAATAGCAACCGGTCGGTTCATTTATGCTTTTAATCGGACGGTTATAAATGCGGATAAATCGAGGGAGATGCAGGCTTAATGTGTAAACGATGTAGATGATGATTTCTATGTGCCACGTTGATGCCAGCGTGGAATATTCGACCGGCGCACACGGGTAGAAGAATATTCGCAGAGTCACGTGGCGCGTCGTTATGCTGCATCGGCGAAATGGCCATTTGTGAATTCATACGACGTAGTATTGAGTTTAAGAATATGTTTTATAATTTTTATTTATTTATTTTTGCATGACTCCGTAAATATCGCTATTCGAAGTCCAAAGTGGTCGTGTCGTGGACATTTACCGCCGACAACAAGAGGGGAAGTGCCGATAAATCTAAATTTTTTGGTTAAATTATTATTTAGAGAGTAGTAAAAAAAAAAAATATATATATATATATATACATATATATAAAAGTATGTCAAGTTTTTAGATAAAATTCAAATATTGTAAAAGTTTTTTTTTTTTTTTTTTTGAACTATATTGTAAAAAGTATTTAGAAATGGATAGAATTCAAGAAACAAATAAAGTGAATAGATGTCCCCAATGGGTGGTGCTGTTGGTTGAAGGTTTAAAAATAATAAAATAAATTGGACAGATTTGGTGAAATTACTTGATTTAAACTAAGTTAAATTGACCAACTTTTGATTGATTGAAATTAAAATTAATAAATTTAATATTTGTCGTGTATGAAATATTTTTTAAAAATATTGCAATTAAAATTAAGATTCTCATCCCAGTTTGATTATTTTCTTTTTATTTGTATACTGCCTCGAACTTGAGATGCCTAATGAAACATGTCTCAAACACTTTATGTCTCAATTACTACGTTGTGTCTTGTGAGTTTGACCAATTTTTAGGATCGAACCCATAACGTTGTATTTAATTGGTTATCTCCAAACAATAAAATGAATCTGTCACCAACCTTTTGGTATAGATTAATTAGTTCTTAAGAAAAATAATAAATAACAAATATATATTTCAATTCTTAAATAATAATAATTATGTTTATTTTTATAAAAGAAAAACAATAAATAACAAATACATATCTGAATTCAAAGTAAAAACAATAATATGATCATTCAATGTGAAAGCATAGGAAGTAAGTTCAAATATATAGGTCTTAAGGAGTGGCGCAGTTAATTGAAGACTTAGACTCGAGAAGTGTGCTCCCTCTCGATTATAGGTTCGAGACCTATATGTGACAATAATTTATAGTCTCCACTTCCTTGATGTATTCCGATATCGAGCCTAGGGATGGGCATGGTTACCTGGATATTGTGTAAAATAGCTATCTAAAAAAAATAAATCAAATGTATAGGTTGCAGATGGATTTATAATTCCGAAATTTTGTATGAAAAACTTAAAAAATAATAAAATATTAATTATAAATATGACTACTATAAAAAAAAAATAACGAATATAATCATTCATACCAATCCGCATTTTTTTAAAATATGATATTCATAAATATCTAGAATTATAATATTAAAAATATATGAGTCGAATGGAGATACTTAAAAATTTGTCCAATGCGGTTTGGGCTCATCGTATACTTTAGATGATAATGGGGCCAATTTATTATAGTATGGGCCTCAAATTTGGCCCAAATTTGTGAAAATGGAAAGGCGCCAATACCAACATTCGGCAAGTTCAGGTTTATCGCTCGCTGAAAGAATTCCCTTCGCCATTAGTGTACGACGGCGACGACGATGCTCAGGTGGTGCACGAAGCTCCGATCTGCGGCAGCGAAACCATCTCAAATTTCACATTCCATTTCTTCAACCCGCAGGATCTTTCACTCTCCTCCTTATCTGTACCAGCCTCTCCATTTTTCACCGAATAATTTGAGTTCTAGGTCACTTTTCAATGCATCTATACAGGCTCATTCTTCACACGCGGCTTACCAGTGTATTCGGTCTTCGTTGTTGCCTCTCTCTGTAAGTTTAGTCTAGTTATTCTTTGGTTGATTTTGTTTTGTCTGTTGAGAGTTTTTAGTTATATCTTGGATTATCGGGAAATGCTTGGGAGGTTGGGGAAACGCTTGATTTGAGTTGATGTAAGGAATTAAAAAGTTGATTTGGTGGAGCATCTGTTCATGTATTTCTTTCGGTGTTAGTTTGCACCATATGATGTTGAACGATGTTCGATTACATTGACTCAAGGTTGTTCAAGTGCGTCATGTTTCGTCAAGAGAACGAGCGAAGAGGAGAAAGCCGATGACGCCAGTCACATCCAAATTGAAGAAAACTAAGATGAAATTTTACTCGTGAGTTCTTAAAATTATTGTTGTTATAATTTAATTTTGGTTTTTTATATTTACTATCTAGCATATTTGTGAGTAAATGACATTTCAAGTTTTTCAATCAGGTCTTACAAGTCTAGGTTTTGGGTGATGAAGGACGGGAGCATTAAACGTCGAAAGGAAGGAAAAAGGCACAATGCTCATCTCAAGGTTTGTCATTCTGTCAATCAAATGTGCTCATTGTCTTAATATCGTGATGGCGTAGAATGTATATATCTGGAGGGCAGATTTTATGTCATTCTGTCGATCAAATGTGCTCATTGTCTTAATATCGTGATGGCGTAGAATGTATACATCTGGAGGGCAGATTTTAGATATACCAAGTGAATTGGTTATGCGCAAAAAACTTCGTTCCAAGTTAGCGATTATTTTCTTTTAATATGTCCCCAAGGGATGACACAGTTGATTGTTGGCTTAGGTTCTGAAGGTATGTTCCCTTCAAGATCCTAGGTTCGAGACCTAACTGTAACATTAATTTGTAGTCTCCATTTCTTGATGTCTCTCGATGGCAGGCCTAGGGACGGGCCTGATCACCCCGGGTATAGTAAGTTTTACCCGTCTCTCAAAAAAAAAAAAAACTTTTAATATATCAATGAGTGTCTACATCAGCCTTATGAGCATTTCAATTATTTTCACTTGACAAACGTTGACCCCACTACATTTGGTGCACCTCAAATAATTTCACTTGATAATTGTTGAGTTTGGTTGACAAGGAAACTCGTAAGATATTAAATCCAAGGTAGATGGCCACCAAGGATCTAACTCATATCCTCCAAGTTCTCCAAGTTTTTTTTTATTACTAGGACAATCCATGATGGTTAAGTTTTCTTGTGGCAATCACTATTTGTGCAATATTTTCTTAGTATATTATGAGTATCTTTATAATAATGTGTATTCAAATTCCAAGAGGTGGTGCGGTGGTTGAAAACTTGTGTTTTGAAGCTGTGCTCCCCGCAAGGTCCCAAGTTCGAGACCCACCCATGTCATTAATTAGACACCTCATGTGTCTCCATTCCTTTGATGTCTCTCGGTGCCTGGCCTATGGACGAGCGTGGTTATCCTGGGTATAAAGGACAAAACCGTGGTTATCCCGAGTATAAAGGAAAAAGTTTTTCCTGATTTAAAAAAAATAGTGTTCAAACCACCACTTTTGATGTTTTGATTTTTTTTTTTCCCATAAGTAGAAATAGAATGATTGAACCTTTGACCCTAGAATTACTGTTAGTTTGTGAACACCCTTTTAGAAAACAACTGAACTTTGTTGTTTTTGTTGTAAAAAAAAAAAAAAACTCTGTTGCTTTTATATAGGCTAATTTTAGTTCTCAGCTCTTGATGTTTAATTGACGATGCATTTTATCGTCTTACAATAAGCTTTCCGAGATAACTTTGAGAAGTTTCTTCTTTTTTTTGTTTGGAAATTATATCTATTATTTCTGTTCTTCATTTGCATTTCACAATTCCTATTCATTCGTTACTTTTTTTTTTCTTTTTTTTTTTTTTTGGATAAGAAGCAATTTCACTAATATATGAAATTTAAAGGGAGGGGTAAACCCCAATGATTTCAAAAGAGATCTCCAACTATCTGTAAGTGAGTCATAGACTCATAGTATCCCATTCGTGGGTTACTTACTATTGGATGTGCATTTCTGGTTACATTTTTTAATTTATGGCCTCTTCCTGTTCCTGCCAACAATGTTTAAGTAATTAGCCTTTGTTTTTTACACATGAATATGATGCTTTGAAGTCTTCCGGTTCTTTTACCATTTAGATTATGTCCATGGGAATTAGAAGATCAATCATTCAATATTAGCACTTGCACGGAATTCCAGAAAGGCTCTTATAAATCTGTCTATTTTCTATTTTGGATATTGTTCATCATGTACATTAGTTTGTTATAAAATTTTTCCATATTAATGCTAGTAAACTAACCTTTTAGTTTTCGCATGTGGATGTTTAATTTGTTGCATGTGTTGAATTGGTAGATTAGTTAAAAAAAACATAAAAAGATTTTTTAATTTCATTGAGGTGATTTTGTCAGTGAATACCATTGATCTCCAAAACTCTTAATTCTCATTGCACAACTCACATTCTATCGAATGCACATTTTAGTCTCTTTCCAAAACTTGTAGTCTTCTGTAGTTTTTAATTTTTGTTTAAGTTCGTAGTAATTCGGAAGTAGACAAATTCCATAGGGGAAGAAGAGGGCCCAAAATCTTTTGTTAATTCTTCTTCGAAAAAAAAAGAAAGTAAATGCTAAAAGTCTTTTAAGATTTGCAAACTGATTGTTTCCATTTTACTCCTAAAGTTATCATTGATCTGTAAAGCTGTGAATACTCACATGCATGAGAAAGTAGGTAAGACAACCCAAGAAGAAAGCAAGTATGAAGGATAGAGAGGGTGTAATCCACCCCTCTTTTTTGTACAGATTCTAGAAGGGGCAAAGCAGGAAGAAGGTATGAGATCGGGATGGGTAGTGGAGCAAAGAATAGTAGGGAACCTATTCGAAGGTAGGAAGAAGTTAGGTTTTTTAAGCTAAATGATCCTATTCGAAGGTAGAGTTTGTGAAGCTAAGTAGAAGGTGGCGGTAAGTTGGAGGTGAAAAGTCAAGTGTGAGATGGGCAGGTTAGGAGGTTGAAGGTATTTCTTGTAGCTCATTCTTTGGATGTTTGTTGAGCCCTTTCCCTTTAGTTGTTTGGTCTTTTCCTTGTTATGAAAAGTTTTAAAATTTCGAAGAAGCTGAAATTTTTTGTTTGGCATGTCCTGCTCAATTGACCGATTTCAAGGAGTTTATTTACTTATTTTTATTGGGCCCAAGTGCCCTAAGTTTTGTAGGCGTGCAGGAGAGATCTAAATCTTTATTTTATGAGTTGCAACTTTGCACTATCGATTTGGTGTTGGTTTTGAGGTTGAAGAGATGTTTGTTCAAGAGTCGGGTAGTTTTTTTTCTCCATCCACCCTTTTGTGACAACTGTACGATTTTGTAGCTTGCGAGAGCCTGTGCAATTTTGTGAGACTCGTGGATCAATAGTAACAATAGTCTTAGAGGAGATGAGAGGTCTAAGGAAGATATGGATGTGGGCATGTCTCTCTTCAGGCCTCAAGTTTTATGTATTTTGCAATTTATCTTTATGCTTATATTTGAAGCCTATTTTTGTTCGAGTTTGACACCTTTTGTTTGGAGGCGTTTTTCTTAAAGCCCCTTTATCCTTTCTTTTATTCCCCATAAAAGTTCATAATTTCATCTAATACTAATATATTTCAATTTCACACAAATATATTCTCATAATTATTATTCGCATTTTCGTATATACTCATGCATATATACATATACATGTATAGACATGTGTGTGTATATTTATACTAACACTTATTATATTGCTCAGAAGAGTGCTACCTTGTTCATTTTTTCCCATCCAATGATAAGCCTAGTCTCTGTATACTCTGGCGCGGTAGATATTATGTGTTGGGCCTTTGATTTGCTCTTCTTGTAGTCTAATGTGAAATGTCTCATGTGTTTTTTCTTTTTCTTACTCTAAAGCATAAAAAATAAAGTTCATTTTGTGAGGACCAAAATCAGTTTTTACCATAATTTATATTTTATTTTTTTAAAGAAATTTTGGCTATGGATTCAAGTTTTGTACCTAAGCTGAGCTACCTGCCTGCAATCTAGACTAGAACGTGCACCTCATCTCAGGCCTCTTGCTCTTCACTCCTTTTTATTCTATTCCGTTTTATTTTTTTGTCTTTATTTTGAATTCTAACCATTATTAGTTTGGTCAGTAGCATAGGTGACCACTCATTTAGGAATTAATTTTCTATAGATTTAATGTGTTGGATGGAATTGTCCCATGTGAACATTGTATGCGCATATTATGGCCGAATGTAAAAACTTAAGTAAATTTTATATTTTTCGTAGAGCCGATATAAAATGCACAATTGTTAAAATTCACCTGCTTGGAATTAAACCCCTTTTTTGTTTTCCTATTTTCAATGCAGTCCAAAAAATCAAAGCGTAGACTGAGACAGCCAGGCACTGTCCCATTAGCTTATGCCAAGGTAATGAAGAAGCTCAACTTTTGTGGTTAAATTATTACTGTTATAATCCTCCATTTGTGCTAGTTTCAAGATCACCATTGAGTTTATTTGCTCCTCTTTTGGATTATAAATTCAAATCCCTAGAACAAAATAAGATACCGATGAACAATTATTTCTTCCTTATGGGTTTATGATGATAGAGATGACTATGATCTAGAGTCGATCTTAAAAATGTAAAATACTATTTATCTAGCTCATGAGATATGCGCTTAGAGATATCCACAAGACGATAGAACCTCTTCTCTACCATCGTTCTAATGTTCTGCCTCGAAATTCTCTAATTTCTAGACTATTTATCTATCTCATTTGATGTGGCTAACTATTAGAGACGTTCACGAGACAATGAAGACCTTGTTTCTACTTTCGATCTTACTTTTCACCTTGCAATTCTTTAAATTTTTGGAGTAGCAGGGTAAAAGGTCCCTACTGTAAATTTGTGTTGATTGATTGCTTTTTTTTTTTTTTTTTTTTTTTTTTTTTTTTTTTTTTTTTTTTTTTTTTTTTTTTTTTTTTTTTTTTTTTTT
>JBBMEG010000018.1:6897361-6909941 GCA_037832605.1 Cyclanthera cordifolia
AAAAAATGAGATAAATAAATAAATAAATAAATAAATAAATAAATAAATAAATATATATATATATATATATATATATTGAGAATCGAGATAAATATAACTTTGATATATAGAGTTTGATGAATATCAATGTAACCCCCTTGGATTAATGCAAAAAGTTCTCTTAAATCAATAGAGTCTAGATATTCTATATATCACTAGTTAGACTCAACCTCTAAACACACGCTCTATCCAAATATACCAAAAACTGTACAATAAAAATAATGGATGTCAACCACTGAATTAAGTATACTTAAACGGTAAAGAGAAGTTTGAACTAAGAAAAAAAAATTGTCTAAAAGAGTGAAAGAAAGAAAATAAATAAATTTGTATACTACAAAAAAGATAGAGCGTCTTTGGCTCACGAAGAGGTGCAAAAAGCTACCAGACAGGGATCAAGAAAGGAAAAGCGTGTAGGAAGGTTGAGGGGGCATTATATATTTTTTTATAGAGTGTTAAACGACATGACCTAAATATTAATCCTTAACACATGTGATTTAATATATATATATATATATTTATTTATTTATTTTCTCTGATGTTAAAATAGAATAAATTGGGGCATCCATTAGACCATATGTGTGGATATCAATATTTAAGTCATAACTTAGCATGACCTAAATATTTCTTATAAGAACGGTAAGAGTTAGTGGTACGTTAGTTTTATTGTTTTGAGGTAGTTCCGTCCAAAACCACAGTCACACGTCCGATCCTAAAAATCAGTATTTGTGAACTTTTCTCTAATTTGTACTTGTAAAAAAAAAAATCTCATAAGAAAAAGAAGAAAAAAAAAATGGTACCAAGTAAAAGAGAAGAGATCAATTGGTACACAAAAAACATAAAAGAAAGGAAAATAATTTTAATTAATTGATAATCATATCTGGACAACAGTGTCGTGGCAAAATGTGATTAGATCAAAGTTGATAAAAGTCATGACCAGTTGTGTAGTGCAGAAAGTGGTTGCTTTTCCCTTGTATAGAAAAATAAAAAATAAAAAACTCCGAAATTGTCGCATCTCTGTTCTTTTTCATTCCGCGTATGAATCTATCTTCCATACCAGCCAGAGCCAATCATGGAAATGTAAGATAGGAATTTTATTTATTTATTTATTTATTTTGAAGGAGGGATAAGAAAATTAAAGATAGGAAAGTTAAAGCAAGAAAGGGGAAAAAAATAATCATAATCAAATCTCAATCAATAAAAAAGTTTCAAATTTCAGAAACTTTAATGCTTATTCTACATCATTAAAAAAAAAAAAAAAAAACTAACTAATATCAATATTTTAAATAATATGTACCTGACAAATGTTAGTTTTAAATATTTATATATTTACCTTAAAATAGTTGAAAGATATGTTTTTTATTATAATTACATATTTATGCAAATTTCATCACATTTTTGTCATAATTATTTGAAATGCAGTTAATTATCTATTAATCATATTTTATTTGTAAAATTCAGATGTTTTTAATAAATATTCTTTCTATAAAATTGTTTTCTACAAACACCCACTTATCAAACAAATAAAATACACAATATTACTAATAAACCAGTCATAAAAGAGCAAACAAATGTTCTAAAAAATATTAATAAACAATCAATGGCAATTATTAAATATTCAAAATAAAAATCCATGAATTATTGTAGAGTAATAACTATTAGCATAATTCAAATCTTATCGAATAATTTAATCGTAAATCGAACAAATGTTTTACCATGGTGTTGATATAAAAAAAATAGTTGTATCTTATCTTTATTTTTTATTCATTAAATAAATTGAATTATTCTAATAAGGAAATAAATGAGGTTGTATCTGATGTTTTACCATGTTGTTGATTAAAAAAAAAAAAAAAAAAGTTGTATCAAATGTTTTACCATGTTGTTGACAAAAAAATGGTTGAATCTAATCTTTATCTTAAGTTCTGGCTAGTGAATTTGAGGTAGACCCAAGTCTTGATTTCATCACCGGATCCAATCCGCGATTTTATCACCGGTTCATGCGGCTGGAAGCTCTTGTTTCTCATTTCATAAGATGCGGTTGAGCATGCTTCGACTTCTCTCAATCCTTATGTTTTTTTGTGGTTTTCGGGTTATGGTGGTGCTTCTGATTATTTCGTGCTTATGGTGTTTAGGTAGGTTGTATTGTGCTAGTGTCAATAATGTGCCTTTTCTGTATGGGTCTTTGTTTGAACTTGTCGATAAAGGTTTGGTTAGAAGGGTGAAAGGTCGATTGTTGTGGGATAAGGGTAGGTCTGTTCGGATTATTCCTTGTCCCTTTTTGTTTTGGCGGGGTCATACTCCTCAGTTCTTGAGATGATTTTCGGATTATCCCCAAAACGCCTCAAAATTCTTCCTTGATGGCCTCGACGAGGTTCCTTAAGCTCTTCGAAAGGGTCTCCGATAAGTTTAAGTTGCGAAAAGTTGATGTGATTACTAAGTTTTTTGTCTTTCGAGGCTTTTTTTATTAGCAAAGGTGTTGGGTTCAGGAGTTGGGTTCAGGAGTTTCATTTTGGTTTGTGGAAATAGTTATTTGGTTGTTAATTGAATGTATTCCCTTACTTGGATGATAGGTTGTAAAAGAGGCTTATGCCTCGGTTGGGTTGAATGAATTAGCTCAGTTGGTTTTTCAAAAAAAAAAAAAAAAATAAAAATAATGGATTTAAATTCATCATTGTTTGAATTTAGAAATACACATTTTTATTAGCATTAATTTCGTTTATATACTTGGAAATACAATGTCAAATCTCTTAATACGATTACATAATTAAGATGCACATAATTAAGGGTTTTTTGATTACTTATTTATTAGATGATGTCTAAACTCATACTTGTAGTCACTTAAATTTCGCAAAAATGCAAATAGAGTAGGCTAGATAGATTAATATGAAGTGGAGTAACCTAAAAAAAAAAGAAAAAAAAAAAAAAGAAAA
Source organism: Cyclanthera cordifolia (assembly GCA_037832605.1). Lineage (NCBI taxonomy): Eukaryota > Viridiplantae > Streptophyta > Magnoliopsida > Cucurbitales > Cucurbitaceae > Cyclanthera > Cyclanthera cordifolia. Next base: position 6,900,328 of record JBBMEG010000018.1, read on the forward strand.
GAGAGAAAGTCATGGACAAAGGTTGAAATTACAATTCAAACTTTACAGACACACCCATAGAGAGACAGGTGGCAGTTGAGAGGAAGAAAAAGGAAAGAACGAAGAAGTGGGGACACGGGCAGAAGGCCGGCAAGAAGCTGACTTTATTTATTTAAAGCTACACACCTCCATGAAAGCTTAAACAAAAACACAAAACACTCTCTCTTTCTCTGGGGGACACTGAAACCATTTTCCATTCCCCTTCGCTGCTTCCCCAGCTTTGCTATTCAGTGGTAGGGAAAGGCTACACACACTCAGGTAAAACTCTCTCTCTCTCTCTCTCTCTCTCTCTCTCTCTCTCTCTTTCAGCTTTGTCATTCACTCTGTTCTCTTTTGTTCTCTCACTAATTTTTGTCACATTCATCTCTTCAACTTCTTATTTATCCGACAGATCTGACTATTTCTCACTACAATTAGATTTTCCATTTCACCATTTTTCTTTTTTCCTTTTAATTACTTCTGGGTGTTTCCCCATTTTTAATGTGTTCATTGTTGATTTGGTGGGCGATTACAGATGCTTTCCCTCGTTCATTCTTTTGGTTTTGCTCTATTTGAGCAATTACTTATAGCCGATTTGCTTCAGTTTCTCAGAACCAGTAGTTCTTTATTATTTTTGATTAAAAAAAAAGGGATAAAAACACAATCATCCATCTTGACATTTGAGAATCGAAAGAGGGAGGCATCTCATTATCAAAATGGTGATATGATTGAATTTCATTTGGGTTTCAATTTCTCTCATTGATACTTTGATTCAAGAGGTGGGTTTTCCCTGTTTTTGGACCTTTGCGCGTTTTTCTGAGGTTTGGGGCCCAATACCATGTGTGAAATTCCAATCAAAAGGGGGGGCAAAAGAAAGTGGAAATTGTCGGTTGTTGTTGTCGGATGTTAATTTTACAGCTGCACTTCATATTCTTTCATGTTCATCATTTCTCAATTTGATATCCTTTTCCTTTAACTGAATACTTTTTTTCCCTTATTTTCTTCAAATCTAAATGGATACATAATTTCCAGATCGAACTAACTGGATCTGTTGTTTATCCATATTTTTCAGTAGGGGTAGCTTTTGCTTTCTGTTGAGTGTTTTATCTGTTTGTAGATTTCAATGGATTTTTTATATGCTTCAGTTTTGTTCGTGCATTTTGAAGAATGGAAGTAAAAATTTTGCTTAGTTTCAGCATTTAAGGAACTGTTAGTGATCAAACAATAGGTGTGAGCATTAATATATATCTCAGATGAGAAGTAATGAATGCATGATTTAGTCTGTGACTAATGTTCTGGGTTTTTTTTTTTTTTTTTTTTTGCAGATTGTTGATTATTGATAAGGAATCATGAAGTACAAAGATGGGAAGCCAGGATATAACTCAGACAAGAATGCAAGAGTTCTCCCAATGACTATTCTGTTGTTTGTGTTATGTGGATTCTCTTTCTATCTGGGTGGAATCTTTTGTTCTGAGAAAGATGGAACCAATGTTAAAACAACCATGGATGTTGGAAAGTCGGTCGCCTCACCGAGGGACACGGCTGTTTCCCCTCTCCATCTTAAACCTGTTGTCTTTCAGGAATGCAGCACTGATTACCAAGATTACACTCCTTGCACAGATCCAAGGGTATTTCCCAGTTAACATTTTTGGTGCTTCAATGATTTTCATATCTAAGAATACCAGCCAATGTGTGAACTTATGTGATCTAATTTGCACTTGTGAGTGCAGAAATGGAAGAAATATGGTCTGCATCGGCTTACTTTCATGGAGCGACATTGCCCGCCTGTGTTCGAAAGAAAGGAATGCTTAGTTCCACCACCAGATGGTTATAAACCACCAATTAGATGGCCAAAAAGTAAGGATGAGTGCTGGTATAGGTAATATTTTTCTCTCATGATGTTCTTTTCTTTTGTAAAGATCCTCCTCTCATCCTATATATAGATTTCAAACTTTGATCTCTTCCTAGTTTCACTGATTTCATGTTGACTGAACTTTAGGAACGTGCCATATGATTGGATCAATAAACAGAAATCTAATCAAAATTGGCTGAGGAAAGAAGGTGAAAAGTTCCTCTTTCCTGGTGGGGGAACTATGTTTCCTCATGGTGTTAGCGCGTACGTCGATCTGATGCAAGATCTTATTCCAGAAATGAAGGATGGAACTATTCGAACAGCCATCGATACTGGATGTGGGGTAAGTCCCACTTTCAAATTCATCTTGTGCTTCCTTCTCATCTTAGCATCTAGAGCAAATTTTAATTGTTTACTTCCCAACAACTTTTCTAGCTTCAATTCAAACTGCTTACTTTTCATGGTCACTTGAGGATATTCTTAATGTGAGGCACCCAAAATTTTGATCCTTATGATATTATCATATTCTAGGTTGCAAGCTGGGGAGGAGATCTGCTAGACCGTGGAATTTTAACAGTTTCTCTTGCACCAAGAGATAACCATGAAGCTCAAGTCCAATTTGCATTGGAACGTGGAATTCCAGCAATTCTGGGCATCATATCGACACAACGACTTCCTTTCCCATCAAGCTCCTTTGATATGGCTCATTGCTCAAGATGCCTTATCCCATGGACTGAATTTGGTAAATTCCTAGTTTTCCAATTATTCATTATCATGTTGAATTTCCTTTAAGAAGAAACATTTAAGCTTAAGCCGACTTTTTACCCCTATCATTAGAAGATTATTTGAAGGTTTTACCAATATACTCAATTGAGTTATGGGGTGGTATTGGATTAGTACGGGTTCCATCTCAAAACCAACTGGTATTTAGTGGAGCAGTCCATTCCATCTATCTTATAAATGTTCAGAGTTTTTCATGTAGGATCCTTAACATGCTCTCTCTAGATGGTGCGCTTTTTGATTCACAGTTCTTGGATCGAGTTATTATTTTGGACTGGTTACACATTTCAGTTTAATAAACTCTTATAGCATATTAGATAACCGGAGGTTTCATTTCAAAATCAACGGATAATGAGTGAAGTAGCCTATTTATCTTATAAATGCTCGGAAGTTTCACCTTTTCAACTTGGGATCCTCAAGAATTGATTTGTTTGTTATGTTTTCTGAAATATCCGATCATTATTCTTTGTTTTTAGGTGGAATTTATTTGCTAGAAATCAACCGAATCCTCCGTCCTGGAGGCTTCTGGATCCTATCTGGTCCCCCGGTCAACTATGAAAACCGATGGAAAGGGTGGAATACGACTGTGGAAGAACAAAGATCAGACTATGAAAAATTGCAGGAACTCCTAACTTCAATGTGTTTCACCCTTTACAACAAAAAAGATGATATTGCTGTTTGGCAGAAATCTCCTGATCCTAATTGCTTCAACAAGATTGCTGCTGATGCTTACCCTCCTAAGTGTGACGACAGCCTTGAACCAGATGCAGCCTGGTACAGTCCATTGCGCACTTGTGTCGTTACGCCCAACCCAAAACTGAAGAGAACAAGTTTGATGGCCGTCCCCAAATGGCCAGAACGTTTGCACACCTCACCAGAACGTGTTTCAGATGCTTATGGTGGCAGTTCTGGTACTTTCAAGCATGATGACAGTAAATGGAAGGTCCGAGCAAAACACTACAAGAAATTGCTTCCTGCAATTGGGACTGACAAGATCAGAAATGTTATGGATATGAATACAGTTTATGGAGGTTTTGCTGCAGCCATTGTCGATGATCCCTTGTGGGTTATGAATGTGGTTTCTTCCTACGCTGCTAATACTCTTGCCGTGGTCTATGATCGTGGCCTTATTGGAAGTTACCATGACTGGTAAAAACAAAAGCATCGCTTCTTCCTTTCCGGCATTACTTTTTGTTTGTTGATATAATCAAATTTACCTATCAACTTAAGCTTTTGGATTAATGGGTAGTTTAACATAATTCAACAATTTTTGGAATGGTCTTCATACGCATACGCTAATTAAAAACTTTTGGTTAACTTGCTATATGGCTAATTGGACAGGTGTGAAGCATTTTCAACATATCCTCGAACTTATGATCTGATCCATCTTGATGGGCTTTTCACTGCAGAAGGTCATAGGTAATAAAAGATGATATGCTTTAATCTTCACAAGTTTCTTGTTTATGTGAATGATTGGAAGGTAGTACAATTAAAAGTGTTTCTCATCACTTTGCATTCCTTGTAGATGTGAGATGAAGTATGTACTTTTGGAGATGGATCGAATCTTACGTCCTAATGGCTATGCAATTATTCGAGAGTCAAGCTACTACACAGATGCAGTCGCCTTAATGGCTAAAGGGATGAGATGGGGATGTCGTAAAGAAGAAACCGAATACAGTACCGAAAAAGAGAAGATATTGATTTGCCAGAAAAAGATATGGTATTCTTCTAGCAAGAAATCAAGATGACAAGCGGACAAACAGAAGCTGGCAAAATCAAGGTACTTATACTTTCAGAATCAAAGAGAAGCAAGGTCAATAGAAGCACAAAGAGATTAGTTTATTTTTACAGAATACTGGGGAAATTACGATATTTCTCCTCTTAGTCGATTGAAGCATCGAGCACTAAATAACGTGGTTATATTTATTTTACGGCGCCTCTTTCATACAGATATATTCTTTTGTAAGGGAGCAAATTGTATGTTATTTTTCTACTTTTCTGCTGTATCATTTTGTGGTCAATACTACTTTTTGTCGTCTACATTGAAGTAACTGATTGGTGGTTGAGGTATCAAATATGGGCTACAGGACACTTTGTCTTTTGACTTTTGATTTGTTTTTTGACTTTTGTTTCATCTTTTTCTTCTGAAGAGCAGAGAGAAGTAAACGGGTTCAATACAAACCATCTAATATCTCTAAAAAACAGGACATTTCAATTAGCATTCAAGCTAAAAAACAATCAGGCGAAGTTGGTCGGCTTTAACTTTGGTCATTTTGATATGTTTTGGTTAGGTGGGTTAACATCCAACTTGCTTATGACCGCAAGTTCAATGAAGATCATTGAAGGTTTTAGTGATAGGGGATGGTTATGGAGAGAGGCCGGAAGCTGGAAGAAGAGGAATATAATAGAATTTATAGTTGGGATACAAACAAAATTGTACAAAGTTGGTTAGAAGAGGAGAAGATTAAGTGATGGTTGGTAGAATGCCTCTGGTGTAGGACGAAGACGTTTGAAGCTCGGAAACAAAAAGTTGTCGTAGTTTTATTAGGTTGTCGATATACTCTCAAGAGAAAAGAAGTTTGATCTAGATGTGAGGTAGACAAGTTGATTAACGGTGTACTCTTAAGAAAAGAAGAGTTAATCGGATATAAATGTAATTTGTGGATATTCGTTCTATCGGACCGATGTTGAACTCTTACGAGAAGATTAGTTAATGTGGAATCTTCTATAGACGATCTGATTATTTGAGGGGAGAATCGGTCTTTCTTCGAGAAGAAGATATAATCCTCTAGCGTCGAATGCAGAAGACAAATCAACATAGAGGTTTGATAAAACTTTGGTGGAAGGGAGGATTGTTGGAATACAAATAAAGTTCTCATACATTGGTTAGAAGATGGAAAGATTATGAGTATATAAGTAATAACACTAATCTCTATTGATGTGAAACCAACAAAGATGAGATATATGCTCAAAATTGATAGTATCATATCAAATGTAAAATTTGTGTAAGGTTCTCAACATTTATCATTTACATGGATAAATGTTTCCCTAGTATTCCTAGTTGTAAGCAAGATTACCATCGTGGCCCGACAACTTACTGTTTCGAGAGAGTAAACAAAAAAATTTAATCAATACAGCTAGAGATAGCTACGGAGTAAATATAAAATTAGGAGGCAAAGAATAGCTTATTAAATATAACCAAAAAGTGAAATATCCAATTTCAACCAATGAGGGGAATAGCAAAGGACAATAAGGATATATCTACCTTAATGTTCTAATACCTTAATGTTCTAATAGTTGAAAATTGAAGTTAATATGCTTTATTTAGTTTTATCATTAGTGGCTACATGAGTGATATAAGCAGTTTAAAATTTTATTTTTGGAAGTGAGAGGTAGTAGGATTTGTACATGATAACAATGGTACGTTAAAACTAGCGAGTATTTCATGTAAAAATGAATATTGCAAGAAATTGGAATGAACATTACATCTAGTTAGAGTATGGTAAACTTACTTGAATAATGATATGCTCAAGAACCAGATGATGTCATGCACAGTTACCATTGTCCCATGATCTACTCGATCGCTTTCAACTATTTCAAAAGTAAACAAGAAATAAAATCTCTACCGTTAAAGATAGCTGCGGGAAAATGGACTACTTTTAGATGAAATGAAATTAGAAGGCAAGAAAATCTTATGAATATAACTAAAATAAATCTTATTTCAACCAATGAGAGGAATAACAGAGAACGATTAATTCAAATGTCTGAAATAAAAAATATACGATATATCTACTAATGCTCTAGTATTTGAAAATTTCAAATTTAATATGCTTTATTAGTTTTATCAATACTTCATGGAATTAGTGAGTTCATGAGTCATTTAAAGCCATTTACAATTTTTATTTTTGAATATGAGGGATAGTATAGTAGCATCTTTACATTATAACTTTAATAGGTTAAAACTTGCGACTATTCCATATAAAAATGAATATTGCAAGAATTCAAATTGAACAAAACATCTGTTTAGAGTATAGTAAACTTAACATATGCTCAAGAACCAGATGATATCATGCACAATTATTGTTGTGAAAAATTAAAAGTAACAACAAAAAGAGGTTAGTTTACACTACAAAGAGAAGATAATAAATTTTTATTTGACTAAAAAGTTTGGAACTAAAAAGATATCGTTGAATCACTTTGCTAATTCAACAAAGATCCCAGTTAAAACACATGAGCATCCAACACAAAAAGAATTTCTAGAGCTTCTTAACAACTACGCTGAATTGAGAATTGGATGAAGAAAATACAGTTTTTACAAGGAATAATCCACTTTACTGTATATAATTGCTTCCGTAGAAAAAAGTACATTAAAGATACCAGTGCCATGCGAATGTGAGGTAAGGTAGACGGTAATTATTGACATAAAACAAATTGACATACCGCAAGATACGGTTACCTGTTCATGAGCTAAGAACTCTCCATACGAAACCTAATAATAGAGATTGAAACTGAGAGAGCTTTTTGCCAAGAAAATATTAATAATAGAAACATGTGTGCAAGTTTGATTTGTCATTGAGGCACCTTACCTTTATAGCTTCCTGACTTTCATAATTCTTTAAGACAACTTCATGTGCACCTCTATTTCATCCATCATTTTCTGGCATGCTTGACTTTGAATCTGTTAAATTAATTGACATGACAATCCAAGACTGTTTTCTTACTCCTATTTCAACTCACATATTTCTGTTTTTTTTAAGGTTTAAAAAACGAAAATTGTGGTTGAGGCTGCACGAACAGCATTGCAAATAGCTCCTTATTGATCATTGCCGCAACAAATAGATATTCCTAATGAAAAATAATAAATAAAATAAATAAAAGCTTCAATCGAAGACAAAATTTTCAGCAATAGCAAAGAGTACTTATTTGTATATCCTAGCTTGTCCATGCGAAGCCGAAATTACACATAGAAACCTGCACTGTGTTGATTGAGACTCAGCAGGTCGAGCTACACTACACTATACCGATAACTTAAGCCATAGCGCTAGTGTTCTAAATTTCAAGAAGGTCATAAAATTATCAGTTCAGTTGATATACTTTTGAAGCCAGAATTCACTTCTACTGTTCCATTTAACTTCTAGTTTTGGACTAAAATCATGTAACAGAACTCGAAAGCATGGTTATGAAGGTACTAAAGAGATCGTGGTTTATACAACTTCAGTACTACGCGTCTAAGCACAAAACGAACACAGAGCATTATAGTGCTCTCTCCTGCCTGATATTTTCACCACTGCCCGATCGAATCTTCGGTATCGGAACGGTAGATGCAAATTTCCAGTGATTCTTGAACATGAACTAATTTCAAATGAACTGCCTATGACCTAGTTCAGGTTCGTTGAAGTTTGAACTCGGCGAAAGACCGAGTTATGTATTCTAATCAGCTAAAATCACAAATAAAAATGAACGAGAGAAAAAAAGTAGACCGAGTTACATTCATAGGAAAAGTATAAAACATAGATATAGATACCTTGAATCACCTTTGCATTCGTGAGTTTGAAGATTCAAGTTCTTCAACGAATTGTGAGTGAGTGTGATCGATAATGCGCTTGAGACCGAGGAGTTTTGAAGACGCTAGATCCTTGAGATCAGATATAGTGCTCAAACTTGAAGTACTTCGAGAAGGCGACTTGAAGAGACCAGCGGCGACTCTGTTCTTCGCAATGTTGGCGTTCTCCGGTGAAGACTTCTTACTTCCATTGCCGTTAATATTTCTGTTGTAGATCGTTGAGTTTAGAGAATCAGTGGTCAAAGGAGGCGTTAACGGCGGCGTTTCCAGAAGCTCCGCCGCTGAGGACCGGCGAGTTCGACCCCTTTTCTTCCCCATCTTCTTCGTTTTCTTGTTCGCTCAATTGCCCTGCGTGCCCTCCTAACCGTTTATAGCTAATTTTGCCGGAATAATTTATACCGAAATGCATTTCCCTCGCTTTTATTGATTTACTTATTTATTTCCAATGGTTGCAATTTTTTTCTTATTTTTGGACAAAATTGTTGCAAATTCTAATCAATATTTAAAAAAAAAAACAAAATTCTTAATCTATAATTCAACAACTAAAAAATTCCCTACGAGATGAATCCTTAAGCACACATATTTGGTGTCACAATTTTTTTTTTTTTTTTTAATATCGTTCAAACAAAAAAATTTGTGACATCAAATGATGTCATATATGTTTTAAGAAGGGTTTATCTCTTATTAAAAAGGAAATAAGAAGAGTATTCAACTGTTCTAAAACAATAGTCTTCCATTTTTCTAGTCTAGACGAAGCCTATCATTAAGAAGTAAAAGTCCCAATTATGCTGAAATGCAAAAAGTCATGGCGTGTAGCCTAACATCCATGAGAGAATCCAACAACTCGTTGCATCCAATCACCTCGACCACGGCTTTTGCATTAGAGATATCTCAACACAAATCTTCATACCCCTTAATCAATCTCCAACCATAAAAAATTATTAGCATTAGTCGTTGAACCAGCTAGTTGACAATCCACAAAAAATGTGTTTACTAACCATATATATGGAGCCCATTCTAATCTTGAATGGTTGCACCAAGATCTATTTTGAGCTCTGTTGGATGACATATGGCATCAACAATATTTGAAAGATAACATAATCACCTCCTGAAAACACATGCAATATACTACCTTTGCCACGGTGCCACTAGGAAAAATTGAAAACATACGAAACCAAATAGAAGCAAATTAATTTAATGGATTGGTTCGATTTTTTAGAATAACAATGGATAGATCGATTTGATATTTTAAAAAATTCAAATATATTTGTTCATTTTCGGTTATTGATGGAATAACTAATATCAAATCAAACCAAACTTAGTATAAGGGAAAAAAATGTTGGTATTTAGATCTAAGGAAAGAACAAAAATTTGGCAAATGCATTATAAATAATATTTTAT
>JBBMEG010000018.1:6919784-6930493 GCA_037832605.1 Cyclanthera cordifolia
ATGGCTTTTCTCACCACCATTTTCTCATCAAATGTCACCCTTCCGGGTTCCATTGCATTCTCCATTCTCGCGGGATCGGTCCCAAACTCCGACGGTAAGAATCTCTGCAAGTCATTATAAATCTTATTTCTGTTATATCATCAAATATAAATTCGTACTCAACTTTAAATATAGTTCAGTCAGACAATAAATAAGTAAAAATAGTCGAAGCACGTATAAATTTTCTCCAAGATTCGTAGATAACATGAGAATGAAGGATATTTCTATCTTCAATATTTTCACAAGCTACTAAATTTTGATATACCTCAAATAAATTGATCACCAATTCATTTAATTTTTAAAAATTAGAGAAAGATTTGAACTTTTAAGTTATGAAGTTTCATATAATATCGTTGAGCTACTGTCGTGGGTGGCAAACTCATTTTCGCCTTTTACTTTCATATCATGAATTCCATTCTTCTTAATATAATTTTAAATTCGTAACCAAATTCTTTTTCTTTTGAAATTTACTTTTTGAAAATAGAATTAGTAAAAAACTCTGTAACAAAACAAAGAAACGGCCTATAGATCGATTAAAGGAAACGTTCTATCAAAATTAATAATAAAAAAAAAAAGTCAAATTATTTATCAAAGAAACTATATACATATATGACTCTTTATGCCTCATTTCATAATTATTTGATTTTTTGTTTTTAAAATTTAAATCTATATTTACGAAATTTTTTTACACATGTCTCATCTTCTCTCTAAATAAGTATATGGATTTTAACTAAATTTCATAAACCAAAACAAGTATTCGAATGATATTTTTTAAAACATAAGTAAGATATAGACATTAAAGTCATGTATTGGAGTAATAGTTGTAAGTTTAAATTTTAAAAACCAAAAACAAAAAACAAAATAATTGTCAAACGGTGCCTTAATTCTAGAGGTTATAACCTTTAAACATAAAACATTTTTAAAAACAAGTAAGAAATGAAGGTAATTAAAGTACTGCTAGAGAGAATTAAAAAAAAATTGTAACCTTGAGATTTCCAGCCTCTTTGATGGCAAGAATGAGCTTAAGTTGGAGAAGAATATGATTGGATCTAATATGAACACCAGAAATAGCACAAATGACAACATCCACAAGCTTGACAGCATGGACAAGGCTATTATGGTCATTAAAAGAAGCACAAACCAAATGAGCTCCTTGTTTCTTGAATGACAAAAGAAGCTCAACTTTCTCAATATCAACTCCTATTTCTTCCCTTTGTAAAACATAAGTTTCATGTCCTAATTCCAAACTTGCCCTCACCAATCTCTTCCCCAAGTAGCCTGTTCCTCCAACTATTAGCACTTTGCTCTTATTTTCCATCTTTAAATTATTTTTTTTTTCTAGATAAATATTTGGAAGTGAAAAGTCTTTGTGGTGGTGGTACCAAAATATATAGAACCCATGTGGATTGTGGGCCCCAAAATGATTTTTATTTTGAAATGTTTTATTTCCTCACCTACAATATTTTTTGCTTTTTCTTTGAAGTGAAGTGAAGAGAAGACCCTTTTGTCTCCTTAATCTTGTAAGCAAGTATTTATAATTTTAAATGAAAAAAAATAAAATAAAATAAATCTTGTTTAATTCATAGAACATTCTTAACAAATTAAATTTCTTTAGTTCACTACAACAAATAATGCTGTGAAAAGGAAAGGATAATGTTTTTTAAACATTAAAAAACAATTTTTTAACGTTAAAATAACGAAATAAGTTTTTTATTGCATTTTATAGCAGACAAAAAACACTATCAAAACATCGATACTTTCAATAACATCGATTTGACCGTGTTTGAAAAAACGCTATCATACGTTTAAGAAAGTACCTTTTTTTTGATGTTATCATATGCGATTTATGGTGTAGACATGCTTTTGGTTTCAAATTTTATACGTTTCTTTTACTTATGTCTCAAATAATTTATATCAATCATTTTTTTTTTTGAGAAAAATTTATATCAATCTTTTATCATATAGTTTACTATTTTATAAGAATTTTATCTCAAAGTTAATACATATTAGAAATTTGAAAGACAGATCCTAAAATCTATTTGATTAAATAGAATAAAAGTTTAATAACAAAATGTGTATTATGTGGAATTTTAAAAGTTTAAACGTTAAACTTTTTTTAAAGAAGCAAAAATCTAACTATTTGAAGTACAAAGACAATCATATATATGATTCGAAATCTATATGTGACATTAATTTGTAGTCTCCATTATTCTTTTCTTGTCTCTGATCGTTGGCCCAGAGAGGGGCGTGATCACCCCGAATATAATGTTAATTATCTATATATATACCAAAGAGAAATTCTTATAAATTAGGTATATATAAATGTCTTGTGAAAGCCATAATAACTCAACTATCAAATCTTTCTGTATTTGTATTCAAAAAAACAGTTTTTTTTGTTAGTGATCTAACTTAATTATTTGTAGTCTCTCTTATAAGAGTTTGATCTCAAGAAAAGAATAATTACATTATTATTTTTTTTTTTTTTCAATACATTTGACATGCAATACCAATCCATTAAGGGATGAACAAAACTAAGTGGGTTCTTTTTCTTTGAAAAGCATCATTATCTCCCAAAAACCAAATGTTCAATCATCTAAAAGCTAAGTGTGGCACAAAATTTTCAAAAAGAAAAGTGTGGCATAAAAAAAGAAAAATATAAAAAACTAAATATTCAATGATGTCCAACCATATATTTTTGCAAGTGTTCCACATATGGGTTTTACTATTGGAGGAAAAATGTTTAATAATTGTTCATTATCTCTTAGGCATTCAACTTTAGTGAGAGCATTATAAGTAGTTAACCAATGTTTATTAGATCAAATATATACTCTTATTTATGGTAATGACAAACATAAAAAAAAAAAAGAATAAAGAGAAAAGAACAATAACATAAATATCTTACGTGGTCGGATGAAACTTACATTCTTGAGTAAATACGGCAAAAATATTTTACTAAAGTTCTAAAATCAAGATTACAACGCAGCACACTCAACACTACCCAAAATCTTAGTTACACTCAAATATTTGAATTCACCAAAATTAATTTTTAAACGTAATTAAAAATTAATATAAAATAATTAAGAAAATATAATTTAGAATTCTATTTGTATTCTCATTTGATCATCCATGTTCTTGGTGAATTTGAACTTGGATTCTGGTTTGAGTTAATATTGATATGAAGAAGAAGGGAAAGAATATATTTTATGTTTTATTAATTTTTTTAAGGGAAAGATAATTATAAAAGTTGAAAAAGAGAAATGTAAGTTGGAAGAAACTTTTTTTTTTGATATGACAATTCTATATTTTATTATAATATTCAAATTTAATTTTGAGAGTTTGTTGCAATATTTATTAAATTTAAGAGGTGTTATTGATCAAATCAATAATTCAAGACCTAATTGTTACCAACTTCATATATTATAAGTGATTTGTGTAATTTTCTCTTAGTTTCAGATGAGATTTTTTTTTTTTTTCTGAGTTTAGCGTATGATTTTTTTTTTTTTAGTTTTTTAGTTTGTTGTTTCAAAATGTCAGTAAAATTTGAGGTGGAGTGTTTTGATGGGAGAGACGATTTCTCTCTTTGGAAGAAGAAAATGTGTGCTCTAGGGTCCAAAAAAAAGTGTCTAAATAATGTTTAGAATGAGATTTTGAACTCGTATTTCAAATTTATATTCACTAAATATTTCTAAAAAAAATTATATCCAAACGAGTTTTTTATTGTAAGCATTACTTCTAAATACTTAATATAAATTTTCATTTGAAATATTTTTAAAAATTACATCCAAACAAACTTTTAATTGTAATTATTACTAATAATTACTTTTAAATATTCAAAATAAATTTTCATTCTTAATACTAATTCTAAATACTCTTAAAAACAACATTTAAACAAGCTCTTGGCTGCAAAATAATTACTTCTAAATACCCAAAATAAATTTTCATTATAAATACTAATTTTAAATACTCTTAAAAACTATATTCAAACAAGCTTTTGACGGCAAACATTAGTTCTAGATACTCAAAATAAATTCTCATTCTAAATACCCTTAAAAGCTCAATCCAAACATTCAAGGCTATTCATGATATCCTAAAATGCATCCTCCGACATTGTTGGAAGTACTTGTGTTAAGGCAAGTACATGATGCAAACACGACTTTAGAGATATATGATGATCAAATTGGATATCCTCCGAACTATGGTCGATGTCTATGAAGACGTTCTTCTATTATATCGAACATTGTTGCGATAAATGATCATAAATATACGCCATTTGTAGGGATAAATGGAAGGAAAACCCCGGTTATCCTTCATTTGCATCCTTGTTGTCATCGAATTCGAAGAAAAATATGTCATCGAAAGTCGCCTGTGTTCATTCGGAAGTTGCCTCTACAAATCATATATAGGATATGTTGATTTAATAAACTTAATTAGCCAAAGATTTTTTCTAAAACCTTTTGAACCAGCTAGTCATGGATTTCTTAACTTGATTCTTTTTAAAGAGTTTAATAATACTTCAGATCAAGATTCGAATTCATGATCTTCGAGTCATTAACATACTTCATTATCAGCTGAGTTTTGTTTTTATTGGCTCGTTTACCCGATTTTTCGTTTCTTTATAACAGTATTATATAATTTGAGTGTATTTCATTTGAAGGCTCCCAACATTTTAAGAATAATTAAAAGAATAGATGAAAATAGAAGATACAAAAATAAACAAATATAAATGTTAGATCATATAATATATATATATATATATATATATGTAGTTGTTGGGATTATTGGTTAAGAAAAAGCTAAACCTAGCCATGTATAAATCCCCAATAATGTGTTCTAAGCTTCTTTTCCAAGTCAATTTTGGTGGTTGTTTCTAGAAGTTGGTAGGTGAGCAAACAATTTAAAAACACCATGTTAAGTCCAAGGGATGACACAGTTCGTTGATAACTTGGGTTCTAAAAGTATGCTCCCTTCAAGATTATATCTGTGACATTAATTTGTAATTTCAATTCATGTTAAATAAATAACGATCATGAATTGCATTATTAGTTGCAAAGTATTATTGGCAGGGTTTTAAAAAGTAGTTATTCTAAGGTAAGATTTTCAAAGTATTATTGACAATAATTAATGATGAGACTTTAATTTTATTTAAAACCCTATTGGGTAAACTTTTTAACTAATCCTTTCAAATAAGAGCTGAGTTTCCACCTAACTTAGTTGCCTGTGCCAATTGGGGTTGTAAATCTCACCTAATATTTTGTCTCCTGATGTTTGTTTTCTAGATTTGCCTCTTCAAAACATGAACCACTAAATTTAGCAACAGCTTATAGTGTATTCTTCTAGGATCTAGTTTTTGGGATTCACAATAAAAATTCATTAATAAATAATAGTATCATATCATACTACTTTAAAGTGTTAAGAAAAAATCATTTTTAGACGATTTTATTCTTACGTCACATACAAACATTCAATTTTATTTAAATTAATTTTTATTTTTTCAAAACTAAAACAATCCATCCCATAAACATTAATTTGTTAGAAAATAGTTTGTGTTATTTTTATTTTTTGTTTATTTATTTATAATTAATTGTACAATGAAGAATAATATATTGCTATTAATTACACATGCTATGAATAACATATCCAATTAATTACACATACTATTAATTGCAAAAAGAACTTCTCAAAAAAAAAAAAAAAAAATTTCATTCATTATATATTTATTCATAATACATATTAGAAATTTCAAAATTTGGAAAGGGAAAGATTATAAGAATTAATTCAAAATAGGATGGAGTAGTTAATAAGTTATAGAATTTAAAAGGTTTTGTAACTTTAAATTTTTACTATAAAAATGGGTTTCTCCCCCATTTGCAACATTTTTCATCTACCTCACTCCATCAAAATTTAAAAATTTTACTTTGTTAGTAACTCTCAAAGTTTCTCAAGCATCTCAAAGGAGGATGATATATTCAAGTTGCAATAGATGTATATATACACAGTACTTTAAAATAACTTACAACATTACAATCTAAAAATTTAACCATTACCCTTTTATTTAATTTTAATTGTCTTTAAATAATTTATTTTCCATATTTAAATTATTGTTTTGTATTATTTTAATAAATAAAGTATTATTTGAATTTTATGTTTACACATGCAACAGACGTTAGTATTTCCTAGTTCTTCGAAATGTTGCTAGACCTAACATAATTTTATTAGAAGAAAAAGAAAGAAATTTTCAAGGAAAATGTCATGCTTATACTTCATGACATGTGCTTTGATCAAGGGGAGAACAAAAGCAAGTTTGTAAAAGAAAAGAAACCTTAACCTAAAAGTTTAAAGCCAATTTTAAATTGCAAGCAAAGCAAAAGAGGGAGAGAGAGAGAGAGGGTTTTGAAAGTTGAAGGCTATAAATAAAAGAAGAGAAATGGTATGAAAATGAAAAGAAAGAAAACAAACCAATAACATAGGAATTTCAAAATGAGAGTTTTGGTGGTTGGAGGAACTGGTTATTTGGGCAAGAGGATTGTCAAAGCCAGCCTTTTGCAAGGCCATCAAACCTTTGTGGTTCAAAGGCCTGAGATTGGCCTTGACATTGAGAAGCTTCAACTGCTATTTTCCTTCAAGAAACAAGGCGCCGTGCTCGTTCCGGCCTCCTTCGACGACTTTCAAAGCCTCGTCGACGCTGTCAAACGAGTTGATGTCGTCATTTCGGCCATGTCGGGTGTCCATTTTAGAAGCCATAACCTTCTTCTTCAGCTTAAGCTCGTTCAAGCCATTCAAGTTGCAGGGAATAACATCAAGGTTTTTTATCTATCTATTTCTTTCCAGCATGTTTTGGAAGTTGTTTTTTTTTTATTCATCAACATTAGGAGAGGCTATTCGAACATTATAGTTACTAAGTTGTACAACATGTCCTTAAAGTTCTGCTCTGGTTAACGTATAAAAGAAGTGGAGACTACAAACTAGTGTTACAGGTCTCACATGTATGTTTCAAACCTAGAATCTTGAAGGAGCACACCTCTCGAGCTCAAGTCTTCAATCAACTGTGCCACTTAGTGACACTAGACTTTACAAACTTTCCTGCAAGGCATAATTACTGAACAAGTCATTACTTCAAATTTAGTTTGGATTTAAAAAAACGTAAGTGTGAGAAAACAAATAATAATTGGAAGTATAAATTAAAAAAATCATGAACGAAATAGTTATTAAACGAGATATAAATTATAATTTTTTTTTTTTTTTTTTTAATGTGCGTAGAGATTCATGCCATCAGAGTATGGAATAGACCCAGCAAGGATGGGGAATGCACTTGAACCAGGAAGAGAGACATTTGATCAGAAAATGAGTATAAGAAAAGCAATTGAAGAAGCTAATATTCCGTTCACTTATTTATCTGCCAACTGCTTTGCCGGTTACTTTGCCGGTAACCTTTCTCAAATGCTCACTCTTGTCCCTCCACCTCATCAAGTTACTCTTTATGGAGATGCCGACGTTAAAGGTAACCCACCCCCACCAACCACACCCCACCATCAAACTATATAGTCTTATATTAACTATTCCCTATCAATATTTTTTTTTATAATAAAAAAATATTAAATAAATATATATACCTACCCTCTTACTTTTTTTTGTTTTTATTTTTATTTTTGTTAAATAAAATATGTGATATGATAAATATGCATATGCCTACCCAAAAGAAGCAAAATTATGGTACCATAATGTTCGGATTTAGTAACTAATTAAAGACATGTTACTACGACCAAAAGAAAATAATAATAATAATAATAAAATAAGTAATTATGTGATGGAAGCTGGTGAGTCAAACATATCCTAAATTATTATACATTAAAATCTGTCGTGAAATGTTTTGAAATAAAAAATATATACACTTTTTTTAATTATTATATGCGTACATACTCTCTTCAATCTAAATACTAATTTTTAAAAATTAATTACAATTATTTTTTTTAAAATATTCAAAATAAATCTTCGTTCTAAATATTAATTTTAAAATATTATTAAAAACTATATTATAAAAGAACAATAAATATTAAAATAAAGGGCATGAAAATTATTGGTGTAATAATAAATTTACAGTGGTGTACGTGGAGGAAGATGACATAGCAACGTACATAGTGAAAGCAGCCACAGATCCTCGAACTATGAACAAAACAGTATACGTTAGGCCTCCGGACAATATTCTCACACAGTCGGAATTGATTCACAAATGGGAATTACTCTCTGGAAAACAATTGCAAAAGAACTCTATTTCAGCTCAACAATTCCTCTCCAAGATGAAAGGTATACTAATTTCCTCTTAAATCTCTCTATATATTTTTTCAAAAAAAAAAACTCTCTTTATTTATTTATATATATATATATATATATATATATATAAAGAAAATAGCATAAAATATCAATATGGTTCCTGAACTTTCATCATTGTTACATTTTGGTCTCCAACTTTTAAAAAATTAATTTTAGTTTCTGAACTTTCAATTTTGTTTCATTTTTGTGCTTGAACTTTCAATATTGTTCTATTTTAGTTTTTGAATTTTTAAAATTTCAATTTTAGTCCATAAATTTTGAGGTTTGTTCTATTTCGATCGCTGAAGTCAAAAAAAAAGTTTTAAATCAGTATTTAAATTTTTCTTCTTATAAAAATTAGTATATTCCTCTGTAAAATTTAAAATTTTCTTCGCATTTTATTTTTTGATTATGTTAGAATTATTAACATTATTAAAAAAAAATTGATTAATATTGACTTAAACTTTACGATAGGGATCAATTTCAAGTTTTTTCAAAGTTTGAGCACTAAAATTGAACTTTTAAAAGTTTAGGGACCAAAATGGAACGAAATTAAAAGTTTTGAGACTAAATTTGACTTTCAAAAACTCGAGTACTAAAGTGGAACAAAAGATGAAAGTTAAGAGAACAAAATAATATTTTTATCCAAAAAAATATAATTGGATTGGGATAAAAAGAATTAGAGTTGGAGATTTTTTTTTGAAGGAAGGGAGGCACATTTTCTCTCTCGTTTCATGCCTAAACTATTGAACTCACAATTTTTTTTTTCTTTTTCTTTTAGTTATTTCGACTATTAAAATACTACTTTCATTTTGATCTAATGTTGTTTTAATTTTTGTATTTAAACGAATAAACGCTTAATATTTATATTTATGATAAGTATTTGTTATTTTTATAAAAAATAATAGTCATTCTTCATATAAATTTTATAAATACATCTAATGTTTTGTTCTTTGCTTTAATCAAATCAATTTCCAATAATATAAATTTTTTTAATTATTATTTGAAAGTCTTAATAACTAAAATTTTATTTTAACCACAAATTTATAATTTATAATTTTATTTTAATTTTTTGAAGATTATTAATTTAGAAAGTTAATGCAGATCTGGACAGAGCACAGCAGGCTGGAATTGGACATTTCTATCATATATTTTTCGAAGGTTGCACAACCAATTTCGAAATAGGGGAGGGAGGGGAAGAAGCTTCTAAGCTTTATCCAGAAGTTAATTACACTCGAATGGATGATTACCTCAAAATATTTTTATGAATATTAAAAAAAAATAATAATAATAAATCAGTTCATGTTGCTAAATTCACTTGTTTTCTTCATTTGATTTCAACTATATTTGTTCCTAAATTTTATAATTATTAAATCATATATTATTTGGTTTCTAGTGTATGATACTATAGAATATTTAGAATTAGTATTTAATAATAAAAATTTATTTTAAATATTTAGAAATAATGATGACAGTAAAAAATTTATTTGGATATAGTTTGTAAAAGTAATTATAATTAATATTTCGAATGAAGATTTATTTTAAATATTTAGAAGTAGATTAACACTAATTATAAGAAAATATATTAAGAAATTAATTTCAACATTAGACTTACCATTCAATTAATTAAACAACTAATATTAACACATAAAAGTAATTCATAAACTAAAAGTATAAGAACTAAAAAAACTAAAGTTAAATAGGTTAGGTATCCGAAACAAAAATTTTAACATTTTTCTAAAAAGATTAACGATACAAAAAATTTATAAAGTGTTAATAGCCAAGAGTATTTTTTTTCAAACCTTTTAAAGTTCAGAGAGATAATTTAAACTAAATTGTACTGGGATAATTTCCCAGCCCAACCCAGCCCAACCCGGCACGTGAGCTACACGCGTGTGGTCTATTTAACTTATTTATTTATAAATTGTGTATATTATGTTTATGTGTATTTACTTTACCCATAATATTTACATATATATTATCATAAATACCTATTGGATGTTTTTGATCTTTTTGATTATTGTTTGTTTAATCGTGTATATTATGTTTATGTGTATTTACTTTACACATAATATTTACATATATATTATCATAAATATCTATTTGATGTTTTTGATCTTTTTGATTATTGTTTGTTTAATCGATTATCTTACTTCAATCGATTATTTTACTTTCCAACCCAGCGTTCTCTTTATTTTATTTTCTGTTTCTTGTTTAATTTTTTTCCTTTTTATTTTTCTTTTCTATTTCCTTTTTCATTCAATTTTATTTTTATTATTTTTTTTCTTTTTTTCACTCTTAAATATTTAACTCTAATTATAAAAATAAATTGTTCAACTTATGACTATTGTCATAAATATGTA
>JBBMEG010000018.1:6932491-6942685 GCA_037832605.1 Cyclanthera cordifolia
GAATATTCAGTTTTTATAGATGAAGAGGAAACCCCCCCCCCCCCCCCCCCTCTTTTTTTTTTAAATTTTGTCAATGCTTTGCCAATGCTGTAGGGATTTTTGTTTATTAAAAAAAAGAAAAAGAAAAGTAGAATGAAATCATAGTATTGCACAACATGTAGCATCTTTGACGTGAAATATATAAAGTTTTGACCAATTTCACTTTCAAAAGACAATTAACCATTTATAATCAATACTCATTATCTTCTAAAGTATTGTTTTTTCAGCATTTTTTAATTCAAAAATAGTATGTGTTTAATGCCAACTTACATATATACGGTTGAAGGACTAATAAAATCTAACCTCGTATTCAAAAATAAAAATATAAACTCAACTTACCTTATATATTATTGGTAATTCGTTTGAATATTCTCATCCCTAATTGTTAAATTAACAAATAAAATAAACATAGTTGAAATAAAGTATTATGAGCTAATTCACTAATTATTATAAACATTAACATAAACACGAATTTGATTATTATAATCCAAATTATTTAAGTCTCAACATTTTATTTTACCAAATCTTAACCCAAAATGTTTATAATATTTGTTTGCAAAATTATAAAGTGATTATTTTGAATGATTGATTTTTGATTATAAGAAAAAATTGACGTAATAATTTGTTTGAACGAGATTTTTATATAATAATTGTAAAAACTCATTTTTAATAACTGCTGTTTTAGCTAGATTCAAACAGGTAACATTTTTCATATGAGTTACATTTAATTTTTTTTTTTTTTTTTTTTTTTTTTTAGAAAATAGTTAGATTCAATTTATAATAGTTATAATTCATGGGAGAGCTTAATTTAATATCTCCATTTTATATACAATACACAAGAAAAATCAAGAATATTTGTCAAACAAAAAGAAAAGAAAAATCAGAATATGTAAATTTAGGAAAACTCGGAGCATTCATATGGAGTGTGGTTGAAAGTTCTATAATGAATTGCATAAAAGATACGATACGTTCTCTTTTTCTCATTAATATCTCTCTCTATAAACCAAACCCAAATTTATTCTCTCTATATTCATCGGTCCAAACCGAAGAAATTTACTAAAAAGGGAATTCGAGAAAGGTGGTAGAGAAAGAAATTATGCATGGGTTAAGAATTTGCTCATAATCTCTTCTTAGTCTCAATCCCCTATTGTTTTTCTAATCGTTCTTCCTCGCCTCCGCCGCCGCGTCCTCAGGTATGAACGCTGGCGCCCTATTTTCATCGGTTTTGCTTGGTCTCCGGTCGCCGGCATTGGGCGTTGACGGGTAAAACCAAATGCCGATGACTTATTTTGTTGTTTTGGTGTATTGGGTTTCTGATTGGCGTCTATTTTAGTATTGGGTTTTGTTCTGATCGGCGTTTTGAGTTCATCGTGCGGCGTTTGAGGATTTGGGTCTCTGAATTTTTGGTCGTTGGGTTGGGTTGACTTGTGGCGAGAAAGATGAATATGAGAATTTTCACTACTGAATTTGATAGGTTTCTGTGTTTACATTTGATTTTAAGTTTAAATTTGATAGGTCATTAAAGTTGACTTGGACGACTTGAGATCTTTGTTTTGAGTCTATTAACAATTTAATGTTCTAACGAGTGAAGCTATGTTCAAGTTGGCTGGACAGACTTAAATTTGGGTAGATTGGGAAGTATGTAAATAGTGCTAACCAAATTCGTTAAGTTTGGATGTGTTTGTGATTTCTTTGGATGATATCATTTTCATTTTTCTAGACAGAACACTCATTTGAGCTTAATGATCTCTAATGTTGTATTAGCTTGCATGGTTTTCTTCATTATGAGTCGAGTTGCTCATATATCTTATAAATGTGGTTAGTTTTTCTTACGTTTTCAAAGTGGAATTCTCGATGAAAGTAAAATAGACATTACTATCATGTAATCTTCTTCTTCCTCATCCTCTTTGTTCTGTATTTGAAAATATGGACTTGTCTTATATTCGTGCATTTTGTTTGAGTTCTCTTGGATGTATAAATCAACGTGAAAACAGGTCACCCATCCTTATTGGTTGTTATCAGAAACTTACTCTATTTATGCTATTACGATCAACGCAACCTTCTCAAATCGGTTCTGTTTTTTTAGCTTTATTGATCAGTGTATTCTTTATTGTTTGTCGTTGTGTAGTTACGTGTGATATTTAAGAGCTCTTGGCCAGTGTTTTGGAGATGTCTTGTTCTTGGCATGGAACCTGATTGAATTTGTTTTGCTTGTCTGCTCTAGCTTTGTGGTGATAACAAGATTGAAGCTAATTATGGTTAGCTTAAGAAGGCGTAAACTACTGGGACTTTGCACTGGTAAACATTACTTTTCAAAGCTTTTGAGAACATGTTATTTCTCTTGAATGAGCTCATAACATAAGGCTTCTGCCCATTTTGCTTAGGCTATTCAATTAATTTGTTGAAATAAGTACTGAGTTTTTTTTTGATATCTTTGAGTATCCGAGCAAGCTTATAAGCAAACCCTACAAATTTTGATTGCGAAGAAAATTCATAAGAAATTAAGTGACCACCATGAATTGAACTCATAACAGCTTAATTCTTCAAGTTCCTTTTAACGACTAGGTCAATTCATGATAATTTAAAAATATATACGCATATATATACCTATTTTTTCTCTTTTGAGTTGTGCTCTTGAACAAAGTAGACTCAGAGGAATTTAAGTGATCATTTTTCAATTTGGGATTTGTAGGCAAAAGCTCATTTGTTGCTCCAGTTCCAAAGTTTTCTGAAAATTTGACCGCTGAAGATCATGTGCATTGTTCAAACTTCCTGAGCGTCCATCCCATTTGTTCGGACAAGTTTAACAAGATAAAAGAGGTCAGTATACTTTAAGATTTCCATTTTCCTTAATCACATCATTGTTGTTAATGAAAGACCTAGCTACCTTTACTGTATTTTTTTTTTGGAAACCGGGAAATCGAACTTCACTTTAGGGGTAACCACGCCACCCCCGTCCCTAGGCTAGGCACCAGAAGACATTGAAAGAATAGAGTGTCTACAAATTAATGTCTCTAGTGAATCTTGAACCTGAGAGCTTTAGTGGAGCACACCTTCAATACTTAAGCTTTCGACCACCATGCCACCTCTTGGAGACAAATTTACTGTGTGGACCTGTAAATGTCTCTCACTTTAGAACCTTGTTTCTTCCTTTTTGTTTCATAGCTTAATTGGCCGTCAGTTTTTGTACTTAATATTCTTTATCTAAGGCAAAATTATCTGTAAAATTCCACACGTCTTTTAGAAATTTTAATAACTATAATATTGTCTAACTTAAGCATAACCCAACTGGTTAAGATATACACTCTCCACCATAACTAAAAAATAACAGTAACTATCTTGATGTTACATCTATGCAGAAGGTTGTATGTGATTCCCTTCAATAACGTGCCATTCATTTAAAGAAAATATTACTAGTAATTCCAATTTTTATTTGCAACATCTACTTATAGAGCTCGATAGCTTATTATATTATTTACCTTGATACTTAATCTATTTTAAGAAAAGTATAGGATATAAGTAGATCTTGCCTCCCCAAGTCAACCCTTGAATTATGGACATTTTGTTATTGATATAAGGTTCATGAGATATACCGCCTGACCCTACAACATTGGGATGTCAAGAAAACTAATAAAAAATAACGGAATAGATTATTAATAATGATATGAAACAATTTGATGACATTGAGTATAGTAATCTGCATAATGTTAATCTCGATGAAATGATACATGTTTGGGCACCATAGCCGAACTCCGCCTTCTGATAATGGTACCTTTAAAGTTCAATATAAAACCTAAGTTTTGTGGTCTTGCACTTACTGGAATTCTACACATGTTCACCATGTATGTTCTAAAAAAAAGGCTAATAAATACTTTTTTTCCTTTCTTTTTTTCCTCCCACTGTGAAAATGCTGTGACATTTGTACTGGATACTCATCTTGATAATATGACATTTTTTCAGGATCCTATTGCAAATATAGAACCTGAACCATCGAGGGTATCTGTTTTGGATACATCTAAAGAGAAACTTGATGAGCCAGTTTCAGGTTTGTTTGGTTTCAAATCATTTCTAC
The DNA here is from genome assembly GCA_037832605.1 of Cyclanthera cordifolia. Classification (NCBI taxonomy): domain Eukaryota; kingdom Viridiplantae; phylum Streptophyta; class Magnoliopsida; order Cucurbitales; family Cucurbitaceae; genus Cyclanthera; species Cyclanthera cordifolia. The sequence goes on from JBBMEG010000018.1 coordinate 6,936,603, forward strand.
ATATTTATGAGTTACATGTTTGGATGTGATATTTTTTACGAGTCACCTCCACAACAATCATTCGAACTTATTATGTCATGATCAAGGATGCATGTCAATTATTGTTAGACTAAACCTACTCTGACTTATCTCATTAGTTGAATTCTAGAAAGTAATGCGTCTAGCCTACTTGAGTATCTCGGTTCAATCTTACGACCTCATGGTCGAAGATAGTTGTCAGTTTCCGTTATGCTAAGCTTACTTTGGCTTCTATTCTCAATAGTTGAATTCTATAAAATAATGGGTCTAGACTACATGAGCATCCCAATTCTTCTTCTTTGTCAACGAATCCTGCTTACTTCACAAGGAATAGATTGGTTTCTTTTTTTTTTTCTCTCTTCTTTCTTTCTTTCTTAATTCACTCCTTTTGGAGTTTATATATGAATTTGTATTCCTTTTCATTATATCAATGAGATATTGTTTCTGATCGAATTTTTTTTTTTAATTATGTGACTGGCCCAATCTACTTCATAATCTGTCTTTATAATTTATGAAAATTTGTATTATGACTCGAGCTACACCTGCATGCTACTGTATTTGTTAGTTTATATAATTAAATTTATTCCAACCTAGCAGTTCAAGCTTTTAGGTTGATTAGTGATGTACATAGTTCAACATGGTACCAGAGTAAGAGGTCGTGAGTTCGAACCCTTATCAAGTCGTTTGCTCTCTATTTAAAATTAAATCATTCGTACATTTTTAAAATTTCCTAAATCCACAAGTGAAGAGGAGTGTTAGTTGATATAATTAAATTTACCTCAATCTACCAGCTTAAACTTTTAGGTTGATTGGTGATTTACATAGTTCAACAGTATTTGCAGAACTGCCCGTAAAGCGCAGAAAGAAACATCGGAGAAAGAATTTTCCCGATGAACCTTTCGTAATGAGAGGCGTATATTTCAAGAACATGAAATGGCAGGCTGCTATAAAGGTTGACAAGAAACAAGTACACTTGGGAACTGTAGGATCACAAGAAGAAGCTGCTCATTTGTATGACAGGTAAAATATTGAGATGTCACATAACATGTTTAATGCTTTATTGCTTACAAGGTAAAAATCTTATTCCATTTAAACTACATCATCATGAGCTGATCTTTAGTCTTGCCATTTCAGAGCTGCTTTCATGTGTGGAAGGGAACCTAACTTTGAGCTCTCAGAGGAGGAGAAGAAAGAATTGCGAAAGTTCAATTGGCACGAATTCTTAGCTATAACTCGCAACGCTATTACTAATCGAAGTACGTCGCTATTCTTTTCAACTTAAACAATGTTCCTTTAGAGATCATTTGAGTTACTTATCATCTTGTGGTTCAGAACAGAAGAGGCTCGGCTCAGAATCAAAGAATTCTAAACTTGCTTTGTTGGGGAACGGCGACACCAACAAATTAAGACAGGTTGAGTTCAATGACCTCTCAGTTCCAGAAAATATGGAAATTCAGGAAGAAAAAGTTTTGTTTTCCCATATCTAACATCTCTGTAGTATGGAGGCCTGTGGTTGGGCAAATCAGCCTTCTAATTTGCTTGGATGTATATCATTTTAGTGAATTGGGGTGCGTTTTGGTTATTTTGGAAAAGAATGGTGCGGAGAGGAGTGGAGAAATTAATGGTAGTTGGAATAGTCAACTACTCGTTTGGAGATTCATGTTAGTAGTGGTTGGATTTAACTACTTGTTTGGGAATTAGTGTTAGTAGTGGTTTAATGATAGATTTAATGTGAAGTTTGACGAAGGGTTTGATGATTGGTCAAGAGCAGTTGTTTACTACTAAATACAAAGAAACGATTTTTGAGAAGCAGTAGTTTATCTCTCTTTTTTTATCAAAAACAAACATTTAAGCAAAACTTTTAAGCTTTGAGCCAATTGAAAGAGGGATACCTGGTGATAGTCGATTCGAGAGTGTGCTTAAGCTTTTCCGGACTCGAAATTCATAGCTTCAGCTATCTCATGTTGCAGTGAAGACATCACTTAGATCAATGGACATTGTTTTCATGGAGGAAGAAGATGCCAATTTTACCATTGTATGTTCATAGTTACATGCCTTTATTGTTATTATTTGAAGGTCTCCTCCTTGTATCCCTCAAATAATTTGACATTTTGTTTTCTAATTATTTTATTTAGAAAATTGAAATAAGTGGCTATTCAAATGCCATTAAAATTCTTTTATCATACTGTTTATCACTACTAATGATTGAATTGATTTATTACTGTAGTCTCCAGTTTGGCCTCCCATTAGAAAATTATTCAATTTAGATTTCAACAATAGAACCAGGTTAAATATTAAAACGATCAAACATTCGAATCTGCTCATCGTGAAAGTTCGAATCTCTTTCTTTCAAACTCTTCAGATTCTGTTTGATAACTATTTTATTTTTTGTTTTTAATTTTTGAAATTTAAGTGTACAACTAGTATTCGAATGCATGAAATTCATTATTTAAATATCTACCGTTTACTTGTGTTTTGAAAAATCAAATCAAATTTGAAAGTTAAAAAAAATAGCTTTCAAATATTTATTTTTATTTATGAAATTTGGTTAGGATATGTCTACTTTCAAATTAAATTATATGTAAAAAATTTGAGTAAATACAAGTTTAAATTTTAAAAACTAAAAATAAAAAATCAATATTAAAATAAGTTATTATAGTAGTTTAAATTAAGTTATTAGGATATGTCTACTTTCTTACGAGTTGATGTTGAAATAATCATTTCATCAATATTTATAACAATTTAAAATTAGTCTAGTTATTATAATAGTTTAAATTAAGCCGTGCAATTAACTTTCTTTTTTTTTTAATCATTACAACCAATTGTCCCACATGTGAATGAGAGAAAAAAAGAAAAATTAGATTTAAATGGGATGACAAGCACTTCTATTGGTATGAGCCTTTTGGATGGCAACAAAAAACAAAATGATGAAGATAATACCTAAAGTATATAATATCATATCAATATGAAAGATCATGCAGAGGGTAGTTGTCCTTGTAGTCTTGCTTAACAATTTTGTTTATGACCAATAGAAAGAAACAATGAAGTGATTGAGAGATTCATACCTATCCTAATTCTCACTTGTGTTTAGATGTGGAAATGCAGAATGATTATTTTGAGTGACTATACCAACGTATTTAAGTGTGATTATTTAAAGATTAGTCGTAATTCATTAATAGCGTCAACCCACCTGCCCCCCACCGAGGTTACAAGTAAAGTAATAAAAGAGACTTATGAATAAGGGTGTTCATCGGTCGATCGGTGTCCGTTTTTATGAAAATTGACAATGAACGTACCTTATCGGTTAATTTAAAAACGAAACCGAACCGAACGGTCAGTTAAGTCAGTTAATTCATCTTTTTATCTTTTATTAATTTGTTAATTAAAAACATATTCATCATACAATATTGTATTAAAATTTTGAAAATTAATTTTAAAAAATGAATATATAAAATATATTTTAGAAACATATTTAAAATTAAATTGATTTTACCATAATTTAATAATATATCTAATTAATTATATGAAAATTTTAATATTTTATAAAAGAAAATTTTATTAACCGATTAACAAAATTTGATTTTTTTTTTTTTTTTTTTTTCTTTTTTTTAACTCACACCAAAACGGACCCACCCCTACTCATGAGTATTTTCTTTTTACTTTAATCTATAACTTTTAACTAACTTAACGATACTTCGAACAGAGTGGACGAGACACGTGTCCGATCGTAACGAAACGAGCACAGAACAACCTCTTGTTCACAAAAGAGTCATCAACGACCACTCAACAACTTAGATTTATAGATTCCCACAAAAAAAGAAAAAGAAAAAAAAAAAAAAGCCCTCTTCAAGCTTCCCAGTTTCTGTGATTACACATTTCCATGGCAGTCTCCTTCGCCGCAACCCATCTTTCATTTTCCCCTCTTTCTCTTTCCAATTCATTTCCATCCTCACATTTTCGTTCTTTCCCTTCCAAAATATCCTCCATTGCTTTCAATGGAAGCTCTTCTCCAGCCATTCATAAACTCAACCCCTCCTTTTCCAATCGGAGGTTCTTCCCTATGGATTCTCCTAAAAATTTCACCACTTCTCGTGAATTTCTTCTTCCGAAATCGGCGGCTTCGGATGGTTCTACCACTTCCCCCACTCTCTCTCGAAGTGTAAGCAATTTGAGGATGATTTGGGGGTTTTGTTCTGTTCTTGTGGTTTTTGTTGGTTTGTTGTTTGATTTATTTTGTTTATGCACATTAGGTGTTCGACGTAATGCATTTGGTTGTCTCACTTGGAATTATTCTTGCGACGGATAAGCTTTTGAAAAATGCTTTTGTTGCTGCTGCGATTAAGTTCCCCAGTGCATTGTTTGGGATGTTCTGTATCTTTTCTGTTTTGTTGGCTCTTGATTCTACTGTTCCGTCGGCTGCTACTGGCGTTATGAACTTCTTCGAACCGGCTCTCTTGTTTATCCAGAGATGGCTTCCTTTGTTCTATGTTCCTTCCTTGGTTATTTTGCCTTTGTCGGTCAAGGATATTCCTGCTGCTTCTGGGATCAAAATTTGCTTCATTATAGGTACATAGTAATTTTGTCATCATTGAGTGTGAGAACATATTTAAGCAAATTTAAACTGGTTTTTCATGTTATTTGGGGTGATTTGGTGATTTCTATTTCGTGAGGTTACTGTTTTGGAAAAGTGAGGAGACCTCACAACCTTTATAAGTAAGGTGGGCTTAATCCTTGAATCTCATGTATCTAATATGGTGTCGGAGTCCATAAAATCCAAACAGTTATTCAAACCAATAAACTGAAATTGAGATCTAACTCAAGATTGGTGAATCCAAAGAAGTACACCATATTGAAAAAGTGGGAAGGCCTCATAACCTTTATAAAAAACATGGACTACTCCTATCGTTGCCAAGTATCTGACATTATTTGCTTAATGTTTTCATTATTTCTATCACCCCCAGCAAGGTACCCCAATTGGTTGACGTCCCCCGTCTTTGAGAAAACCTACTTAATGGTCACGTGTTCGAATTTTCAATTGAGTTTAATAAGAAAAATCATTTATGTTTTTGTTTGTGTTCTCAAATCACTTATGCAAGTACAATTCTTGTTTCTGTATAAACTAGATGGCTATCTATTACTTTGCCTCTCTTCCTTCTCTGTGGCTGTGTGAGTTTCAGTTTAATGGCTTACCCACTTCCATTCATTGGTTCTTTGCAGTTGTAGGTTGGCTAGCCACTCTGTGTGTTGCAGGATATACGGCTATAGCTATTAGAAATATCGTAAAAACTGAAACCACTGATGCTGAGCCTATGAATAAACCACCTCCCTTTTCTTCAGTTGAAGTTTGGAGTTGGGCTGCAATTTTTGTGGTTTCTTTTGTTTCTGCTCTATTTTATCCGACCGCGCTAGGGACAAGTGCTCGAACGTTCCTTCCGTTCCTCCTTGCATCGACCGTGTTAGGCTACATTGTTGGTTCTAAGTAATGTTTTGTTATCCTTTAACTTTAGAAAGCTGAGAAATGACAATATACCATTTTCTTTCTTTTGGGAAACTCAGTTAATTAAAACTATTTACTTATTTTTAAATGTATCTTATGGTTTGTTGATATGTGATTGTCAGATTACCAGGCAGCGTGAAGACAGTTTTCCACCCAATCATCTGTTGTGCCGTCTCTGCCGATCTCGCTGCGTTTGCTTTTGGTTACTTTTCCCGCTCCGGCCTTGATCCAATTCTAGGTATCGTCTACAGCAAAGAATGTTTTTCATTATGATTTGATCTCTCTTTCATTGCCAGAAACCAAAAAGATATTGAAATTTGTGATTATGTTAGACACAAATTGATAGTTTAGGCCCCATTTGATAAAATTTTGGGTTTTGAAACTTAAGATGGTTTTTATTCAAATTCTCTACGAACAGGTTCATCTTCCCTCAAGGAAATATATGAATTCAACCAAATTCCAAAAACCAAAACAAATTTTTAATTTTTTAGGCCCGTTTGATAACCATTTCGTTTTTTGTTTTTGAAATTTAAGTCTACAACTACTACTCCAACACATAATTTTTATG
>JBBMEG010000018.1:6942785-6961853 GCA_037832605.1 Cyclanthera cordifolia
GCCCGTTTGATAACCATTTCGTTTTTTGTTTTTGAAATTTAAGTCTACAACTACTACTCCAACACATAATTTTTATGATTTTAATTCTACATCTTGTCTTTTTAAAAACATACCAAAAATTGAAAGCTAAAAAAAATAGTTTCAAATGACTTGTTTTTGTTTATGGGATTTTGGTTAGAATTCACATACTTATTTAAGAGATGATAAAACATTAAATACAAACATAAATTTTAGAAACAAAAAACAACAAACGAAATGGTTATCAAACGGGATCTTAGTTTTCAAATTTTTGTTTATTTTAAAAAATATAGGTAAGATATAGATATCAAATAAGAAAAACTATAGATTGAAGTAGTAGTTGTCGGCTTGATCCATGTTAATGGGTTGCTAAGTGATGTTTTACATGGTTACTTGAGCTCACTCCTTTTTTGAACTGAGCTTTATCATTCACATCTTACGATTTTGCAAGTATGCTTTCCCCATCTTTGAAGAATGATAATCCTCTGTAAAATTTCAGCTTCATATTTGACAAAAGTATCATCTAACCCTGGAGCTGGTGATATTTTAATGGGGTTTTTGGGATCTGTTATCCTCTCCTTTGCTTTCTCAATGTTTAAACAAAGAAAGGTAATCTTTTTCTTTTTCTCACATTCATTGACTTGTTTTGATTCTTAGAAAGCCTAAAACTCTTCAATTAAGTTGAATATTAATCTTTGCATCTGGTCGTGAGTACTTAGTGATCTTTCAAGTCCCATGGAGCCTTCATTTTTATTCCGAGTTCGACAACGTGTAGAGATAGGAATTTAAACGTTTGACCTCTTAGTTGAGTATGTATGTCTTAACTAGTTGAGCTATCTCAGGTAGATCTCGTTTAAGCTTTTAATAAGAACATTCAAAATTGTAAAATAAGGGATGAACAACCTTCACTCTTAATTTTCTTCTCTCCTTTTGTTAGTTGACATAATTAAATTTACTCCAACCTATATGCTTAAGCTTTTATGTCGATTGGTATTTTACCTAATTTAACACCTTTTGACGTGCAACATAACAAACCAACATGTATCGAAGTCACTATATTAGGCCTGTTTGATAACCATTTTGTTTTTTGTTTTTTGTTTTTGAATTTAAACTTGTATTTACCCAAATTCTCGACATATGGTTTCATCTTCCTTTAAGGAAGTAAATCCATCCTAACCCAATTCTTAAAACCAAAACAAGTGTTAAGAAACTAGTTTTTTAGATTCTGTTTGATGACCATTTGGTTTTTGAAATTTAAGCTTATATATAACTAAATTCTCTATATATGTTCCATCTTCTTTTTAAGTAAAAATATGAATCCTAACCAAATTTCATAAACCAAAATAAGTATTTGAAAGCTATTTTTTTAGCTTTCAAATTTTGGTTTTGTTTTTTAAAACACAAGTAAGATGTAGGCATTAAAGTCTTGAAAATTATGGATTGAAGTAATAATCGTAGGATTAAATTTCAAAAACCAAAAAAAAGAAAGAGGTTATGAAACGAGGTCTTAGCTTTCAAATTTTGGTTTTCTTTTTAAAAACATAAGTAAAATGTAGAACTCAAAGTAATAAATACCATCTGTTAGAATATTGGTCTTAAGTTTAAATTTCAAAAACCAAAAACATAAAACCAAATGGTTAGACCTTAGTGTTTCTCTTTTGAAATATGTCTTGTGTTTTGCAGCTCGTTAAGAGGCATGCGGCTGAGATTTTTACCTCTGTCATTATCTCGACTATATTCTCGTTGTACTCAACTGCTCTCATCGGACGTTTTATCGGATTAGAACCGAACTTGACCGTTTCGATTCTACCAAGATGTATAACTGTGGCGTTGGCACTAAGTATTGTCACTTTTTTTGAAGGTACTAACACACAATTACAATTGTCTTGTAATTAAATGTAGGTTTATATACAACTAATATATATATATATATATATATATATATATAGTAATAGCTATTTAAAAAAGATAATTAGCAAAATACTTATATGCTTATTTTATATCTGAACTTTTTTCTTCTGTATGATATTCAACCAGCTTATAGCACAAGTTAGTGACATTTTTGTTCTTTCCTGGTTGTAGGCACAAATGCATCTGTCACAGCTGCTGTGGTCGTTGTAACTGGTCTAGTTGGAGCAAATTTTGTTCAAGCAACCCTTGATAATCTGAAGTTTCGTGATCCTATCGCTCGAGGAATCGCAACTGCTTCGAGGTATGTGTATGCCCCGCCATTGAATCATTGTAGCAGGTTTAAAGAATAATAGCCAAAATGAAGAAGTTAGAAAGTATAGAGACTAAACTGTTATTTAAACCTATAATTTAAAACATGCATTCATTCATATGGTAGAGTATCAGCAACCGGAGAGGGACAAGGGGTTTAACTCGATTCCTCGAGCTCGGCTGCTCGTAAACTAAGAAAGTCATCGATCTTCATCAATCACCATAATGTTATGCATTGTTGTCTATAACCGAGTGACTCTACTTGAAATTTAATGTGTTTACCACTGAGTTCATTCACAATTTTGTATTGTGTTTCAGCGCACACGGGCTCGGAACAGCGGCGTTATCGGCCAAGGAACCCGAGGCTCTCCCATTCTGTGCCATTGCCTATGCTTTGAATGGAATTTTTGGGTCTTTGCTTTGCTCACTTCCATTAGTTAGGCAAAGTTTGGTTGCAATTGCTGGCTGATACAGAGCCAGTCTATTTGCTCAGTCACTTGTAAGCAGGGAAGCATGTACCTTGTACAGGGAAGGACATGCTGATTTTCAAGTTAATTTATTTTTTCCATCAGCATATTCCTTATTTTAAAGGAATTTATTTTTAGTTTTCCTTTTTTTTTCTTTTGGCTGTTCATCTTCAATTGGAAGCCCACTTTTGTATGTATTTGAACAAAAAAATGATTGATGGAAATGTCACTTTTTTCTTTACTATGATGCATGTTCCTTTATTTAGTTTTGACAGATGATATTTGAACGTTTAAAATTCTACTAACAAATTTTAAATAATAAAATTAAACTTTCCATTTTTGGGGAAATTTTAAATTTTGACTGATAGATTTAAAATAAGAGAGAAGAGTTCAAAAATTTTAATCATACATAGTGAACGAGTTTAGTGATTCTATACTTTCACTATGCTCGTGAAAGTTTGTTTGTGGCTTGTAATATAAAAGAAAACATCGAAGAAAAACTTTTTGATTTTCTTTTTTTATCAAACATCTCTTGGGCGATCGTTAATGAAAGATAAATTTAAAATAAATATCATGAGATACCTAAAAGAGTCATGAGGAACAGAACACAACTAATTGGCTGACTAAATTATCCTCATTAATAAAAAAAAAAAAGTTACAATAACTATTACGAGGTATGAGGGGAGGAGATGAATACGAGCAGTCGGAAGAACAGCTCTCTCAGAAGTAACCAATCCAAAAATGGATGGATTTGGTAGAGTGTCAATCCCAACACTAGAATCAAGTTAAGTGAACATGGAGATGTCGGTTGAAGCTCTTAATTGCAAGATCTTTGACTGTGCTAACTTAAAAAATTAGTAATGAATATGAATTTATGCACACATATAAAAATAATTTTATTGACCATAAATATTAAACAATGTAAAATACTTATCTCCGGATAATAATGAAGATATAATAAATAGATTTGTGAAGCGTTTTCTTAAACAAAATTTAAAATGGTAGATCCAATTTTTTTTATGCAAACAAATGTTATTATTATTTTTTTAAATTTTAGAATAGTTCAAAAGTCAAAAAGTCAAAACCCTACAAATCCTCCTAATTTCCTCTAACACAATTGGCCCTTCCGTTCGCTGCTTTTCTTCGACTCGACCTGAGCAAAGCTCCTAACCCCGACGCCGCCATGGTTGGAAAGCTCAAAGAAGACTCTAACGTCAGCGAGCCGGTGGCCCAAACAGAGTTCCAAAAACCAGACAGGAAGGCCGAGAAGAAGAAGAAGAAGAAGAAGAGAGATAGAGATTCGGGTTGTCAAGAGGAGAATGAAGTTAGTTACGAGAAGAATGTACAGGAAGGAACTGATTCAGAGGTTCACAAGAAGAAGAAGAAGCCGAAGAAATCGAAGGACGAAAAACCAAGCATCACAACCTCCGACGCGAAGGAAGAGCTTAAGACGGATGAAACTTCTACCAGTCGATCCGTAGTAGTCACTGGTAAAGGTGTGGAGGATGCGAAGTTTGCTTCGATCAATTCGTTTGACGAAGCGCAACTTCCAGATAAAGTATTGGAGTGCTGTCGAACTTTCAAAAGTCCGTCGCCTATCCAGTCCCACGCTTGGCCGTTCTTGTTGCATGGTCGGGATTTTATAGGCATCGCCGCCACTGGATCTGGTAATACTTGGATACGGCTATTAGCATTTTATGAAGAGATCGTAATCATATTGTGTAGAAGTAGCTGATCTTTTTGCTATCTGTGATTTCAGGCAAAACTCTGGCGTTTGGTGTGCCTGGTATTATGCATGTGTTGAACTCGAGGAAGGGCAAGATGTTGAAAGGTCGGACTCCTCTCTGCCTCGTTCTGTCACCTACAAGAGAATTAGCTCAACAAGTATGTTCTTACATAATTGAAGTCATTTGAATTTTATATTTTAATGACAGACTGCATCTAATTCGATTTCAATTTTTTAATCACTTATAATTTCGTTTTATTTTCCCCTAGCTTCTTCCTACCATGGAAGAGAAGGAAAACTGGATTTAAATATCATCTGAACAGTGAGAAATTAGGCAAACTTTTATGACATGAAGGGCTGACATGCTAATGGTTTTACTGGCTTGAACCCCTTAAATTATGTTATTTTGCTTTGTTTTCTGGCCTATACTAGTGCTACTTTTGGGATAATTCATCTTGAGATTTAACGTACTTACAAGTTGAATTAAAAATATCTAAGCTTGTAGCTATCATAAGGTGACATCAGTTTTCTGAGTTTCTTGGGACGGAACATTCAATGACCACAGGATTAAACTAATCGTGTTCTCGTTGCAATTCCATTACCGTTTTATGTCGATCTTGTTGTGTTACTCCAAGATTTGGAATTAATTATGGGCTTCATGTGCTATGGCAGATTTCAAGTGTACTGCAAAATGCTGGAGAACCTTGTGGTGTGACGTCTACTTGTCTGTATGGAGGAGTCTCCAAAGGAAGCCAAATATCTAGTCTTAAATCGGGCATTGTATGATTTTTTGCTTCCTCTTTGTGATTTTGTAACTTTTTTCTTGATGTTGTAGATATCAACTAATCCGGAAATTTCACTTCATTTTTTACTGAAGTTTTTTCTTGTTTCTTATTTGGAATGTTTACTTCTTCATAATTTATATGATATATTGCACACACATGCATACACACTCATGTGAGTCATGCCTCGAAAAGCTTTATTTCGTTCTTTTTTTTTGTTAAGAAATATGCACACTTATTTGTTCCTGAGTCCTAACGTTTGTACATTTATGTTATCACACTCAGGACATTGTAATTGGAACTCCTGGGCGCTTAAAGGATTTGATGGAAATGGAGGTTTGCAGACTTTCAGAAGTGTCCTTTGTGGTATGTTGGCATCTTTCGTACCGTTCACGCAGGAACGGCAACTTCTTAGCTTATAAATGGTCAATTTGAGCTGAATCTATCAATATGCATCTTTTCTTTGTTGATTATTTTTGCTGTTCTATTTGTCATTTTGTGCATTTATGCATTGGATGCAAGGTGCTCATGAAGGAAAAAAAATGCATTACAATGCATGGGGTATAACATCTTTATTATTAGTTCTGTTTTCATCAAATATTGAAGTATTGAAGCATGGCTGGAATGCTAATAAGACTTGATGCTTGTTTTGTGGGAATCTGAAACTATAATATCTTTTTTTTATGCCATAGAAATTGTAAATATCATTTGATCCAGTTTGGAGATGTCCTCGGAGGAGGTTTGGTCATCAGATATGATGCATCCATGGTGTTTTGTTCTTACCCTCTGCTCTTATTGTTTTGGTATTTGGTGCAACCATTATGAGTTGGCCTGGCCTAATGGACAAAAGAATTTTGAGAAACTAAGAAGGAATAGTTCCATCCGTGGTGGACACCTACCTCCTAGGAATTTATTTCCTACAAAATTCCGTGACACCAAAAATGCAGTAGGATTAGGCGGTTGCCCTATGAAAATTAAATCTTCAAGGCGTATTAGCTGGTTCGAAAATAAAAAAATTTTATTTTGAATTGGTGCCCCCTTTGTATAGTTTAAAGCATTTTTTTCTAGCTTGCCTTTTTGTAGGCCTCTTTTGCTTTTTTTTTTTCCCAATCTTTCTTTCTCTCTTGGGTCCTTCTCTCCCGTTTTTTTGTCTCCCAGTGTCTAGCCTAGGGACGAGTGTGGTTACCCCGGGTATAGTGGAACAAAGATTCGATTTTCCGGTTCAAAAAAAAAAAAGAGAGTTTGCTAGGTCCTTGCTATTATCTCACATCTTCACTTCTCATTGGATCTGTGTTGTTTCTCTTACTATTTTTTGTGTGTAAAACTATTATTAAAACAACTTAGATTTTTATAGGTTCTTGATGAGGCTGATCGAATGTTGGACATGGGATTTGAACCAGAAGTGCGATATATACTAAGCAAGACTTGTACAGGTTTACTTATTGCTCGATTGTTCTCTCACTTTTAAATGGCTGCTATATCTTGAGTTTCTTCAAGACAAGAGTTTGTGGTGATGGGCTCTCATATTAAGCTCTTAAACCCTTTTGTAGAACGTCAGATGGTTATGTTCAGTGCTACATGGCCTCTACAAGTTAACCAATTGGCTCAAGAATTCATGGATCCTAACCCAGTAAAGGTGTGCACATGGCGCAATTATTCATTAATATCCTAACTTTTTCTTCTTTAGCTTTTTAAGATGGAAGTATTTTATGACAGGTGGTTATAGGTTCTGAGGATTTGGCTGCTAACCATGATGTCATGCAAATAGTTGAGGTATAACCTTCGTATGCAGACAAGCTTTATGCATCTAAATAAGCCAAGTAGTGTTAGTAATCATTAATTATTGACATGGATAGGTCTTGGATGATCATGCTCGTGATAATCGTTTAGTGGCTCTGCTTGAAAAATACCATAAATCCCAAAGGTATTTAGATCTATTTTAAACTATTTTAACTAATGATTTGTTTTACTTTTATGTAGATTTGGATTAGACTTGTATTTGTTGCTTAATCTCAGTCACGATTGTCAGACAAACTTTCATGAGTGGTGTGGGGGGCTAGGGCTTGTAAACTCTCCCATATGTAAAAATAATAAACAAGCAAACCTTTCAACCCAGAACGTATAGAATCTAAAGCACTCTGAAGCGGGGAGATATTTTTCTTCGAAGACCCCAATATTTTAGTTCCTTTTTAATGCATCGGATAGTGGGAATGTGGATTATTAACCTATATGTGCTTTCGAGAATAAGGTCTGGTAACACTGGGTTTTTTCGTTTCAGGAACAGAGTATTAGTGTTTGTCTTGTACAAGAACGAAGCTGCACGAGTTGAAAATATGCTCCAGAGAAGGTAATAATATGACATTATATTGGTTTGAACAATTTTGGCTCTTCTCTAGATTCCTAATGATTTCTCTATCTTTCTCACACTCTTTCTTTCTATACCTAATTCTCTAGGGGTTGGAAGGCTGTTTCAATACACGGTGATAAAGCACAAACTGAACGCACAAAAGCATTGTCATTATTTAAAAGCGGAAGTTATCCACTAATGGTATGTGCATTTGCACTGTTAGACTGTTTTTCATATTGTCACTAGACTCCAAAATTCAGGGTTTAGAGCCAAGATTAAAAAGTAAAGCTAGCCTTTTATGAATTAGGGCTGTCAAAGCCCTTCTTGGGAAAATAATCAATGATTTTTCAAGGCTCTCCTCTTCCTGGGCTCTTTAGGCTTGATTCAGCTAGATTGAAGGCTTCTTCCTGAGTCTCTCTTTCGAATTTTTTTGGTCAATTACTCTCTTTCAACGTTTTCAACGATTGGGTTGCTTTTCTCTAGTTTGTTTTACTGTTTTCTATTTACTTTATGTTTTTAGCTTTTTTTCTTGTCACTAAGGTCTTACGAGTGTGTTGTATCAAGAGGTCTAAATGAAAATGTTTGCTCTCAAGTTTTATTTCATTGTAGTTTTATGTAATTTATGTTCTAGTCTAAAGCTGTTTTGTGCTTCTTCATGCCAAAATACATTTTTCCATTACGGGAATGTACAATGCCTCAAAAGTTTTAAATTTTCATTTTTATTTGTAATTCTTAATAAGACTTGCTCAAATGTATATTTTTCTTGTACTTACAGGTAGCTACAGATGTGGCCGCTCGCGGTTTGGATATTCCTGATGTAGAAGTAGTAATTAACTATAGCTTTCCTCTCACAACTGAAGATTATGTCCATAGAATTGGGAGGACTGGACGGGCTGGTAAAAAGGGTGTTGCTCACACATTCTTCATGCAACAAAACAAGGTTATTTTGGTTTTATATATATATATATATATCATTACGCCAAATTCTTTAAAATTTTGATAATAATTATTTGGTCTATTCAGTCCCGAAGGGTGCACAGTGGTTGAAGGTTTGGGCTTTGAAGGTGTACTCCTTCAAGGTTCCAGGTTGGAGACCCACTTGTGACAATATTTTGTGGACACTTCTCATGTTTCCATTCTTTCGTTGTCTCCTGGTACCTAGCCAAGGAACGGACGTGATTATCCTGGAAACAGTGGAGCAAAGCTTTGATTTCCGGGTTTCAAAAAAAAAAAAATTGGTCTATTCAATTCCTTTAACCTTGCCATTTTTGTAGGGACTTGCTGGGGAGTTGGTAAATGTTCTTCGTGAAGCGAAGCAAGTTGTACCCGATGCACTTCTAAAATTTGGCACTCACGTGAAGAAAAAGGTAAAATATCCTTGTTTAATGTAACACTAAACTCTGATAGGCTTCACAAGTTTTTGTCCATGATTCGACATTAAGTTAGTATAGGTAGACTTCACAATAAATTGGTCAAATCTTCTTAAAAAAAAGAAAGAATAAGATGGGTCAATTAAGGAATGGGTTGAATATATAGCGGTCTAATTTCTTTTATGGGGGGTTTTGACAACTAAATGTAATAGATTTGAATGGTTGTCTCCGGAGATTATTCGAAGTGCTCACTCTGATTCTCACTAGGATAAGTTCACTGTCGAAGAAAGATTAGTCGACTGATTGAGATGTCCGTCATGCATTTTTCATATGATTTTGTGCACGTGTCTACTCCTTTGCAATGCCTTTCTCACCATTACTTTTTTTCCTTAATTCTCAAGAGAAAGTTTAACATTCGGCCCAATAAATCTTAGTTTTTACTATGAGTATTTAACTAAGTTTTTTTTCTTTTAAATTACCATGATAATCAATATGGCAGATCAAGTAATTATTCTAGTAGAATAGTTAAAGAATAGTCTTTTAAGTGCCCCCTAATTTGGCCCAGTTAAAGAAATGGTGAGACTTATAGTAAGCTCATAAGGGATGTTTGTTGGCGGAGTTTATTTTAACCTCTAGGAGCTAATTTAACACATCCACAAGCCAAGGCGAGCATAACTCAGCTGACATCAGTGTTTTAAAAAGCCCAAGGCGCACTAAGGCGCAATGGCCCTCTGGGGCCTGAGCCGCAAGGCGCACCTTAAGGCGCGGGCTTTTTTACTTAAGGCGCACAATATAAAAAACATAAAAAAATATAAATTTCATAGAAAGAAATGAAGTTTTATTAAAAAAATGATATATAAACACGCATAAGTGATTCAAGACATTTTGATACTTTAAAAAACTTATCTCGCGCTACGAATGACCTAATACGGGGATCTCGATCTGTAGTTCAAGTCCCCGCCCCTAATGTTGTAATCCCAAAAAAAAAAAAACACATCCATGAAAAGGATTTAAAATAACTCCATCATCCATGGGAGTTAAATTATCTGATCAAGAAGTTATTTTAACTCATAAATATCACATCATTCATAAATAACAAAATTCTACTACAACTTTTCTACAAACAATCATAAACTATTATTGTAATTTCTCTACAAATAAATGCATTCAAAAGAGTTATTATAATAATTACTTTATTAACTCTTTCGCACCTTTTCAACCAAACACCTCCCTAGAGATGTTCTTTACGACGTTGGATGCACACAGCATTAATGGTCATATTCATACGTTTACATGGCAGGAATCGAAGCTTTATGGAGCCCACTTTAAGGAAATTACAGCAGATGCCCCCAAGTCCAAGAAGATTACATTCGATGATTCTGACGAAGACTGATTTGAATACTCAAAATTCTCCCAATTTTTTGCAGGGCCTGAAGCAACCAAATTAGGTTTATCTAAATATTTTTAATTTATTATATAAGAAAACATAGCATTTTCCTGTTGATTTATAAATTTTGATCTTGTGGGGGTATCTCAATGTATTGATCAATGAGGTTCGAAAAAAAAAAATGTCGCTATCGATTAATGCAATTCAACCTATCCTATGGTTTTGGCAATGTGTTGGATCAACTAAAATGTCAACAACCATTGTAATTAGTTGATTGAGGAGTTACCATTTCGACAAGTTTTCTACTGAGATATAATATTAACCTCGGATTACTTTTTGTAATTCACTTACTGTCTGGTTAGGTTAAATTCATATCAAAAGAGAAGTAAAATTGGCTCTATAGTACAGACTCTGATTTTGGTTTACCTCGTCAGTACAAGATGCTAATTAAACTATTATATATATATAGTTTGGATAATTTTTTATCCTAAACTTTCAAATTCAGCCAATTGAAACTTTAGAAATGGTTAACTATTTGCAATTTCTATTTGTGTAGAGAAGAAAATTGGAGGGCTGATGAAGTATATAACAGTGTGCTCTAAGCTTGCACCCCATCTACTTGCAAGATAATTTGAACAAAACAACCACCACACCCGCACACACTAACATCAAGTAATAAACCAACCATAGAATCTTATTAACATAAGAGTAGAATAATAAGGTCTTAGGTATTGCAATACAAAATGAGCGGAAAAACTAAATAGCTAACTACTCAGCCAATTTGAGAGGATTGGTTGCTCTCCTTTGCTCTCTAGTCTTCCTAGATAATTTTCTTGCCATTCTCATCTGCACGACCTCCTCTTGCCTCTTAAAATAGAAGGAACACAAATTTCTTTTCAAAGGATAAAACAAACTTCAAATCTGGTATAATCTACAAGATGATTCATCAGATGGAATAGAAATAGAAATTTGAATGCTATATACCAGATACTGCTTGATGAATTTGAAAGATCATATCTAGAAGTTGGCAATAGCCTTTGCACTCATTCATACATCACTGGGATCTGCAATAAGGATAATTAGAAACCCGAGGATGTGTCGTGACTGTCATACATATACTAAACTGATTTCAATGTTCAATGAAGGAGAAATTACGGTATGAGAGGAAATCGGTTCCACTATTTTAAAGATGGAAAATGCTCTTGTAGGAGTAGGAGTTACTAGTGAATCACTGAATTGTTCAGCTTTGATTTGAGGGAGAAAAACTCTCCCATATATTTTCATCTTGAATCTCTAGAATTTCTCAGCACCTAGGGAACGAAGGAGTTTGAATAAGTCTAGATGAAGAATGGTAGGGAACAATAATAGCAGATGGAATGACATTAACAAGATGAACCCTAATTTCACTTCAGAATGGCGTAAAAAACAAGTCTGCTATGCTGCCACCTATTGTATAACCACAGAATATTAATCAGTACAAGTAGATACTTAGCAATATCTTTATTTTTTTGAGAAGTGAGAAATCGAAGTTTCACTCTTCTATATCAGGACATCACTGGCCCATCTCTAGATTGTAGCACGAAAATACATAGGAGAGTATTCTAGTTTAAGTCCTTCCCAAGAGTCTCCAACTAGGGACTTCTAGAGAGTCCACCTCGAAGTCTGTGGCCTCAACCAGTTGGGACGCGCCCCTCGGAGACGAAACTTAGCAACATCATTATCAACTGTCCTGAATGATAAAAGGTCCAAGGCAACCCTTATGCAAATGATATGGAGGACTAGGGAACATTATTGCTAGTTCTGTTATTGATCCAGAAAGATTAGTACATAATGTAATTAAAAATATATATATAATGACGTACGTTCAATCAGTGAATGAGTGAAGCAATTATTAATTATCTGAAAAGTTAGAAATAATTTTTTTAAAAGAAAAATCAGTTATGTAATATAACAAGATGAAAACCTTCTTTTCCTAAATGTGAACTGATGAAACAGCTGATGTGATTGCTTTGGTTCGCGGATCACAACTTTCCAAAGCAACACCACGGGGATCTTCTCTAACAAGGAGAGCCAAAACATGAGCTGAACTCCATGATTTAATCACATTGCTGGTTGAATCTCCCAAGGTTACAGCAAAAACAGCATCGAACCCACCAGCGCCTGGAACACCGGCTAACAGGACTCCTTCCATATTCATGGTAGCATCTAAAAGCTTGGTTTGAGAATCCGGCTCAATCTACAAATCCCAGAAAATGGAGTTCAGTGTGCTTTTATCTACACATGTATTAGTCACCATCATGGCATCACCATGTCGAGACATAGACAATTATCTACACATGTACTTGTGCGGACAAAATGCTGGAGATGTAATAAGAGAACAAAGTAATTAAAGAAGAAAAAACTGACCGGAACACCAGCAGCTTCACCCATCAGGCGCAAATGATGCCTGATTCCAAGCATTGCATCTCTTGCTCCTATTAATGCGTTAATGATGGCTTGTAGGCGAGGTTCTGTGGCTTGATAAATCCACTGCCACATTTTTTTACAAAATTGCTTCAAAATAATGCAGATGCAGATATGTGTGTGTGTACACACACAAAGAGGCATTATTACTGTCAACACATATTAAGTCCGATTATCTCAAAAAAAAAAACTATTAAGACACCGATGATCTTAACATTGACAAGAGAACTAATATAAGGGAAGACAAATACACAAGAACAAGAAAATACAACTAGAACACTATATTAAGATAATAGAGTTACAATACCATACCGTAGCCTTTCAAGAGCACTACTCTCTCCCTATGTCCTTACCAAGACAACAATACCAAATTTCATATATTCTCCAAGAGATCCTAACTCACATATTTATACAAAAATTTTAAGTACTAATTACTATTCTACCCTTACACATATTATATTAATATCCTAGAACTATCCTCCTTAGGGCCTACCAAACACACACACACATTTTAAGTCGACAGTTGCTGCATTCTGACTATGACCCAAATACCAGGATACAAACTTCGGATCTACAGTATATTTTGTGTGTATATATTGTATCTTGGACTTCTGGTCTACCGCTTTAGATTATGTAACTCTTTCATGATCAATAATCAATAATAGTTTTTCTTTTTATTTTCCATTAAAATGCTATTACTTCAATAATGGATACAGATTATAAGAAGGGCGAGAGAAATACCTTCTCTGAGGTTAACTTGGAACAACTGTTTATGATATACTTGTAAGCATCACAGTGTTCTACTGCAAGTTTACTCAAAATATTGAGTTGATTTTCAAGTTTTGAGTTCCCTTCGGATAACTTCCTCCACGTGTCTAGAGATTGTTGAGGGTCCGATTTTTGCCATTTTTTGACTGCGCCTACCATTGAAGGCGTGGATGACCCTCCTACTCCGGGCTCTCCAAGCACCTATCCAAAGCACATAATGATGGACAAAAATTAAAAATTTTATGGAAAAAAAAAAACTTTTTATTGAGAAACCGAGCTTGCACAAAGTTTAATTACAAAAACCAAGAAACGGAAGAACAACAATTTAGAATTTTAAATTCTTTCAACAGCATCCAGTTTGTGTACTAACAAAGAGAAAAGAAAAAGAAAAAAAAAAGTGGTGTTATTGTGCATTATTTTGAAACAATCGTACCCGTTAAACGTATATATCTGCATTATTTTGAAACAAAAATAGAGAAGTATTGGTGTTATTGTGAAACACAGCTTAATAAATCGCCGAGCTTAGTGACTCCAGAAAACTTTAGAAAATAAAGTGATGCTAGAGGGAGCAATTATAAATATAATTAATTCACAAAAAAAGTCTACGATAGTGGGCAGGTAGACCATAAAAAAGAACACCGTATTAGACCGAACAAAGCAAAATTGATGGGAGAAGAAAACACGAGTTCCCATGATAACAAGATTCCTTAAAGGAGAAAATTAGATTCCTGAGGAACAAGCAATGTTTAATTTCACAATATGTGTGGGCCATGAGGAGTTGTACAAATAAATAATTGCAAGTGCTCAAGAACTTAGCATCCAGAAAATGAATAATAAGAAAGTACTAGTCTCATAACATTTGATTAAGTGTGATAATTTTCAAATCGGTACTCACTAATAGAGCCATATTCCTTAGCACACAAAATAACTTCCAAACGCGCAGCTTTATGAAGTGGTAAATACAAAAATGCCTTCCCAAAATATATTTTACAGGCAGATTCCAGATGCTTACAAGAGTCATTAATGGAGGCAAAGAGAACTTAGTCCTCTCATGGTCCCACTTCTGATTTATGATATCGATAACGACATCTTCTATAGGTATTCCATACTTGGCTGCCTGCATGGTTGCATATAGACAATAAGACAGCAAAATAAAGAAGGAAATTGAACTATTGAAGCTTAAGGGGAGAATTTCATCTAAATGTTTTCTTGAATGAAAGAGAGTCAAGAGGCAACACAAATAAACAAAAGTGTTATCCTTTCTTCTTTCAACTACAAGTTACTTACCCTCGGAAAAGAATGCAATAGTGCCAGGTTTCTAAAAGTTGAAATCGTTAAGCCAAAATAGAGGTGCATTGACAGAAACCTAAGTTCTCATTCAGATACTTACTACGTGAAACTTTAACTTGTTGACAGACAAAAATGCAAAGTGTAACGCCTGCGGTTAGGAGGGGTACATGAATGAACCGATTCCACATCCGAATGAGAGGGATCTTGGGAGATATAGTCTCATGGTTAAGAAAGACTTAAAAGAGTTGATTTGTACTACCTATACCATCCAGGGGGCCAGATTCCAAGACCTCATCCTAATCATGAGTTACGGGCGTTATACAAAGTCTTCTAATGCATACACACAGAATTAGAAGTATAATAAAAATTCATTTTGAATTACTATTGCATCATTTGATAACAAAACAACTTTATCATAGACAAGGTACACGTACCAAAACTGATGAATTCGTTTTATGCAAGTCCAGAATGCAGTATGACCAAATAACATATAAACAGTGATTGCCTATCAAGAAGAGACCTGAGCAGAAGAAAGCACTTCTGGTGAAAACCGAACATAACGCTGACTGCCGTAAACTGCAGAGCTGACATCAAAGCCACTGCCAACTTTTCCTTGTGCAATGCAGTGGGCGCTTTGAGCTATTATATGCACCATATCAAGATCCGTGCTGCCATTCTGTTCTTGGACACCTGTCAGTAAGGAAAGATTTACAACCCCTAGGTAGTTAAGTAAAGCAGCAACTACAGCAGCGGTCATTGCAGCAGACGAGCCCAATCCAGTTTTTGCAACTTCAGGCTTGCAATTTTTCCCATATGATTCCTCATCGTTGAAGGTAATGGATGAAAATGGAGGCAGGGAAGCCAATGAATCTGATGTTAATGGGAGTCCACGAGCCTCAATCTATGAAACAAACATAACTAAAACTGTAAAAGCAAAGATCTAGAGTACAGCCAAATAACTTAGTAAGAAAAACAATTAAAAAGAAATAAACGTCCAACTAGTGTTTTCCCTCTCAGGGTGACGAGAGAGAGTAAGCAAAGCATTGATTCAGTCATGATTCATGCACGAAGCATTTTGCATTTAAGCAATGGGATAGTACCTGACTTCGATATGAGTAGAACTCATTGCAACCTAAAATGGTGATATCGAGACCTGCAAGTTCAGTTCGAATAAATCATGAGTCAGTAAGATGAATAAGTGTATAAGCAATTCGATTATTGCAAGACAGAATGAGCAAAAAACTAAACATTACCCTGCACGAGCAGTTTGTGTAATGCATCCTTATTGTCCTTGTCAACAAATTTTGCACATGCAGCTGCTACACAATATTCCACTGCTTTTTCTACAAAGGGGTTTCCTGATTGACTGAAAACCGTACGCAGTACATATAAATGACATTTACTTATGAACTGAAAATCAATTTACCTCAATCATGCTAATAACTCTGGACTCAATTAATTGAAATCACTTATTAACTAGAGATACAGCGAAAAAAGCACACCCTAATATGACCAAATCACAGAGTTATTTAGATCACCCAAAATCCAAGTGTGATGAAGTTCAGGAATGCAAGAAGAGACAAACAATCGAGTTTAGCTAGTTCTACCTAGATAAAAGCATAGACGGGTGCTTGTGCTTATAAACAGAAGCTTTAACGCTCAACTAGAATAAAAAATTTACTTGCCTCGGAGAAACACTCTGAAGAGATTGAGTTTTCAATGATAATTTGTAGATGCTCTCTCTTAGAAGCTGAGGAGACGTCAACTTAACATCTGCCCATGACTGAAAAATATGGGCCATTAAGAAAAAATGCATTTGACATATGTTGATTGAAATTTTTTCCATAAGAGTTGGTTTGAGTATTAGCATTTTACATACACTGAATTCCAGATATAATATTAATAGTAATAATAAAATGAATGAACCTCAATTTCTATTCTAACTACTTTCTCTATGCAATGGAGTTCAGCTCTGATAACTAGCTAGTCATAGTTAGCAAGTTGTTTAAGCAAAGTGATATTTCCCCAAGTTGAGAACTGCATAATCCCGAAAGCACATGACTATTAATTTTTTTTTATTATGATCCTAAACATAACAAGGAATTACTTCGATCCCTGATTCCCTACTCTCTATGTACTTTCATGCACAAAGTACATAGCATAACAACAACATGTAATCAAAAAAATGAAAATGCAGTTAATATAACTGAAGTTTGAAGGACAAGAAATCAACAAGTTCCATAGGAGGTAGTTATAGAAAGAACTACACACCCAAGCCCAGCTGTCAGGTTTGATTTCCTCGTAAATTGGTTTAACAATTGCATAAAAGCGAGCATTGGTACTAAGTACGAGCCCAGCATTCGGCTTCTCCAAGATGAGATAACCTCCGGACATTAAAACTTTCCCCGGAGCTGAAGCAACCCTGCGAGATATGAAATTGCAGCAAAAATGAGATCATACTGAAAGTAATTCAGTATCATCGACTACAATCCTGGAGCTAAAGTATGCAATAAATTAAACAGTCCTTTCATTAATTAATTTTTTCGAGATAAAAACCTAATAAACAACAATGAATCTCAAACAAAGTCTCGAATCGGTGATCGATTCGCAGATGAGCATCAAGCTTAAAGGAAAAAATCAAACACAGCAAAGAACAAATATACGTACACGGCCATTTCTGTTCTTACTCGATCAACTTCGACTTCAAATCAGCTGCTGAACCAACTCAAACTAACGTATAATTGCAAATACACAGAAATCAATGAATGACATTAGAATTGAAGTGTAGTATCAGAAAAATGCACAAAAAGAAAATCCAGATAGAGAAAAAAGACTACAAAAAATAGCTTACAGGTAATGGTGATAATACAATCGGAGGCTCAGAAGCTATATTTGAATCAAATTGTTCAGCTCTCAGATCTCCGACAATCTAAAGCTGAAAAACCACGTCGATTCTGGCTTTCTGTTTGATTTCCACGTTGAAATTCACAGATTTTCAACACTTAGCTGCGGCGTAAATGGAAAATCGCCTATCAATCTTAAAACTCTCGTGTTAAAGAGTGAATAATTTGATACAAGTTAGATTCTCTCTCTCTCCCTCTAAATAATGATGGTTGCTTATCAACTGTTCTACGGCTAAGTCTTTACTATTTGCATTCACAAGAAGTAAATGTTTTCAATATTTGGTTTGTTTTAATTCAACAACAATTTTTGTGCCTACAATTCCAACCCTAAACCATTCAACTATAATAGACACCAAACCATGATTGGCATGGCAACAAGGAAGAAGGAATGAAAATGATATCTACCGTTTCGCTCATCGAGTTACATTTTATAGGTTATCAAATTTTTTTCATTGTTTTTTTCTTTTCTTTTCTTCGTTTTTTTTTTTTTACGTTCTC
This sequence comes from Cyclanthera cordifolia, assembly GCA_037832605.1. Classification (NCBI taxonomy): domain Eukaryota; kingdom Viridiplantae; phylum Streptophyta; class Magnoliopsida; order Cucurbitales; family Cucurbitaceae; genus Cyclanthera; species Cyclanthera cordifolia. The sequence continues at coordinate 6,961,025 of JBBMEG010000018.1, forward strand.
TCCTCTTGTAGCCAAATATATACTTACGAGCCTCTATATGATATTTATGGGTGGTTAAAATATTATTCTAGCAGCCTTACTTTACTTGAGTGCATTAAAAAAATGGAGAGGTTCAATTTGCTAATCTATTAATATATCAATTTAACTTTGCCATTTTGATTTTTAGCGGCAAACTTGAGAATATATACACTAAAAACTTTTAATCTAAAATATATATATATAAAGATAGATGTGTTTTAGTTTCTTAAAAAAATTAACGTTTGGAAAAGCTAAATATTAAGAACTCAACTTTTTTTTTTTTTTTAATAATTTTTTTTAGTTTTAAAATTTAAGCTAACTACTATTTTAACAAATAAATTTCATTATTTTGATATTTTCAACTTATTAGTGTTTTAAAAATCAAACCAATTTGAAAGTTAATAATAAAAAAAAAACCATATACTCATATCTCAAAAATTAAATACAAAAAATCAAATGATTATCTAACGCTAAATTTTGTACTTTTAAACATTTTCATCCATACCTAAGTTGACGTAGTGATTTTATTGTTTGGTGTTAATCCAATTCAACATCAGTATCACGAGTTCAATCTTAGAAATCGATATTTGACTCTCAATTTATTTAAAAACATTATTGCCCACAATACAGAGTTTATAGTCCATTTCCCCCAAATTGCAATAAAAAAAAAAGTTTTATACTTTTAAAATTTCAAAAACTATCCAAAGAGTGGGAAATATGAAAACGAATATGATACATAACAACGTAAACGAAATGTTGGATTTCAATGTAAAAGATTAATGTAAAATGAAAACATTTTCAATAATAGCCA
>JBBMEG010000018.1:6961953-6980815 GCA_037832605.1 Cyclanthera cordifolia
CCATAATGGTTTGTGTATCCTGATACAATGATAAAGCTTCAAGAACATTTTCATCATACTGGTGGTTCACATTTCAAAAGTGCACACATAAGAGAAATTCTTCAATAATCAATGCAATTAAAGAAAATACAACCTTATTTAACAATAAATGCAAGTACAGCTAACCCTTAATGAAATAAATATGTATGAATGTTATCCCTACTGACTTCGTGAATAAAATTGTTCACGAAAAATGTCAAAACGATCAATTACTAATGAACTCATATAATACAAACATTTAATATCTAAGCTAACTTCAACACTCACGAATAATTAAAAAAAAAAAAAAACATAAATTCATAAAAGAGAAAAAAAATCCATGTAATAGGATTTCAGATGATTATTGATCTAACTGCATTTGGCATTCTCAACTCAAATCAATCATAAGATGGAGCCAAGCATTCATCAACCATGTCCACTAGATTAGGATTTTCCAGTGCGGCGGCAACTCGTTCTTTGTCGTTAAGTTGTTTGTTTACTGCAAATGAAAAGATGGGCTTAAGGAACGAAAGCGTATTTAATAAAATTATAAATAACACCCGAAAACAAAATATTCATTTTTTTTTTCTTAGAAGCAACACCTTATTGATGCTTTTTCATCATGTAAAACTAGATGTTAAAAAGAAATTTATACAAAAGTAAATTTCATGGTGGCATGGTGACATGGTGACACCGACTGCTAACATTTCGGACCGGAGCATGATAGAAGTTTAAACATGAGGGCATGTACTGTAAATAGGAAGAAGTTAATGAGATACCTGCTGCTTCAGTAGCATGCGATCCAGGAGCTACTCTAATATCCACCTAAAAAATATATAGAATGAATTTAAGCAATCAAAAACAAAATTTTTGATGTAAAATGAAATTGTTTTGCAGCTTTCCTAATAAGGGATTGCTTGGATTTTGTGGTTCTTTTAGCACACAGAACTTGTCTTAAACTACTACCCTTCAGGATCTCTCAATACAAGTTAAGCTACTTAATTCAACTTCAAGTTCAAGATTTCCTTTAACCATGCTATAAGTAGCAAGTATCCAACAGTTTATCAAACTCTAAGACAAACTTGGGACATGTAAAGGAATTGGTGTCGCTATCATCATTTTCTCTTTTATCTACAAGTGTCATCTTAAATAATGAATCCACCCATTCATAAATGAAATTATGAAAATGAACGCTTGGCCAATAATACGTGAACAAGATTGAAGATTACTACCTTGTACCGAGATGGTAGACTCCTCATAAGTTTCACTCTCAAGCACAAACCAATGATTGTTGCCATGCTGCAATGTTCAACTGTTGGTGTAAATGTAACCCTGCAAGAAACACAATCATTTTTAGAAAAGGACCCAACCACAAGTATAAACAAATAAAACCACTATGATTGACTAATACATTTAGGATTAGGTTACCTCACATAACTAAGATTGTCATCTACTTCAACTGCATCTTCTGTTATTACTTTAAGCTCTTCCAGAGAGTAAGGGTGCTCGGGATCTTTTATATCTCTAATATGATTTAAGAATGTTAAAGAAAAAAATACAGTGTGACACGTATATAATTTGTTTCATAAATCCTTCTCCTTAAAACTGATAAATAAAAGGCATCCTCAAATACGGCTTACACAAAGTGTAAGAAAGCACTTCATTAAGAAAGTGAAGCTAAAGAGAGCTTATCCTAGCGGTAATTGGCAAGTATCCTTTATTAAGGGGTCATAAGTTCGAATCTCAAGTCCCAAATTGTTTTTTTTTGATATCTGTGATTGTCCGAGCCAGCTTACGTGCACCTCGGCTAATGTCACGAGACATACCGCATGACCCTACAATATTTGAATGTGAAGGAAACCTGTAGGAAATTAATTCTCAGGTAGGTGGCCACCATGGATAGAACCCATTAGCTCTTAAGCATCCCAAGGCTCTCTTGACTACTAGGCCACTCCATGATAGTTAAGTCCCAAATATTATTGTTGTACTAAAAATAAATAAATTAAGAAAAGTGACATCAAAAGATGGGGCCAAACATACAGGAGGGATAGAACAAGAAAGAAAACATATATAAATTTTTCAATTCATCATCCTTGGGGTATATAAGGATATAGAAAAGCACAATATTCTTTGAGCTACGACTGTCTTATGTACACCACAGAAAACCATATAGTTTTGATAAAGGAGTCTTTTTCTTCTTTTTCAATTCAACGATATATGGGGTGGAGACATGAACACCAAACCTCTTGGTTAAGATTATAAGCATAAATCAATTGACCAATGTTTAAATTGACCTAATGAAAGAAGTTTACAGTAAAGTAATTGCTGCAAATAATTATAAGGTGTAGGTGTTTCATATTGACCAACGTTTAGCCAAGAAATGGTGAATATTTAATCAAAACACGAGAAAGAATCTAAATAATAAAATGAAAAAGGATATCAAAAATTTCCAACTGATCAATGGGTTCCACGGCATATTCGTCATTATCACATGGAGTGTTTCGAGCCCGACGTTCTTTCTTTTGGTATACAACTGGATTTGCATTTATCAACCCAGAAACCATCTTCTTGTCTGACTAGTACTATCAACCAATAATTAAAAAACAAATTTCATCGAATTAAATATAAAACTGTTAAAATACTGAAGAGTTCCTATGAAAATCCGCATACAGAAAAATGAAGTATCTAGTCCTATGAAAATTAAGAAATAAAACAAAAATTCAAACATCATTCAAATATGCTGCAAAATAACTGACTGTGGCTATGGGCTAAGAACAAGCAGCTGTTAATCACTTCGCCAAATTTAACAAAACAAAACATTACACAATCAATTCCATCTAATGATAGAAATATGATAAGAATAAATTGAACACACATACACTAAACAAAAACCGTCTCGGCTAACCGCCCTACCTTAATTCTAACAATGGATGAAGGTAAAAGATCATTTCCCCTCGCGACAAACCTCACACATCAATGTGCATAATCACCAGAGAACAATAAATTTGACAAAAAATACAAAAAAGCGAAACAATACCTCAACGAAACGTTCAACTTCGATTGCAGAAACCAACGGTTGCCAGATTTCGGGTCTACTGAACCGGTGATACTCCGATTTCGTCAAAACCCTAGACAACGAGGCGGCGGCGATGATGAGAGAAGAAACTCGAAATTTCTTTGGGGTTCCCGGGAAGCAGGAGGATTACAGCGTACAGATATCTAACGAGGGATTTTGACTATCACCTGAAATTTTGATAGAAAGCCCTATTTTTGGCGGTTTAAATCTCAATTCTTTATCTTCGTCTATTTTCATTTTGATCTTGTGTTTATAAATATGTTAAAATATCATTTTTCCTCATTCATTTTTTATTTTCCTTTTTTGAAAGATTCAAATAATCAAGTTCGAGCAAACTCGTCCAACAATATCATTCATGTCCATGGAGAGATTTCTCCCCTCCAAAATAATAATAATATTAATAAATATAAAAGGATCGATGGCGCAGAGATTTTATTGTTTGTTGTTAATCTAGTTCACAGCGTTACGGATTCGATCTGGAAATGATATTCTGATCTCAATTTATTTAAGAAAAATAATTACCCTACATGTAAAGTTTGTAGTCCTTCTCTTTTAATTTGTACTCAAAATAATAATAATTCGAAAGTGTCGAAAATACTATAAGAAATTATAGGCAAATACTATAAAATTGCCCACATTTATAATTATGGGGAAAATAGCCCATTGAGCATAATTTCTCTTCCACCTAATTACCAATCTTATAGTCATTCTTTTGTTGATTCCATAACCATTATCTAATTTTACTAAACTTATTTATTTTATTTTAGTTTTTTTTCTATAAAAAAATTGTTGACTTTTCCTGCTTACATTTATCTTTGATTATATTAAAATTGATAATATTTTAAGTTTAGTTGATATAAATTTCAAATTTATCGCATTGATCAATTTATTTATTTTTTTTACGTAAAAGAACTAAAACTAAACTTCATAAAGAAAAAAACAAAAAAGTACAATAAAATTCCAAAATTCTTTAAAAAAAAATAAAAAAAATCGAAGAATTAAAGATGACAACGTTACTTAATTTGTTCTTGAAATTTGAATCAACTCGTGAATATTGGCTTTTTCATAGATCAATTTCAACATTTCTCAACAGCCAGTAATGTGAGTTAGTGGGTTTAATTTTTATTAAAAAAAATATTTAAAGAACATACCTAAGTTGACATTTCTTAATTATAATAACACTACATAAGAGCAAATCTCGAAAGAAAATTTTCGCCGTTGGAATATGCATAACCGTAAAATCTGTTAAAAATAAAGGTTGGAAAATACTAGTAAAGGTCTAGATTTCCCAAATCCCAATTTGGTTCCAACATACGATGGTCATTTTGTACAAGTAAAATTTAAGCACTTTCAACCGCAAAAGAGACAAATAATGCAGATCTCTAGGAGAGTTTGTGGTGATTGGATGGAGGAGTTTTGGAAGATGAATGAACTGCAGCCACTTACCCGGCGTCCGCGTCCTTCATTATTAAGCCATTGCGAGGCTGCTCGGCCATGATCGGGATGGCAGATTCCAACTCCGAGTTATTTTGGTAGAAGGTTAGGTTAAATAACACATCACAAGTACTTGAGCATACCGCGACCCTCGATGCTGAGTCTTGTTGCTTGAAGCGACTTCTTCTTAGGACCCTTCATCTGCTGCAACTTTTTGTTCATCTGCCATAGATATAATAGAACAATGGAGCATACGCGATAAACAAATCAGGAGTCAACAAATGAATGCGTTATTTTACTTAAATGACGAACACATCGATTCTCAAGCTATTAATATATTGAGAACATATAAGAAACAGATGAGCAGCTGGTCACATTTTATTCTACTTCTGTATAGGTGACAGTCATGTTCTCTTCAGATACTTAGCACAGATGTATTCTTTCAAATTCAACCAAAGTTTCATTTAAAGGTGTTTGGGGGAATGCTTGCTTTTAAACAAGTAATTTTAGCAAAAGCATTTTGATTATAAACACTTGAATTTCGATTCGACCCCGAGGTATTTTCTTATGGTTCATATGCATCTTGACTATTCACAGAAGGCAACTCTATACTTTGACAACGTTAAGAGCTGGAGGATTCAAAAACTCCTTAGTTATAGGTTGTACAAGATGGCACCAGAGCTATATGCTTATATTACACAAGACAATTGTCTAACCAAACTACAATTGATTGCTGGGATATAAATCAAGTGACGGCCAAGGTCTTGACTTATCCCCTCCAAAACTTTATTACTTAATAACCTTTTATTGAGCACTAGCCAGTAGACTCATGGTACTGATGCTTTCTCAAAAATATTGTTATTGCGTAGTACTTCAAAATCGCCTTCAGACAGTGATTTTAGGGCAAAAATGCTTTTGACATCTCAAATATAGCCTGGTTATTTATACAAGAAATCTCCTAATCTATAATAAAGTAAAGGATCAAGCTCCAATCCTAAACATTAAACAGCACCATGGTACACCACGGTATTTCTGACAATGTGCCCCGTGGTTCGAATCCCAGAGTTAATCAAATTAAATGCCAAAACCTTGAGGTTAGGATTCTTTTCCATTCATCTAGCTTCATATGATAATGAGGAAAACTAACCTTCACTCGACGTTGATCATGCACGGCTTGCTTAGCACGAGCTCTGATTTCATCTGGATCTATCTTAGATTGGGGCCGGACAATGAAATCCAATGGTGTTGCTTCAGGTCGTGAAGCATGTTGCCTTGAGGATGACTGACCAGACTTACGCCCCCTGCATTGATGTCACAAATGAAGATATTCTCAAATATAGTAGATGCAGATAAAAGCATGGAAGAAATAAAATTTAGAACTTCAGTGCAAATCTTACTGTGAAAATTCATCCAAGTCGAGATCTCCATCTCGAGATTCAATTCCGGCAGCTTTGTTACCCACCCTTCAAAAATGTTTTATCGGAGAGGTCTCTTAATATTTAAAAGGCAGCAGAAGAGTAGACGAGACAAGAAAAATTAAAGATAAAGAAGAGTACTTTTTCGCCATCGGTCTTCTAAAGGGCACCCTCTCATCTTCCGCACTTCTCATGTCCTCAAATCTTGTACTTTTGTTAAATATGGGTCGACTCTGCAGTCATTTAACTTCAACATGTCAGGCAATACCAATTTAGTCCTATGCCATACGTTAGAAAGTTGGACAAGTCAAAGCACTAGATAAATCACCAACAGGATCCAACCAAACTCATATATTATTTCTCTTGAGAGCACAACTTGAAGCCAGAAGACATTGAGAAAACGAAAAGGAAATAAGGAACACAAATCTACTAAAATCATCTCCCTTATGCATCCCTAGAGAGCACAATCTCAAGCCAGAAACAGTGAGAACTCTTCGAAATATAAACGATTAGAGGCAATATAATTAAATTAGAAGTGACAGGCTTTGCTGACAAGTTGACAACAACATCTATCCCAATGTGAGTGGAAAAGAGATAAGGAATAATTCCAAAATTCTACATAAAATGACCCCTACAGTACCATACCAGTACTCTCCATCCTGCAACTCCCAACGTTTATTATAAACAGGGGATAGGACAGAAGCTTCTAGGAAGCATCATGATAAAACTTTGAAGGAAAAGGAAATGGGCTAGATTACCCATTTATCTACTAAATCTTTTGCAAGCTTCCGGTTGGATGTGGTTTCCTCATCTGATTTTGATAGAAACATAATAACCTACAAAATGTGCATCATAATCACACTTTGTTTATTGACTGGTAAAAAAGGGAAAAAGTAATTCGAAAGCAAAGTCGCTAAAAGTCAACCTCACACTAACCTTCCCAAGGCCACTCTTCTTCAGCTGCTCTTTTCTATCATATTGTTCTAGATCTATTGGGAACTAAGAAAAGAAATAAAACGTTCGGTGTTATTCAAATATTTTGAGTAACCATTGTATCATAGGTTACTAAAAGAAAAGATAATCCATTTACTTCAGTCAAAATCTTCAAGATTGCTTCCCGAATATTTATATTCGGCAAACTCCCATCTGGCAGTGGTTCGAGCCAATTCTTTAGAAGGGTTAACACTCCATGATCCAAGAATTCTTGTTGAAGCTGTTTCCTGTGAAGGATGATAAAACTTATACGATAAACATATAAAATAATAGATGAACTTAGAAGACTGCATACAACATACTTTGAAAGAACATCAGTAAGAAGTGGTAGTTTCTTCAGCTTATTGATAGCAGGTTTCCCCTGCCTGTTAAGGTCTGCATCCTCTTCAGCAGTGACTTCAAGCTCGGCCATGACATTTTCCACTAGCAATGCTATTTCTGCAGGACTTTTCTCGTTCTTCTTCTTCTTCTTACTCTTGAAGAGATCATTAACTTCATCATCTTCCTCACCTTCCTCCGCCTATTAGAATCCAAATAGCAAAGTGGGAGGTTGAAAAAAACATCTAGGCCATCAATTAGTAACTAGAGTATATTCAGATCTAGATATTAGTTTTTTTTTCTTTGAGAAGTAACATTTTTTTAGTTCAATAACATTTAGGGTGGGGGATTCAAACCTTGAATCTCTTGAATGAGATACATGGCAATAACCATTGTGCTAAGCTAGAGATCAAGTTTTAACAAGTTCTTATAGTTCTTTCAATGGTGCAATTCTACAGATTAAATACAATTCTTCAGTTAACTAATACTCATGAAAGAGAAAGACATTTAAATCATAACATGGTGATGTTCAAAGAAACAGACATTTACCTCAGGAGCATAGCGAGGTGAGCGAGGCTCATCATCACTTCCATATCGATTAGATGGATCAACACCACTATCATCTATAAAATTATCATCATCTACTGTTCTGGTGCCCTCTTTATCATCCTATTACATTAATAGAAAACAAAATTTAGAAAGACTGAACCAACAACCGTGAAACTTTTTATACAAGTCTTTGAAAAGTCTCAAGGCAACACACGCCCATTCTCTCCAACTGTTTAATGGTATATAAAAAAGAGGAAAACAATTAACAAACTCAAAACGTGAAACCCAAATCCTTGTATCTAGCAAACAATCATAAAACATTTTTTCACAAAAAAGGGCAATTCAACAACATATGATATAATGTTCTGAAAGGGAGCATATATCGAAGATTCAAAACCATGAGCTTAAGCACACCTCCCAAGGCACCAGAAAATTCACAGGCTAGGCTAGAACTGTCACGTATAAAAGGTTCTGCATCACTTCAAGTAAAAGGAAATATGTACAAATAAAATAAGAGTCCATATATTCAGCACTTCAAGAAGATACTGTGACACATGAACAACATAACTTCAAGACATTGATTATCATATAAATATAATTTCAAGCCATTAATTTACATGAAGTATATTATAGGCCAAAAAACAAAATAAATAGATAAAGGAAAGTTCATTCCATCTTGAAGTCATTTCCTGCGAAGAAATATGAATTAGATGGGCCAAAATTCAATTTGCAAGTGATTCGAGGCTAATTACAGAATCAAAAAAATGTTTCTGGAAAATCACTGACTAAACTTTGAATCATAGTGGTACACGTCCAACCCATGAAAAGAAGGCCGAAGATGGAGAAAATGGCAATCTGAATTCTAAATAGTAAACACTGAAAACCAGTTCATTCTAGTAGCATTTGAGGGAGGAAAAAACCCAGTAAAAATATTTTATAAAAAAATTCAAATTTCTTACATCCGAATCGCCTCCAGCAATAGTCTCCCACATCTCCTTGACATCCCCATCTTGATCCTTCATCCCCTTACCCGTGAATGTTTTCTTTGGTAATCTACTCTTGCCTCCGCTACTACTGCCAAATTGTTTCTCTACTTTGAATCTCTTCTCATTCTTCCCACTACTAATCCCCTTCTTCCTTTTTCTCTCATCCGATTCCACCTCCCTCACAAACTGGTCCTCCGTGAAATCCCTCGAATTATCGTAATCGTCTGCCAAATTAGAGGGCATAGCTTCCTTGCCAGATAAACTCTTTTTGATCAGCCTCTTCCTAGGCCTGGCCTGGGGCTCCTCCGCATCATAGACTGGAGTCTGCGATCGTTGTCGCCCGCCCCAATCACCAATATCCTCATCTAATAATTCGTCGGGATTGTACGGTTCAGGGGATTGCTCACCGTCTGACTGTATATGGTCAAAGTCCATCAATGGTTCACCATCCTCATCGCGATACCTGATAAAAACAAAACCTTAACGAACAAAAAAAACCAAACTCACAATTACGAACCATAATTCAATCAAGATAGAGTTCTCACGGATCGTCTTCGTAACCCATTGACGATGATGAAAATCACGAGCAGAAATAGACGAAACAGAAAACACGATTACGGGAGAACGAACTCAATTCGATCTCTATTGAGGCGAAACCGCCACAAACTCAATTTTGCAGCCGATCGGAGACGAATGTATTGAGTGACGCGTTCTGCGATTGGGGAACCAAACAAATACATCCATAACTCAGACTTCCAATCGATAAATGGTTGAACAAAATTGCCTTTAGCCGTGAGGAAGCGGCAAATAGTATAAAAATAACAAGAATACCAATAACAAATCAATAAAAAATAAACAAAAATGATGCCCAAAAAGTGAAAAAGCTTCAAAACCTGGCAATGTCCAGCTTCCGGATTGAAACCGATGATGATTTCGACACGAACAAAAATTGGGAGAACGAAAGAATGGTGCTCTTGAAGTGCAACGGATGCAAGAAGACGAGCGAGGGAGAAGAAGACGGTGTTAAATTAGGTTTGCTCTTTCAATTTTAGGTTATGTTTGGAGGGAAGAGATGAGATATGTTATTGTTTGGTTTGCTCTCTATTTTCGAATCACTAATTTATTTTTGTTAATTTTTAAAAATACTTTTAAAACTAAGTTAATTTTATAATAATTTAATAAAAAAAATTAAGTAATTATATAAAAATATTAATATAATTAAAAAAAATATATTAGTCAATCAAACATGTTTGAGGATTCAAACTTATGACTACTTGGTCTTTGTATCTACACTAATGCCATTGAATTACTGTTTGTGTGGGCTAATTTTTCAAACTTTAATTTTATAGGCCCGACTCATTCTCCTCTTTTTATTTGAGCCATTTGGAATCATAGGTGTGTTCGAGCCGCCAAAATAAAGAAGGTAGAATGAGAATGAGAATGATTATCCATTAATATTTTCTCATACATAATAGCGTATTCTCAAAATCTCTACAAATAATCATTTATTTCACTTAAAACGCAAAGAATCATTTTCTTTTATATTTTTTTCCCTAATTCTCATTTTCACGTACTCATTTTCATTCGCCTTAGGTTAAGTGTTTTATTAAGAGAGGAAGAAACAAACAAGAAGAAAAAAAACAGAGGCTGTAGATAAGTCAATAAACCATTTGTTTGAGTCCATCTCTATCATTTTCTACTAAAAATATAGTTAATAATTTAATAATATAGTTGGTGATCCTTTGCCCAATCATATGTCATCTTCAACAAAATAATAATAATAATAATAAATTTAATCCTTATTATTTGATGAAAGCTAAAATTTAGTTCACATGGTTTCAAAATTTAGACTTGAGTATATATATGTTGAAAAATCTACAATTTAGTCTTTATGATTTGAAAAATTAGAATTTAGTCCTTAATGTTTGATAAAATCTAAAAAATAATCATTCGTAATTGTTGGTAAATAAAATACATAGAAGTTAGTTTTTTTTTTCACGATGAGAGTGTAAGATAAGTACTAATTGAAAAAAATACATAATTTATACGTCACATTTATATACTTAATTCGCCTACGATTTACGAATATATTTACTATTTTTTAGTTTTTATCAAACTCATGTAGACTGAATTATATTTCTTCAAACCGTATGAACTAAATTTTATATTTCTTTCAACCATACAGACGAAATAATATATTTTTTCAAACAATAAGTACTATAATCTATATTTTCAAACTATAAAAACTAAACTCTAACTTATTTGTAATTTACCAAACATATATATTTAAAACCATCTCCACAAATTTTAATAATTGTTTTAAAATAAATGAATTATGACTATTGAGTTGAGTTGAATTATGGCAAAATAATAAAACCAATATTTTACCAATTATTTCAATAAAAAAATAATTTCAATTGAACACACAAAAACCAGAAACAAAGACTATGGAAACTAAACGGGCTGGATGAGGACAGCATGGAATTGATGCGCGCCATTAGTTTCCGACACGGTTTCTCGGTTGACGGCTTCCACCGTCTCCGCCGATTTCTGACCGTTGGAAACAAATGCCCATTTTACCATATTACCCTTTCTTTCATGGCATTGTCACAAAATTCTCTCCCTTAGCTTTTTTTCACGAGGACAATAATGCCCCTACCTTGTAATTTTCACACTTCTCTCCTCCCTTTCCACCTAATCCAAAATGGAAAATTCAAATACCTAACCTATGTTTGGTAATCATATTAAAAAAAAAGAAAAAAAAAAGAAAACCACTCACATTCCTCTCATTAATTTCTTTTTTACTTTCTCGTGAGTGGAAGATCAAATAATTAACCTCAAAGTTAGTAATAAATGTGATATTTGTTTTGATTATCACTCTTGTTATGATTATGTTTTTATATAATGATCCATTATTTTTTATAATAGTTTAGAGACGTTATAGTGTATGCACAAATATCATGTTGTCATGAGTTTGAATTTCTCATCTTAATTATTGTTTTATCTAAAAAATAAAATAAAATAAAGCTTTATATTAATGCTTAAAACTTTTATTATTTTGGGACGGTCAAAATTCCAATTTAATTTCTATAATTATACTTATGTTTTATTTTGGTAAATAGATTTTTTTAAAAAAAAAATCAAGTTTAGTTGGTTTTAAATATTCAATTTTGTATGGGCCACTTTGATAAATTTGAATTTTTGAAATTAATATTAATCAAATTTTGTCAATAATATTATTAGTTATAATACAAGTAAAAAAAAAATATGAACATGTTTTTAAAATTTATAGAAACATTAACATTTCAATTTTTTTAAGTTTAAGAGATTTTTTTAGTACAGATGGAGATTGGGGGACTCGAGCGATAGATCGAGTCAATTTCAATACATTACTAATATTAGTTAAGTTATACTCGTTTTGACTAAGATTAAAAATTAAATGATGCAAACTTGAAAATTGTCTATGGATCAAAATATAGGGGTAATTTTAGTTTGATTTTCATCGGTTCAGTGCCAAAACTAACCACATAACAAATATAGAGCCAAATCAACCCAACATTTATACCGTATAAATGTTGAGTTTTTTCTTATATTACTATAATTGGGAGTGAGAGGATTCGAAACTATGATCTTTGGTATACGTTGATGTCGCAGGTACTATTTTGATAATAAATGTTGGTATATTATGATTTAAACGGAATGATTGCATATAAATTACTCTATAGCGTTACTTTGTTATTACAAATGTAAATATTTTTTCAAATAATCAATTTGATTTTTTTCAATTGAATATCACAAAAATGGCAATTAGGTTGATGTGAATCTGCAGTAATAGAGTAGTACTGAAAGAAACACAACTGGTTCCTTACTGATCAAATAGCTTTTTTACACGTCATTCTTTTATTTTTTTAATGACTAATCAGCATTTTTAATGGGTAAACAATCTCTTCATTCTTCACTTATTTTTCCTAATTTGTTACACTTAATAAACCCTAACGTAGAAACTTCACAATTAATTTCATTAATTCAACCAGTAGACCTTTGACAAATAATTTACCCAACCTAGTGTCCTAAAGAAGAAAGGCAGATGTCATAATTCTAAAATAAAACAAAAAAAAATCAAAAAAAATCAAAAATCAATATTTATTATTTTATAAAATTCAAAATTGGTGGGGTTTTTTTTGTAATGTATTAAGATGATATAATTAACATTAATATGATATTGTCCATTTGGGCATAACCAGCATAACTTTGCTGTTGGGTGCACTTATATACCCATGATCCTCCTATCTTCTAACCAATGTGGGATAGTAATAAATATAACCTATATTTCTTAGGAGTGGTTGTTTTTTTTTTAAGTTCAAATTGGGGAAGGAGATAACAAACCCTACATAGAGGGTGTTTAATTACTACCCTCAAATAAATTGAGAGCGCGCTAATACCGATTTCACGGATCGAACACGTGAAATTAGTGTTGAACTGGAATAACACCAAATAATGAAACCAGTGCGCTGATCCATTCGGTTTAGGAGTTTCACAAACCTAGCCCCCTCACAACAAGTTATATATAACTAGGTCAATTAAATTTGAATGAATTGCTTACTTTTGAAATATACAACTTTACTCCAGGGTTTTATATCATATATGGATTAGAAAGCCAACAAAGATGTATGAGGATTTTTTTTTTTTTTTTTTTTTTTTTTTTTTTTTTGGCATTATCCATACTTTGTTCATATGTTTTTAGCTAATAAAGCGAGTTAATTCCTATGAGTCAAAGTTAAAGGTAATTGGCTAATTAGGCAGTTAAAAATATATATCGATTGGATGAAACACCTGTCTCTATAAGCATGCACTTGAACATCTCACCCAAACACTATGCCAGAAAGATTTATTACCTTTTCAAAAACAAAATCTTGTCATTTTCTTTTTTTGAATATTAATAATATATATAAATCTAAGGTCACCAGCTCATTCAAATATATAATTTATTCCTTTTTTTTTTCTTTTTCGATAAATACACATATTTTATTTATTTTCCTCAAATTTCCATAATTTAATTTGGCGGATGAAACCCGTCGATATTTTTCTTTCCTTTATCGTGATAATAATAAGAGTTTTTTTTTAATTAATACAGGTATGGTTTTTATTATTTATTTATTTATTATTATTATTATTATGTTAAACTATACACACAAAGTTACATTGTTGAGTTACTTCTAAAAATAATAATTCTAAAATCACATTGAATAAATAATAGGTTGCATGTTTGAGTCTTGTAATATTCAAATAAAATTGAATTAAATAAAACAAGTATTTACTTTATTGACAAAGATTTAACAATTGATTTAATTTATTTAAAAATAGTTAAAATAAGTCCCATATGTAACTAATAATCAAAATATTACATGTTTTTTAATTCTTACCTTTAAAATATTGTTGAAATAATGAAAAAAAATTATTACAGCAAGTATGTGATATAGATGGTTGACTAACTATATGTTGAAGTTGACCATTCAATTTTAATCTTGGTATCAGGAATAATCATTACATTTTTCCTTAATTAATGTGTAACATTAAAGAAAGACAGAGTATTACAAAGAATGTTACTAAATTAAACTGGGATTATACACATAATTGTATAGAGATATTCTTCGTGGTCAACCCACTTTTGATGACTTTGATATTAAGAAACTTAATCTTTCATTGTAAGTAAATTGTATGGTAACCTACTTTTTCGAAATATGTGTGACATTCTGGTTTCATTATTTAGTGTTTTTCAATTTTAATATTAATATCACGAGTTCGATTCTTGAAATTCACGTATAAATAAAAAATTATTAGAGAAATTACCACACATGATCTATTAGTTAAATTACTGATTAAATACTATCAGTTAAAATGATTGTAACTCAATTTTTGTGTTATATAGAAAA
The DNA here is from genome assembly GCA_037832605.1 of Cyclanthera cordifolia. NCBI lineage: Eukaryota > Viridiplantae > Streptophyta > Magnoliopsida > Cucurbitales > Cucurbitaceae > Cyclanthera > Cyclanthera cordifolia. The sequence continues at coordinate 6,976,676 of JBBMEG010000018.1, forward strand.
TATTTTCATAATTTTGCTATACATTTTTTTATTATTATAGATGAAAATTCTTCAAATTATTACCTAAATAAACTTAATTTATTTTGAAAATTACATATTAGAAAATTGTATAGAAATATGTACCGTCAAGGGACAACAACTCGAGCTAAGCCTCCTTCCTTTATCCAACAATCATTCTCTCAAACAAACTAGCATATACAAATTTAAACTTTATTTATGTGATATTATCTACTTTAAAATAAATTCATATGACTTTATTTTTTGTTTTATTTAATAGGTCTCGTATTAATGAAAATATTTATCATCTCTTATAAATACTCGATATATTTCTTAATTAACGAAAGACTACACCGCATAGTTTGTAAATTCAACTATTATATTGTGATTAATTAGAAATTAAATTAAAATGATTTAAAATCAAATTTTCTACTTCTTTTTTTAGACAAATTAAAATTTTAAAATATTTAAATATAAAAAAAAAAACTAATGATTAAGTGCAACAAGAAGAATGTTTTAACTAATGTGCGTCTAAAATTTATAGCTTATAGTTTGAAACTTTCATTATCAATTTTTAACTAAAAAAAATTCAAATAGGATCTAAAAATTATCATTTAAAAAAAAATTAAAGATTAAATCGAAACAAAATTCCAAAATAAATCAAAACCATGTTTTAATCCAATTTATTATATTATCAAAAAGGAAAAGAAAAAAAAAACCCTAGTATTATTTTATTTATTATATATATATATATATATTAGTACATTTTATTTAATATTATTAGTCTGTGTTTTTTAATTTAATGAGGATAACTGGATAAGAGCCAACCACAGCAGACAGCAGCCCGTCGCACAAAATGGTGGCTCTCCCGAAATATAGCCAACAAAGAAGGGCAATTCCGTCATTTCAAGTTTCAAAAGGAAAAGAAACACATCAGAAACTCCTTCGGCCAATTTCAACCTTTCTTCTTCCTATATTCTTCTTTCTCTCTCTCTCTCTCTAAACATAAATAAATAAGCATTCAATTTCAAACCTCTCTGCTCTTCATCTTCCTCTTCTTTTACTAAGATTTTGTGTATATATATATATATATATATTCATATATACACGCAAATATATACAGAATCATTGGCGAATATATATATATATAGTGAAAGATTATGGATGTTTGGTTACGTAGCCATGGAGGTTTGAATCTTCTTCTGATGTTGATGTTCTTCTTCTTTTGTTTCTGTAATTCCGTTGCAAATGCTTCTTTCAACGTCACTACAATCCGTTTCAATGAAGGCTATTCGCCTCTGTTCGGCGACGGAAACCTTGTTCGTTCTCCGGATGGAAAATCCGTTCGCCTTCTTCTCGATCGATTCACCGGTAATTTTTCTGAAATTTCTCTGTATGAGAGGATACTGAATACGCGTTTTAATTACCGCGGTTTTGATTGTTTTTGTGTTCTGGTTTTTTAATTGATTTTTCAGGTTCTGGATTCATCTCGTCGAAGATGTATAATCATGGATTCTTTAGCGCGAGAATCAAATTGCCGGCCGATTACACCGCCGGCATCGTTGTAGCCTTCTATGTAAGTAGCGTTGGATGAGGATTCATTTAATATTGTCTTAAATTGTTTGGTGGTTGAGAAAAGTTCTAAGCGGCTAATATTGAATAAAGAAAAATCTACAGGAAATTTCGGTCAAATAAGAGTCGTAACAGTTGAATTAATTAATCGAACAGCGAAACCTGAAAATGTATTGATTCAATTTTCAGATAAAAATACTGTAACGAAACGATTATGAACTTTTCTTTGATTCTGGAAACTGCAAATTTAATCTTAATTCGTCATCCTCCATGATTGCGAATGATGTTTCGCGATTGAAATTTTGGTTCATTTTCGTGCATGTTCGCCCATAACAGGTCTCGAACGGTGACGTATTCGAGAAGAATCACGACGAATTGGACTTTGAGTTTTTAGGGAACATTGAAGGGAAGCCATGGAGGTTTCAGACCAATTTGTACGGAAACGGAAGCACGAGCCGGGGGCGTGAGGAGCGGTACCGGCTTTGGTTCGACCCGACCAAGGAGTTCCACCGATACAGCATTCTTTGGACCGCTCACAATATTATGTGAGTATCTATAGAACTTTCCAAATACTTTCTTTTGAAACAACTTTCCTAATACTTGAGTTACCTTTTGAATACGTTTTCATTTCAACTTTATGTTGTATTTCTTAACCAATACACTTCATTCTCATTTTAAAAAGAACTATAAGGGCTTTTTAAATTATAATCAAGTGCAATTGTAGCTAGATATTGAATTCTAGTTCAAGAGTATATTTGAGGGCTATTGTCATAGCATTCAAATTTCTATCTAGTTGTATTTAGAAGCGTGGATATTTAAGAGGTATTTGGATAAATAATTGTTGAGTGATTAAAAATGATAGATTATTTTGAATGATTTTAAAGAATAAATTGTAAATAATTATTTATTTGTCTGAAACATTTAAAGAGTAATTATAAAATGATCGTTATTAATAACTCTATAAAACATTTAAACTATGAGAGTTTTATATTAAGTTTCTTGGAGATTTTCAACATTTCTAGTTAACTAGTGAACTTAATACATTTTTATTTTGAAGTTTATGAGTGCACATACTCTATATGTAAAGGAGTGAATCTATATTTCTCGACCAATAAAAAAGTTGTAGATAGCTGTATATAGTTTGCTTAAGCTAAGGGCAATATAAGCAATGGAAATTGAAAAAGGTTGGATTGCTTTGTGGGATTTGATTGTTAGTTGGTCTGGATCCACCACGAATTGGATGGTCGTTAATGAAGATAGATGCGATTATTTTTCAGTCATTTTTAATATTTTTGCTTTTGAATCTTTGCATTGAGAATTTTCATTTTCGGACTTGATTATAGGAATGTTGATTGAGAATGACAGAATCACATTTCTTTCTTTATTTAAATGAAATCTTAAATTCATTATCAAAAGAGTATTCTAGTTCTAGTATAGACTGATCCATAAAAAAATATGAATTTGAATTTTCACTCTAATTAATTATTGTGAAATAAAAAGAAGATCTATTTTTATAATAAAATTTCAGCATGCTTGATTGAGTTTCTTCTAAAGTTGTCTAGTTTACCTTTTTTTTTTTTTTTTAGAGATATATAATTAAATCATCATATAAATGTGATACTCATATACCTTTCCAATAAAAAAAAAAGTGACACGTATTCTTATGCTCGTTTTTTAATGAAAATCATAGCCTAGTGAATCGTTTTAGGAATAATGGAAGTCAAGCTTTCTTTTAGGTAAATTTATTAATGATGACTTCAAATTGTAATCCCTTCTTGGTTCATTAGGAACCTTTTCTTTATACTATTTAATTGAATGAAAAGGAAAATAGTGGGAATCGGCTTGCACAAAGTCAGAGTTAGGCTTTTCATTGTTCCAAAACTACTTTTTGTTCTTTTTAGTTAAAGGCCTAGAGAAAACTTGTGAACAAAGCTACAATTTGGATCACATGGCAAAGTAAACACTACCCATTAACAACAGATAGATATCCATGTGATGCCATTGGTTTGCTTAAGTTTAAAGACTTGGATGAGAATTTCTGTTTTAGGGTCCACCATTTTGATTTGACCGTCAGTTTTCATTTCCTAATTTATCATCATCTTTTTCCCCCTTCTTTCCTTCTCCCAAAGTTGGTTATTTTGAACTAATTTTGGATGCATTACACAACCATTTTATTCTTCTGGTGGTCAACTTTGAAGGAAACTCATCTGCCAATTACTAAAAAAAATCTAGTTGAAACTTGAAAATGTCTGCAAACCTTGCTTTTGCAACCAAAAAAATAAATTAAAATAAACTAAAAAAAAAAAAAAAACCAAACAACTAAAACAACCATCCTATTTTAGGCTAAAATAATTTTTTTGTTCATCATATTTGAGACTACTCATTACTTTAATGTATCAAAATTTAGTTTCGATATTTTATATAAATTTAAATATAGTTTTTATTGTTAATTTGAATTTGTCTCTCATTATTTGTTATGATAATTCATTTTAGCAAACATACTTCAAACGTATTAGTTTGTTAAGGATTGACAATATTGGAATTAAAACGAATATATATTTATATACATAT
>JBBMEG010000018.1:6980915-6996593 GCA_037832605.1 Cyclanthera cordifolia
AAAAACAAGAAAAGCGAGTAGAAAAATTGAAAAAGAAAGAAATCAAGAAAGGTGAAGCAACTTCAAATCTTGAAATCAAGAAGCAACCACAATGGCGATTTCATCCCAAACCGAAGAAAAATCAGTGGAAGATGAGTGAAGATTTGAGAAGAAATCATTGTTATGGCAAAGAAAAAAAGAAAAAAACTAAAACAAGAAAGGTCCGGAAGCGATTGAGTGGGTGGACCAATGGTGGAAACGGACCTACGACAGCAGTGAACGAAAGCAAACGGACAGCCACGGCTTGCTGGAAGTCGGGTTTGCGGCGGCGACATCAGGCTAGAATTTTAGTTGGGCTAGAATTTTAAGTTGGCTGGAATTTTAGTTGGTTTGGAATTTTTGGGCTGAAATTTTAAGTTTTTAGGGTTGCATCTTTTATGTTTCAATTGTTGTATACCCACCTTGAGGACAAAGTGCTCTAAAAGGGGAGGGTAATTGATAGTAATCATAGGGGTTAGTTACCAAATAGTTAGGTGGTTAGTTTGTTATTCACACTAGCCTATATAAATGTAACCTTCACTCACATAAAGGATAACAAGTAGATTGATCATTGACTCTTATGAGTGAGGGACCTTTGATAGATACTATCAGCTTGCACGTCTAATAAACCCCCAGTTGTTCATGTTTATGAGCGTAGGAATAAACCGTCTGTCGAACATAATGATTAGTTGTATGTGCCAGCCTTTTATGGGTAATGTCTTGTATGAGTAGTTAGAAGTTAGTTGGTTGGTTGTAGTCTTTAAATAGGTTCGATGGGTGTCTGGTGGATATGGATAGTGATGGATTGTAAGGGAGAGTTGAGAGCTCTATAATTCTCTCTGGAAATAAAATCCAAAGTTCCTATCAACACCAAAATGGCAAAGAATCGTACCTCCACAAAATACAAGGAAATAACAACGATATGAAAAGTAAAGGCTAAGCTATGAAAGCATGATAAAAGGGGGTTGGAATGGACATGCGGCCATGAGCAATAGGCCCTGGATGAGCATGACCGTGATGCTAAGCATTGTTGTAAGAAAGGTCAAGAATGGGGCAAACACATCATTCTGACTTGACATTAGACTTAACAACCAAACACTACACTACACAGACAATTTTCTTGGCTATATGGTCCTTCAAACGGAAAAAGGCATTGGTTATGAATATTTGGGATGAAAATTTCACTTGGTTTTGAGAAGACTATTGAAAGATGTTGAGATTAATGAACTAAGCTCTCTCACCCACACACATGCTTCTGGCTTCACTCTTACCTCAAGACATGATGAATTAATTGGAACCTTCAATCAAATGGGTTGTTCTTGGTGAAACCTCTCTTAAATATAGCCCCATCCTCAGACTTATAGGCCACATTTGGAAGGAAAATTTCCCTGAAATTTAATTTTGGGAATTATCATATGAGGCTATAAACACATGACAGATTATAAAGAAGGCTACATCACTAAAATCTCTCTCCACAATGGTGTCCCCTTGCAAAAGATGCCTTGAGACTGTTTTAAAGTACTCAAGGCGCAATGTCCTTCTGGAGGCACACAGCTACATAAAAAAAAAACATAAACATATATATATATATATATACACACACATATGCAATAAAACACTTTCATGAAAAGAAATGAACTTTAAACCAAAAATAATATATAAAACACACATAAGATTCAATTATTAACTCTTATTTCATGGAAAGAAATGAAGTGTAACTAAGGATAATATATAAAACATGCCTAAAATTCAACTATTAACCTTCATTTCATGAAAGTTTTAATCAAAAATAATATATAAAATAGACATAAGATTCAACAGTTAACTTTTGGATGTAGTGTTATAAAGAACTCATGGATGATGGTGTGAATAGAGAATTAGAGAATGTGTGGCTAGAGAAGCCGGAGAATATGAGTTGAGAGAAAAATGAAAGAAAGTGTTTTCTTTGTGAATTGAAAAATTAGGTTATTTAAGGTATTGAATTAAGTTATTGTAAGTAAAAAAAGCACATAAAACGCAAAATCTCACAAGGCGCACCCTAGGGCTTCACGAAGAGCGCCAAAAGGCAAGCACCTTTTTAAGTGTACCTCGCCTTTCCAAGGAGAGATACTAGTCTTGCGCCTTGTATCACGATAGTACTTCGCTGAGCGGCGAAGAAAGCGTGTTGGGCCCGTTCTGACACACGAACGGGCTTCACGGGAAAATTTCGGAAAGCCGGTGGCACGAATAGGCTCTCACGGGAACCTTCATCTCGGGTCTCGGGAAAAACATTTTGAAAAAAGGATTTTAGAAAACATTTTGAAAGGGTTATATGCCTTGAGCAGTTTACAGGAATTTAGACCAAAGCTTTCAACATATCACTTGGTGGGAGTTCACTACCCCCTATAGTACATTCTGGGCCATTTTTGATGTGGCAGGCTTGCATATCAAAATGGCGAGGAGTCATACGGAGTGTCGCGACACACAAAAGACAAGGGCCAAGGGCCAACGACATAAGTAAAGCCTACACTAGAAAGCACGATGACGAGGGGTTGCAAAGGCATGCGGCCATGGGCAACAAGCCTTGGACAAGCATACATGAGGTGTCAAGCCATACGGCCATGGGCAACACGCCCTGGACAAGCATGACCGTGACACCTTGCGCCTTTTAAAACACTGCTTGAGACACAAAATCACATCCTTATGCTACATCTTTTTGAAATTTTATTCAATTTGATTTTGAATAGCCTTGGACGTTTCTGAAAAACACAAGAGTTGTTATTATCCACATCGGTGGGCCACTCTTTTAAAAAGGAAAGGATGATGCTAAGAAAGAATTTTGTTTGGCCATTTTGTTGGAGTATGCGGATCAAGAGAAATAGAAGAATCTTCAAAGATAAGGAGACTACATACTTATTCTTTGTTGAAAATATTTGATCTCTAGTTATATCATGGAGTAAACTCTATTCCCTATGTTCCATCATTATAGCTTCTCCACCATCTTTTCCAATTGGAGTGGCCTTTTGTGATACTCTCCTTTCTTTGGTAATTTCATTTAACAATCTAATTTTATTAATCAAATAAATTGTTTCTTATCCAAAAATGCTATTTTTGCCCCGATACCAAAAACTAGAAAATATCATATAACTAAAACAAATAGCAAACAATAAGAAATAAATGAAGTAGAAACTTAATTAACCAAAGAAACAAATAAAAAACTAGTTAAATCCAAATATCCACATACATCATCATAATACTCTTTGGGAAGCCCATCAATAAGCAACTCTTCCTTGCTCAAGCTTCTCCTCAAAACTGACCACCAATAACAAAATGAGAAGTTACGATAAATATCTATATTTGAAGAGTAATTAAGCAAGTTGCAAGAGAGCTAACCAGGACCAGATGAATAGCGTTTATAGAAATGAGAGGTCGAAAGCTTTGGGAAGGTAAGGAAAGCAGAGGGTAATGGTGGAATTGGTGGGCATTTCAGCCAAAACACATGTGCCTCCATTATACCAACTGTCAAGCTAGAAAAGAAAGATTTAGATTCCTGAACATCCATGCATAAAAAGTAGTCAGTGTTTCTCAGTCAGAGATGTACCCAGGTTAGGTTGGGTTAGGTTGAGGGAAATTTTTGGGCCAACTCAAAAATTCGGGTTGATCATTTCTCCAACCCAACCCAATAAGAGAGACAAACCAACCCAAACCTATATTTTCGGGTTGGGTTGGGTTGGGTACATAGGTTTCAATGGTGGCTTAGATAGAACATTCCATTGTTGAACTGTCGTTTGATGAACAAAAGATTCATGTCAATGTATAACCACAAGAATACTATGTATTGAGAAATTTAGAGCTACAACTATAGCGGGATATGAGAAAATTTTGCAAATCAGAAGAAAAAGAAAATAACTACAAACATAAAAATAGTCAGGTATAGTTTCATATATCCGTGTGTACTTCAAATGATGTTAAAAGAAAAAAAAAGAAAAGAAAAGAAAATAATCTAAATAATTTTCTTTTTAAGGAAGAAAAAGTAAAGAAAGGAAAATAGTCAGAATAATTATAAAAAATAAACATAAATAAATAAAGTGAGGTACATAAGAAACAATAACAGAGTGTTAGACTTTTTTTTTGAACTGGGAAATCGAAGCTTCGCCTTGCCCACTATACTTGAGGTAACCATGCTCGTCCCTAGGCCTGGCATCAGGCGACGTCGAAAGAATGGAGATACGAGAAGTGCCTACAAATTAATGTCACGGGTGGGTCTCGAACCTGAGGCCTTAAGGGGAGCACACCTTCAAAATAGTCTTCGACCACCGCACCACCCTTGGGACATAAAAAAGTGATAGATACCAAAAGAATGAATTACAAAATAATTTATAAAAGTAGCAACCACCAAAATCAAACCAGGAACCTCAAGTTGTATGACCAGCTCTTACACTATTACACGTTTATATTAATTTTTATAATGAAAAATATTAAAACTGCTTCGGTTCAGATTTAATATTTTTAAATTAAACCCAAACCAAAATTTTGTCTAACCCAACCGTTAATATTTGGCCCTTTTAGTTGTGTTAGTCAGGTTTTCTGGGTTCTCGAGTTATTTGAACATCCTTATTTCTGATATCAAATATGAACCAGCGTATAAATTGAGCAAAATCGTTACTTTTTTATCAACAATCGAGCTTTTACTGAGAAATAAAAAAAGAATGCAAGGGCATACAAAAAAGATAGAGAGCTTGCAAACAAAAAAGATGGCTTACAAAACAACCACCAATCAAGCAAAATAACCTGTTAATCTTCTAAGGAAAAAAAGTATCCTTCTCATCCCCGCCATACTTTCTTTTCCACAAAAACTCATCCCCACGATACTAGAAAGATAAAAAGGACAACTCCTCGACAATGTCTTTCCAAGGGTATCTAGAAATATCTTGACCCTTCCCAACAACCTACTTAAAGTGGAGCAAACCATACCTCCTCACAATCACATATTTTTCAAAGGTAAGTAAGCTCATGAAGAAAACGACAACAGGCTATCAAATTACCCACACCTAAACCTCGTGAATCAAATCCTTAGAAACATCCTCCCACAAGTTATCAAAAAAAACTTTTTCCTACTCGAAGAAAATCCCTCATCAACTTTTTCAAACTCTTAAAAAAAAATTCCAAAATGAGAGAGAGAAAAATTGATAGAAAACCACTCAAAACCGCATAAAAGAGCCCAGAAATTCAGGTTGGTCATTCCCTAAGCTAGCTCATGGGAAAAACCTTCTCTAATTACCGTAGGAAGAAGCAGATATATAACCGATAAATTAAAAGGAAAATTAACAAAATAAAATACAAGAATTTATGTGGAAAAACTCCAAAATCAGAGAAAAAACCACAGACAGAAAGAACTTACACTATATGAAAAATTGTTACAATTTCAACCCATATATTATTGGGTGAGGTCAGGTTGGTACACCCGATTGTTTTCTCAACTTGTTTTTAAACTTTGCTTTTACTTCAAGTATAAATATAAATGTGATTGTCTAGCTTTAATTTTTATATAAAAGGGCATGAAAACCATACACCTTATACAAAAAATCAATAAGTTGTTAAAGAGACAGATAAACGCCATAGTAAGACAAATTATATGCGTAAAGTCATAAAACAGTGAACACAATGTATATAAACACTAATAGTGAGTACAAATAAAAAAAATGAAGTTAGATATGGGTGATTCCATTCAGTTGCACTCCATGGTAAGCGCTGGGAAAGAAACCTATTATTTAGTAAGAATGCAAACAATATAAACACAAATCTCAAACAACAACAAATGAAATAAGAAAAAAATAAACTAGAAGATGCAACCTAATAAACTATGTTATATGTTCATAGTATATCTACACGCGTTATGCTCACTTGAATCTAATTCAAACCTAACTATTGAACAGCTTCAATAGTTAGAGTACAATTCGAACACTTACATCCAATCTAAAAGACGATTCGGGAAGCCAATAACAAACTGGAAATTAAAGAAGTTGCTAGCCACTTGGGTCCTTACCGAATCAATGCCGAAAGACTCCGACGTCGCAAATCTAGTCTTTAAGCTACTGTTATGCCGATTCAGGTCAAACAGGTAACGAACTAGATCGATTTGAAGCCCGAAATTGCGTGGGTGTGATGAAACCGATGAACTGTGCGTTAAAACTCGTGGCCGCCGATTTTTCTACACCCACTGATGCTTCACTATCGTGTTGGTTCGCTGGAGAATAAGAACGAGGTCACACACACGAGGAAAAAATACCAAAAAACATACACGAAAATAAATTAGGGGAAAAAATGAATATAATTACCAATCAAACATTTTTATCTTTACTTATCCATAGGTATTTGCTCCGGCTATTAGAGAAAAAACATCCTGAGTTTGTTTGAAGCTATTAACGACAAACGAGTTCTTAAGACTCTTTCATTGTATTCAATTACTTTTAATTAGTTAGTTTTAACTGCTTAAAATAATTAAGCATTTTTAATAATATAGTTCAATCATTTTCAACTCTCAAAATAATTAAGCTTTTTTATGACAATCTTTACTAAAAACATGGTTCAAACGAATTATTAATTGATACCCATCTACAAATAATTATATCCAAACGAGTTATTAATAAAAACTCAAATTTCTAATCATTCAAAATAGTATCTCATTTTATACTTACAAAATGGATCTTTATACCATCATGGAATATAAGTTGTTGATGCCAAAAAATGGTTAGCCAAGACCAACGGTAAAGATTTGTTATACCAAAAACGAAATTAAGCACATTAGTATGGTGTGAGTCAAAAGACCTCTAATGCTTAAGTCATAAAGATGTTTGAACAGTATTTTAGAGAGAGAACTTGAAAACTTAAGACAACTTATAAGAGTTGTTAGCGTTGTCCAGCTTTGATGAAAATGGAGAACTTCCTACTCATTTATAATAGTTTGACTTGTAATCATTGTAGCTTAACGGCTAACTCATAGGTAAATTTTATATTATTAATAAATGAATATCTTTTCTATAAAAAATATATGACCTAAATTTTTAATTTAATCATAATATTTCTAAGGTTAAAATATCATTTTTGTCCATTATTTAAAATTAGTTTATTTTGATCTCTGAATTTTTAAATGACTAATTTTAATTTTTAGACTTTACTATTTGTCAAATTATGATTGAGATAAAGCTAACTCTTTATGTCAATATCATATATGATCGAGGTAGTTAGTATTCACCTAATATAATTACTTTATAAGTAATTAGTTGAAATTATTTTCATCTTGCATAATATCGTTTAATACAAGTGTGATAGATATAATTTGGCTTATTGACCGCATAAATTAAATTAAATCATCTCAACAAATTTGTATATTTAAAAAAAAAATCTTAAAAGTTATGTAATTTTGTGAAAGTTCATATCAATATATTAAAATTTGAAATGGAAAATCTCAATTGTTTCTATTTAATTAGTTTATAAATAGTAACAAAACTTTGTAAATGTGATTGATATAATTTTGAAACTTATATTTGATATGCAAAAAAAAATCTCAACAAATCTATGATTTGATCCGTAAATAATCTCAACCTACACAACTATAATTTAAAAAAGAAATATTATTATAGTTCTTGAGGTATTATTCAAAATTATTATTATTGTTGTTATTTTGTTTTATATAGATACCAAAAATTAATACTTTTCATATTTTTTTGTTATTGAATCTTAAAAGTTACATTTTTTTATTATTAAACTCAGGTTAACAATGTCTGCGGCAAACAACACTCTAATTAAATTTTGCTTAACTTAATTCCTGCATTAGCTTAAAAGTTGGATTAACATTACTTTGCCCCAAACACAAGACGCCCTAAAAGATAAAATGAAAGGTAAGCTAGGTTTCTCTTTTATCTGAAAAATCGAAAGAGCGACATCGAGGGTTCTGGAGGTGTAGAATGGAAGAATCAAATTCAGCGTCGCCGACGAACTACGTTCCCCAAAACAGCACTGCTTCAAGTGGAAAGCAAAGAAGAAAGCTTCCCTCCCCGCAGGAACTGGTATCCCACTACGAATCTCAAGGCCTTACTTCTCACGATGCTTCGATCAAGGTAATCGAAGACCTTCAGAATGCGCTCTTTAGAGTCATTTCTTCTGGTAGAGGTAAAAAGGACAAGCTTCTACTCCAAACCTCTAGCAAGATCGATACCGCTAATAACCGACTCGCCATTCTCGACCTGAAGTTAGACTCCAAGCCCAGCTATGCCCAGACTTTTGCCCTAGGTTTGGCTTCTGGCTCCGTTTTGAATGGCATTGGGGCTGTCGTGCCCCATGTTTTTGGGGCTCTCACCCATATTTGGATTTCTGTTAGTAACTTTACCAAGCATTCTTCTTGAATTTTGAACAACGCCTCTCTTTTTTTCTGATGGTCAGATATTGCTAATTAATTAGTTTATCTATTATGTTTTTTTTTTCCTACTTTTGGAGAATCTCCTGGTCTATGCTTCACTTGATAGTAATTTCTCCTCCTTGTTCCTTTCTTGGGGTGGGATGTTGGATTTTGTTTCATGTTTTTTTTTTTTTTTTTTTGACAGCTTGTTTCATGATTATTGATATTTCACTTGAACTATGATTTTTCTTTCTTTTTTTTTTTGACTTTCATCCAGCCTTCTTAGTTTTTTTAGTTTAAAGAAACCTTTTGGTTGATGAATGAAATTGAGGAGAAACCACAAGGCAAAAGTCAATTACAAATAATTTTATCAATTGGCAGTAAAAGTGATAAAATTGAGAACATCCATTGAAGATGTTTACACCAAAAATAAATAGAATGTAGAATTGATTCTAGAAAAAAAAAAAAATCAAAGTTATGAGATAAATTCCTGAAAACTCTTTGATTACGCTCCAACCAAAGATTCCAAACTAGAACTCAAACCACCGCGAGCCAGAATCTCTTTTTGTATCCTTTGAAGGGAGACCCCAATAAAACCAAGTGTAAGAAGTCATGAATATTGAATGGCAGAACAGTGAAGCAACCAAAGGCCTTCAAGAAGTAACTCCAAAGGCTCCAAGCAAAAGGACAATGAATAAAGAGTTGACCTAGAGCTTCAGAGGACTGATAGCACATAACACAACAGTTGGGAGAAAGAGCCATATACGCCATGCGATGCTAAAGACGATCCGTAAAATTACATGCGCCAAAATTGAGTTCCCAAAAGAAATTTTTTAACTTTTTTCGAGTAAACATCCTGCCAAATAGATGAATAAAGATCTTATGTAAACCAGCAACATCAAATATTTAACCAAAAACAATCCGGTGGGTTCTAAGGGCCAAAACCATGAATTTGGATTCTGTGATAGGCGAACACCATCAAGAATGACAAATAGAGTCGACCAATCTAAAAATTCCAACTCATTTAAATTACGCCTCAACATTAAGTTCCATGCTAAAGAAGAATCATTCCAAACGTCAGCCACCATAACCCTCTGATGATAAGTAAGCCGATAAAGTCGAGGAAAGTGGACAAATAAGGGCCCCACATCTAACCAAGAATCTAACCAAAAGTGAGTAGTCCTACCATTCCAAATACACCGTTTCGCATGACTAGAAATCATAAGAATATACTTGCAAATGGATTTCCAAGGAGAATAATTAACTGGTCCTCTACAATCCAATGGTCATGAACCCATCTCTATATTACCATAGAATTTTGCCACAATAAGACGACGCCAGAGAGAAGAAAATTCTTGCGAAAACCTCCAAATCTATTTTGCCAAAAAACACGTGATGAAGATTTACCCACAAGAGGTAATCCAAGATAGGAAGAAGGCCAAGACCCCATGTTACATCCAAAGGAATTTTGAAGCCAAGCCTTGTCTGAATCCTCAATATTCATACCCAAGATTTTACTTTTAGCAGAGTTAATTTTAAGCCCTAAGGCACACTCGAAGATACTAACGACATTAATTAAATATGTCACAACAACCTTATCAAAAGTGGAGAAAATTAGTATATCATCGGCAAATTGCAAGTGAGTCAAATTCAAAGAAGATAAGCCAAAAGAATTAGTTGATAATTTGTTGATACTATGACAATGGTTGAGCAATCTACTAAGACACTCCTGAAATCCAGATGAAAAGAAAATGAAATAGCGGATTCTCTTGGTGAATACCCCAAGATGGAATTATTTTACCACAAAGCTTACCATTAATCAAAATTGAATAATTGGCACTTCTGCTACATCCTCGGATCCATGATCTCCAATGCTCCCCAAATCCCTTTGCACGAAGAATAGCATCCAAAAAATCCCAATCAACAGTATCAAAAGCTTTCTCAATATCGAGTTTTAAGAATAAGCCTTTTAAATTCCTCGTAGACCAATCGTCAAAAACCTCATTAACCAAAAGTGACGCATCAATAATTTGGCGACCAACAATGAATGCAAACTGATTGTCAGAGATAGTGGAGGAAATAACACTTTTAAGCCTATTATATAGAACCCGAACAACAGCTTTACAAATAACCGATGTCAAACTAATAGGTCGATACTCATAAACCAACTTTGCATCCAACTTCTTTTTAATTAAACAAATGTAAGTTTCATTCATTGCCACGTTAATAATACCAGAATTATAGAAATCATTGATAACCACCATAAAGTCCGCCTTTAATGTATCCCAAAAAAATCTAATAAATTCAACAGTAAAACCATCCGGACCCTGAGATTTTGAAGACTCGAGGGCAGAAACAGCCGTAAAGCACAAGCCTGAATAGAACTAATAGGAGACCAGTCAATATTAGTTGGCAAAAACCGAGAATGTAAAGATTCTCTTAAAAGTTCACAAATTCCTTTTCAATATCATCTGCTGATAACAGACTGATGCCATCTCTAGATAATATCTCACCAATACGGCTTACGCTTTCGAGCAGCCAATAAACGATGAAAAAACTTTGTATTTTCGTCGCCTTGTTGAAGCCAAATCAGTTTACTTCGCTGCCTCCAACTAATATGCTCTTGAGCTGTTAATAGTTCAATTTGCTCTCTTAGCGAGGGACGAGTGTCAACATTATTATGTGTCAAAGCATTAGAATCCTCCAACAAGTCTTAGAATTCAAACTTGAAATTAACTCACCAAGACCGTTCGCATCATAATTAAATCCACCCTCCTTAGTTAACATTATATACATTTCAAAATCAATGCAGCCTATCTCATGGATAAGGATTGGAATAAATAATGGTTTGGGTTTAATGCATTCATTTTTAAACCAATCATCAAGCAATGAATAAGAATAGTAGGCAACTGTTTGAATGTCTCTTCTTCACTTCGAATGAAAGTCCCAAAAAGGCGACAGACACCAAGGAATTCTCGTTTTGTTGGTAATTATTTATGTTTTTGCCCATAAGGTCGTTCTAGCCTTTTGGATTAGAATAGTAGTAAAGGCTTAAAGTTTGTTTTTGGTGAAAAAAGTGATTAATCACTATTCAAAAATTACCCGTAGGAAACAACTAATTTATCAAATTTTATTTCAAATCATTCTATCTAATTTTATATTAAATATATCACTCAACTATTATTAATATCAATCTACAAACAAATAATTAATTATTTAATCATTATTAACATCAATCCTCAAACATGCGTCCGCTTATGATCATCTAATGGCCAACTCGAGATGTACAATATTTAGATAAAAAAAAGTTCATAGAAGATTGTTTCCAGGTAAATAGTTATTATCAATTGAATCCACTCACCTCCTCTTGATTTGTTAGTATCATTTATTTACCACATACATCTCTTAGATATCTAAAACGGACAAGCTGTACAAATAAAATTGTGTAAATAAAAGTTAGTATATAGGACGATCGCTAATCTAGATAAGGAAAGAAATATTTCTTAATATCACAAATAATTGTAATATGAAACAAATGCATATAACTTGTATAAGATATATTTTTCCACATCTTTTGATGTATTGTGATCAACTGATTCTTGTAAACTGGTTTTGGTTAACAAGGCAGGACCCTCATACCAACAGGGAATAAAAAAAAAATAGTGTTTTTAAAGGTCAATAAGAATTCAAATATTTTTCTTACATAAAGTTGTAAGTTTTCAAAAACTAAAAACCGAAAACAGTAATAGGAGAAATTTTGGAAAAGAACATAGGTCCATTTGGCTAACCATCATATCAGAATCTGTAAACACCATATGAGTAACTCCAGTCTAGCCTAGTGATATCTTCAGGGTTAACATTTTCTGTACACATTTAATATACATACATACATACGTACAACTTTCATACCATTTTGTTTTTAAAATACAACTTGTATACCATTAACTACAAATCAAGTAGCTGAGTTGGCTTTAAACAAAGAAATGGAACCTGCCAATCTCTTGTTTTGATTCTTCTGGTCCTCATGCATTTTCGCCCGTAACAAAGAAACTCCTCAAGCTATCGACACCTGGCTTTCTGAACCCAACAGATTATATTCAGTGGTTGCAAAATAATCCATAAAAGTAACAAGTTTTGTGCAGATGAAATTTAATTACTCAACTTCACAGCTGCATGTAACAGAAATCATAGAATTCAAGACATACACTTTTCACAATTTTGGTCAATGATCTTCTCTTTTATTGAGTTGCAAGTTGTTTGCTAGGCTAAGATACAAACGCACCTTCACCCGACAACTGTTCTAGTCGAGCCACTATGTGTTTCCCATAAGTATATTTCTTCAAGGCTTGAAGATGACCTCTGATGCGATTCAACAGCATCTCTCTTTGTTCATTGCTGCATATTTCAATTATCTTTTGAACAACATAATTTGCAAACTGATCTTTCATCATTGTCTGAGCAGTAAACAAGAAAAATCAGTAACAACCTAAAAAACGTAAATGAATGAGAAAACTTTTTTTTTTTTTTTTTCAAGTTCTGAGACATAGTACCTGCCTGTACAATCATTTGAATAACAAGAAAAATCCATAGAAAATTAATTCCTAGATAGTTGGCCATCCTAGAATGAACTCATCACCTCTTAGTTACTTAAGCCTCCTTGACCACTAGGGTTTGAAGTTATACAAACATCTAAATAGATAAACTACAAGTGAATGGGAAACCAGGTCTAAGATTACATTTCGTTACTTAAAAATGCAAACAAAATGATTATACGTAGGATATGGAAAAGAAACACCACAAAAATATAGAATACAACTATTAAATTCGTGCACCTACTTATTTTTATATGAAACAGTCTCATTAATAAAATTTGTTAACGCTGAAGTTAGAGAATCAATGTGTCTCATTCTATTCATTAAAAGAATATTTATATACAAATATACAAGGTTGCCCTTGCTCTGTATATGTGAAAAGAGGATAAAGAGCACTATAATTAAAACAATAATAAACATGTCTAATATTAAATTCTAACAATCCACATATTAACCAATATGAAACGCTCAATATAGCATTATGAATTTGCGTGCTCAGGTGCCTGATCCATTTTTTTAGGTACAACAAAAAATGGAAGTGGGATATTTTAACTCATGACCTCTTGTCATGGACATTCACTAGCATTTTTATTATTATTATTTTTTAATAGGAAATGAAAACCTTTATCACTTTTGCTCCAACTTACTAATTCTCCAACTTGAAGAATTAGTAAGAGAAACAGAACCAAATTACTTATCTTGAAGAAGTTTTACTAACATACCAGTAAAGTATCATTCTCCTCATAGTGCCCCATAATTTCCTCGATTATCAGCTCTCTCTCAATCGTATCACCATGCTCCAAGCACTTTTCAACAACATTTGATGCATATTTATGCTGGCTCATCCTCACAAACTTTCCAGCCAACTTGCTAATAATTTGGCTTCTTTCATGGCGCATTCCCCTCTCAAGAACATGCTGTAGCAATAAAACATAAATACTTATAAGGTTTACTGGTAAAAACAAATATAAAATAACACTAGAAAAAATTAGAGCCATTTATGATTAAACCAAGATCCAATGGGCAAACTTGCTTAAAAACCATTTGCTGTAAAAAACACAATATTTCATCATAAATAAGTAAGCAACATATAATATGACCTTAGCTTCCTCAGTACACTGAAGCTTTAGATAAGCAAAATAGGAAGCATTTTAAGAGAAGCGATACCTTGGCAATTGGACAAAATTTGGCACATAACCTGGCATGAATTTGGTTTTGTTGCAACGTTTTACGTAGCATATCTAAATTTTCATGAGTATCAAAATTTTATGTTGTGCAATGACCTTACTCACCAGAAAACAAGTCATTATAGAACCTTAAAAAGTCTTATCTACATCCCAGTATTAGTTCAATAAAAAATTTGCAACGACCGTAGCACTAGGTCAATTAGGGTGTTGAGAATTTTAAGGTTTTGAGTTAAAGGCAACCTTACGGGTTTCAGTCAGTAGCCACCACCGTTTGGCTCAAGAACTTTCACCACTGTTGCCAGAGAAGTTCTTGGTCGTCATTTTTTTTTGGTCACCCCACCACCATCAAAAGTCCAACGGTTAGGTTTCAATTGCTTGGGTTTTGTTCGGCTTGAGGAATTCGTCAATTTGATTTTGAAAAGTTTCTTAATGATTCAAATCAGTTCTCTCTCCAATTAAAGGGGATTTTTCATGAATGTCAACATTGAAAAAAAATATTTAATAATAATAATATCAAAAAACTGATTCAAATATAATAAAAACTGGGAACGTACATTCCACCCATGACATTCCAGCCCACAAATTGACTTAAAAAAAGTGAAAGTGGTGGCGTCAATGAAAATAAATAGATTGAAAACAAAGTGAAACTGACGGTAGACTCCGACCCGCGGGAGTATACAATGAAAATTGAAATATTTGTAACAACTTGTAAAAAAAAAAAAAACTGAGTTTAATTCAATCGAGGGTGGGGATTCAAATCCTAAGTTGTCAAAATTAAAACAGAGATGCTAGAATTTGCTGCCTAAAACAATCTCCTAAATTAAATATGTATCGTACTCACTTGGGTTTGACGCGGTTTTGTAAAAGAAATAGTTTGTTTACTGTGAGTAGTGGTTTTGTAACATATATATAATTCTTTTATCTAAAACACCATTAGATCATATTTTCAGAAATTGTGGCATAGTTGCCCTCTTTAACCGTTGCAATGATATTTAATGACGGCAATCAAAGATTTCATCTATCCATGATTAGTCTAAGAAGCCATTGGTTACTTATGAAATCGAGATTAATAAGTCTCAACAGTATCAAAATTCATCTCGAGCATCTTCTTTATCTTCCATGTTTACTTCAACTACAACCGTTACTGATTCAGGTAACACGAGTGGTAGTCTTCTTTCAAAGTCCACAAAATGGGTCATTGACACTGGTGCTACTAGTCATAACATATAATAGGTAATCCTAGTTATTCTGATCATTTTGCCATCTACTTCCACTGTAGATGTAGCTTTAGCAGATGAATCCAAAATTTCCACTCTTGAATCTAACATGTCAACCTCACTTCATCTCTCTTTGACATTCACACTTTATTTATCTCAATTGTCATTTAACTTGATCTAAAATTAGTAAACCTATCGTGATCTTAATTTTTATGTCTCATTCTATCCCAATTATCGCTTGTTTCGGAATTTTGCAAAAAAAAAAAAAAAAAAAAACAAACAAACAA
>JBBMEG010000018.1:6996693-7008705 GCA_037832605.1 Cyclanthera cordifolia
TATATATATGAGAGGACATGAATCTGGAAGAATTATATCTCCAATAGTTAAGTACCAAAAATATTTTTTGAAAAAGCAACAAACTTTTCATTAAGAAAATGAAAAGAGGCAAAGCTCAAGGATACAAGACCCACAAGGGGACAAAATAAAGGAAACAACAAAAAAAAAACTTAAGAAAATGAAATAGAAACAAAGAAAGTTACAAGAATGCTTCACAGTTAATAGAGATTTCTTGAACTAAATAGGAACAGAAAACTTTGTTCAAAGAACTCCATTACGAGGCTTTGATCTTTGCTTGATCGAACCTGACAAGCCATGGAAGCTTTGACTCTTCAAATATTCTTTGATTACGTTCCCACCATATTTCATACAACATGGCTTTGACTACATTCGACCAGAGGATTCGAGCATTCTTATTCATCCTTGGACCAATAATACGGCTAAGAGAATTAAATCCACAGTCATCAGAAAAGATCCAATCAATCTTGAATATCTCAAACAACATGAACCAGCATGCTCTTGAATACTTGCAAAGAGAAGATGCACTAATGATTCTGAAGCTTGAAAAATAGAGAGGGAAAATTGAAAGTGATACAGCAGCAGGAGGGAGCTTTTTTTGGATTGCAGCAGCCGAATTGATGCTTCCAAAAAGAAGAATCCATGAGTTTGAAATTTTCTTTGGGCACTTAGTTTTCCATGGATTCTTGAATAAAAAAGGTCCATTGGCTCTAAACTTTCAAGAGTATTAACTAAGAGCTTCACTGAGAATCTACCGCTTGGCTCCAGAGACCATACTATTTTTATCATTGCTCGAAGAGGGGGCAAACCAAGATATAACATTGAGCATATCTTCAAAATCTTTTGATTCCTCGTATGAAACCAATCTTCTAAAAGAAAAACTCCAAGAATTAGTGTGAACATTCTTTGTTAATAAATATGTTGATAAGTCTTGGGAATAGATCCTTAAGAGACCCATTATTGGCCCAAACTACCCAGTTTCTCTGACCATCCCCAAGTTGCACCTTAGTGAAGTGATCATTCATCCTCCAATATTTAGAAATGCAATGCGATGAACTTCTCAAACTAGAATTGGATTTATGTGAAGTATGCCAACTAAAGGGTAACACTCCATGGATGCTAATTATAACTTTCCAGCAAAGGGAATCCTGCTCATTCAAAAATCTCCAACCTCATGTGAAGGGTGACACTCCACGTGAAGTAGGCTGACTAAAGGGTGTCAAGTACCAAAAGTTGTTGCTTGTTACGAGGTTGTTTCTCCTTTTGATATCCATTGTCATCTCGGACATCCATCTCTCTCGGTGTTTCTACTCTTGATATCCATTATCTTCAATAGTTACAAACTCACTCTAATCATGAAACCTGAGACAAATGCAACTTGGTACTAGAAAACCAAATACACAAACTTGTTGAACTCCTCAAGCCAAATCATGTGCAACTCGGATGAGATGAATTTTTCAGATTTTGTAAATCGGCCTCGGGGCTTTCTTTTGGTGGTGGTAGTGACGAAAAACTTCAGAATATGGCAGCCGCTGACCTAACTCCAAAACCTTAATTATTCTAAATTTCTAAATACTCTCCAAAGTAATTCATTAGAATAAATCATATATATGCATACAAAGAAACACTAACTAAGAATGTGAAATTACAATAAAGACCAAAATACTAAAAGTCCTAAATCACATATCTGCACAAAATCCACTTAACGATGATTGTAATGTAGAAAGGAAGTGAGAATAAAAGAGTCCAAATTAAAACTAAAACCTGAATTACGTAGTTTCCATATTGATCTTGAGCAAGAACATAAACAGAGTCCAATATTTCGTCCACTATACACTGACTCTGGGCCTCATCTGAACAACGCTCTAGAATTCTCTGTTACCATATTGAAAATGAAAAACAAACCAGAAGAAAATCAATGTGTTCACTACTTGATTATAAAAAATGAAAAAGGAGGAAGAATAAAGAAAGAAATGATATAACATTAAGATTATCACATCCACTTCATGTTCATTGTTACCTGGATGACACGGCAGCCATATGGATGCGTGGAAAGTGTGGCAACTTGACTTTCAAAAGAAGAAATGATAAAACCAATTTCTTCAGAAGAAACACATTCTATACACTTTTGAATAACGTGATTCCCATTTTGATCACGCACGCATCTCATAACATGACCATCAAGTTCACGCATGAGATGTATCTTTTGATCCAGTTCAATAACTTCAAGTGCCTAAAGAAGCATCAAGCATAAGTAAACTGTTAGTTACTTAGATAATTGAATTATTAAAATTTACTTAGATAATTGAATTATTATCCATAATTCACTATCTGGCAAAATTCACTACACAAGATTCACAATAGGCATCTTGAAAAAACAGTCGATCAAACACGAAGTAATCCATCGATTTTATTTCCTTCTTTATTCAAAATAATATCAATTCGTTAGTTTCTTGGTCCAATTCGACTCTATATTTTATACCCGGCTAGATTTTTTTTAATTGATAAATACACCAAATTAACTAGACTCTTGTTAAAACAGTTCATCTGAAAAATAAAAAGCACTAAAATAGTCTGAAAAATAAAAAAAACACTAAAATAGACTTGCCTAATAGATTATGTTATAAAAATAGTCAGTACATGTATCGATTCAATCAAGTTTACAAAGTTGGTTTATATATATATATATATATATATATATATATATATATATATCAACCTTGAGAGAAATAATAGTTGGAGATGTCTTTTGTAATCCGGGAAAGGAGTTCTCATCAAGGATATAATAGAACTCAAGATTCATGCAATTTACCAATAATCTTCTATGTCATATGATCCTGAACCAAACAATAACTAAGAAAAAAAATGAAACGAAACAGATTAGATAACGAGAAGGTTGACTTATCAAAATTTGATTAAATAAAATCTTAGGCAGACATAGAACAAAGGACAAAGACAAGGTAGGGGTAAACATGATCGCGCCAGTTCCCTGACAAGAGATGAAGACCAATCTGCTAAAGTGACCGCAAGAAACGACACAGGCGATAAAGAAGTAGAAAAGAGATCGATATTACTTGTCATATAAGCAGTAGCTCTAGAGTCGATGACCCATTTTGATGAAGATGTAAGAAGACAAGGACTTTTACCTGACTCGACTAGGATTGCAGTAGAAGGATTTGAAGAAGATGACTGCGATGACTCATTTAGCACTCAAAGCTTAGCAAACTCGTTCGTAGATGAAGTGCTATCATTCGATACAAGGTGAGCTATCTGAGACCGCTGATTCTGGTAATGTAACTTCTTACCATCTTTTTTGACATGCACCGATTTACAACAATAATAGCATACCAACTCTCCTCTTCAATCCATACGCCTCCTGAATCTTGACGTCTATCATAACTCGACTTTGGTGTGTTAACCCTCACCCTTCAATACACGAGAATCCTCTCCCTAGGCACAATTCAACTGTAACACTAGAGAATCTGGGATTTTATCTTTTGTAAGTTCAAGTTTTTTATACACATCATCCAAAGTCGAAATTTCAGTTCCATATAATATTTGTGACCTTGCCATCGCATGCTTAAAAGAGAGAGAGCTTTGAGAAAGGTAATAGCACCCATCTTCTCTCTAAGACTGTTGAGTTTTAATATTAGCATCAAAGAGCACGAGGGAATTCAACTCAGCACTATTCTTTTTGTGTGCATGTAATATGCCATTAAAGATTGCCTCTTCTGTTCGGCTTGAAAGTATGACGTACAAACGTCATACACCTCTGACCTCTGCTTGTTCCTTCCCAAAGTAAAAAAATTCTAACTCCATAAGTTCTCTGAAACTATTACAATGACTCGCCAAATCTACTACTTCATCTTCGAGGAAATTCTTAATTTGATTATATAATCGTGCATCATTCCGAGCCCATATCTTTTTCTCAGAGGCATCCTTAGGCTGATCTTGATCAAGATGATCCTCTATATGATTACCCAACAAGTGGAACTTAATGTTCTTACACCAATCAAGATAATTTGAACTGTTCAACTTGTGCTTTGTGATTTCCATCGAATGGGTGACGATATTAATATGTTTAGAATCAGTCATCCTCTATAGATTTCTCAAAAAAAAAAAAACAAATTAGTAAGCAAAAATCTTGAAAAAATAGAAAACCAAAAGCTGCAGCAAAAAAGTATACGAATACGGCTCTAATCGTCAAATTTGAGGCTATCTGAGACCAAAAACCAAAAATCAACTCCACATGCTTGTAGAGCTTATCGCTGCAAACAAAATCTGACCAAAATTTCTCCAAACAAAGGCCGCACGCGCCCTCACATGCCGCTCAAAGTTGTGGCTGTCAGAATTTTGTTTTGGAGAGTGTAGTCTCCTCGTTGATCCGTTGGATTTAGTATGTTGTAGATCAAGGGATGGGCTTTCGGAAAAGGTAAGGTGTGTAAAAAAACTACAACCAACATGACTGCTACAACTTCCGACAAATTCTGACAGCAGCGACGATTTTTTGACGACCCCTGAACTAAAAAACCCTAATTTCGTATCTTGAAAAGTTTAATATTCTGATACCATGTAAACACTATAGAGACTAAAGAGTCATCATACTTTTATTATCAGAGGCAATGCCTTTATATAGTGTTTACAATACTAAACCTAGCCACTATGTAGGCCTAACGGACCTAATGGGCCTAATACTAAGAAATACTATAAAGAATATATATACATATAATACAACTAACCCCAACAGTATTTCATAATTATAAAAAATTGTTGCTTATTAAACTAAGACATAAGGCCACAAGGAGTCATCAAACACAGACGACAGACCAACAAAAGACTGGCCTAAAACATAGCCCTAAACCGAAAAAAAAAATAAACAAGCAAGGGCACAAATTCAATAAAATAAAAAGTATGTTTATCTCCTTTTGGGTGTGCTTTATTTATGTACGGTGCATTCCAAAATAAAAATCCATCGGTGCTCTTTCTCAAGAATTTTCTCTTATTCTCTATCTTCAATAAGAATTGGATTATCAGGAATGATAGTTCTCCAAATGTTTATTAGCTTTTTTGTGCTTTGGATTGTAATAGCCCAAGATTTAGACAATTGCACTTACGATATGTTTTTTGATTCTCGAGATACCGGAGGGGTTAAAATGACTTAATTGGCCCTTATTGAACTTGGATGGACTTGGCCCGAGGAGGGTAAAAGTCTTCTATTAAAGAAAGGGGTAAAATAGTCATTTTAAGCTTAAAGGGCAATTTGGTAATTTTGTATTGATTCTTCAGCAGCTATAAAAGACAAAAAATCACTTTTCTAGGTCATGATGAAGCAATCATCACCGCAACCCTTGATCTTTCCGAAATATGCGTCACACGCTTCCCAATACCATCTTTTTCAAGAAATTCATAGCACTTATGGGTGGATTTCAGTGTCGCCATCATTGCAGCAACCGTCCCAGAGCAAAGGGCCAACCAAGCACTGCCACGTGTTGTGCACGATGCGCCCTACGATTGAGGAAGCCGTTTGATTGGTCGTTGATTTCCGCGTTTGTGCTCCCCAATCTACAACGATTGCGGTGTCAGCAGCTGTCGCCTCAGAGACAACAACGCTCGCAACTCAGAGCTCCCGCCCATCGACACTGCCGATTTGTTCCGCTCTTGTTTTACAGCCACATGTTGCCCGGATATCGGATCCTTTGTCATATATTCTCAACTTCGTATTGGCCCCGCGTGCCCAATGCAGCACTTCCCAAGCCTAGTCGACGCCTAATCCGCACCTTCAGCGCGTTCCCAAACCTCTCAGACGCGCCCGAATTTGCGTCCTAGCCACCGTTCCCGCGCCGCCGCCGCCTCCCCCACGCACCGTCGTGAGCCCGTGCGCCACCGTCGATGACTTTCACCCCTAAAGAAAATCTCATGACCTAAGTCCGTTTTTTGTGGTTTTAGATGCTGAGTCTAACTCGTTTGTCCTGTATAGGCCAATTTTGATGTATTAGTTTTAGGATACTTCAGTAAGGCTTTTAGAAGCTTGTTTAGGTGGATTTCGGCCAAGGTAAGGGACCATTTCCTCAGCACGTGATTTTGTGGTGTATTCTTGAACGTATGTTAGAATAGATAGGAACTGTTCAACATGTATGCACTGTATGTTGTTCTATTGTGAATATTGGTTTTGGTGAGTTTTGAAAAGGACGAGCATGTTAGAAGCTTTATGTTTCTTGTGTTGTTGTGCATATCTGAGTAGGACCCAATAGGAACTTGTTTATCATAAAGCACGAGCTGATGATCAAGACAGACATGCTTTGATCATGAAACTCAAATAAGGGGTCTGTTCAGATGCGAGATGAGGGGGCGATATTCCTACTCATGGTAGCGTCAAGGACCGAGTGGTCATCTAGATAGCCACACCTACCAAGGGTTCGCCTGACTTTCCTCAGGTGTCGTGTTTAGGAGAGAGGGTGTGGGTGATATCCCGCTGCGAGGGGTGTTTGTACTACCACTTCACGCAAGTGTTTCGAGGCTTGAGGACCACCATGTTGCATCGGCTCGCCGAGAGGCTCTCACACTAGAATCGGTTACCAGTTTGCCTAAGAAAGACAGCGAGTCATAGAACTCTAGAAGGGTATTTTGGTCTTTTGACACCGGTCATTAAACAGCTCAGAGGAGTATGGGTTACTGAATCCCTTCTGTGCATTGATTGTTTTATAATGTCTATTCTTATATATTTTCATGTAGATCCCACGCTGGAATCTTTACTGAGTTTTGCGGCGACTCCCCTTTTCTTCTATAGGATTTTCCACAGGTACTCACGGTTTGTACCAGGATAATTAAGCTAGAGCTGATGAGACCATGGCATATACTTGCATTAGAGATATGGTGTTTTGAGATTTATCTACTTGCTTTATTTAGCATGAACTATTTCTTTTAGAGACATGTTAGGTTTTTGCTATTTCTATTGTTATAAATGTTTTAAGGGTACCTTATGAATTGCTTTAACTGTTTTGAGCTGTTTCTATTCTTTATAAATTGAGGTATTATTTAACATGTCTCGGTATTCTTTTATATTTACTCATGCATATGGTGTTAAGGGCTTGGGTTAGACCATATATTGCGTCGGGTCCTTACATGGATCTTCCCACGAAGGCTAAATTACTTTGGATTAAGCTTCAAAAGTCATCCTTTTATACACCCATGATCTTCCCTTTATCTACTATGTTTGTATTCTCATTCCTACCAATTAGGTTGCTCGTGAAAATACAAGTGTTCTAATGACAAACAAGTGTGTTTAAATTTCTTCATGATGGAACAAGATCGGATAAGGGTAAGTTTTTAACCATCAGAAGAGATTAATCTGTTAACCAAAATGTTGGTTAAGAGGTCAGCCACATTTATGACAACATGATTCTTCAATCTCCATTTCCACGCATGTGAATACCCTCTACTTGAGTAACAGTGCTGAACAATCTTATGTCAATTACTGATGGATGTTTTTTTAATTCAATTACAATTAGCATAAATGGAATTCGAACACATGATCTCTTAATCACTAGAATATACTGATGTTGCTGAGCTATCACTCTTATTTGCAATGTAACTACAATGTTAATGCCTCAACGCCACCTTATTCATCCAACTATGATTCTCTGATGCTTTAGAGTATTAAAATGATCATCATAAAGAAATTTTAGAACCTAGAACTCAAAGCCTCGCTATTAAAAAGCATCTAAGAGTTTTGCAGCTCCACCTGCCCAAAATCTCTAACAATGCTGAAACTATAAATCCTCCGCCAATTCCATTTACCAGTTGATGCATTGATAACCCAATGAGCCTTCTCAATGGAAAATGCAATTATTTTTATATTTGTGACTAACAGGACCAACTTACACGCACACTGGACATATCGTCTGACCCTACAACATTCGAATATCAAATAAACCCGTAGAAAATTATTTCTAAGGTAGGTGGCCACCATGAATTGAATCCATCACCTCAAAGTTTCTCGAGACCCTCCGGACCTGTGACCACTAAACCACTCTCGTTCAATGGAAAATGCAATTATGAAAAAGGGAGAAAAGGTAATTACATTTTACTAAGTAGTTTGTGACATACCTTCTGGATCACACGACAACCATACATCTGCAAGCTTAGAGGCAATATCTGTCCAGCAAGTTGATTGGCAAGTTCCTTCCTCTGCTCGTGAGTTCCATGTTCAAAAAACTGTGCAAGGTATGTAAAAATTAGTAATTGCACATGTATCGTTAAATGCAAAATCTAGGATAGAATATTAGGAGTAGAAATGCTCACACATATGCACAATAAGGCCAACAATTATAGAATTAGAACCTACCTTTTGAATGACATAATTTCCAAAAACATCAGTAATTAATTTAGAGGCATGTGGAAGAACTTCTTTAAACACAGAAGCCTTCTCTTCAGGACTACAATTTTCAAGATTCTGTTGAATAAAGCGACTCCCATGTTGATCAACGCTGAAGTACAGTAAGTGTGAAAAATTGTTAGTTAACTCAGAGACTGCGAAGGTCTAAGAAAGTGGATTAAAAACAGTGGAGCCAAACAATAGTAAATGAGGCCCTTGTGCCTAAAGAATAGATAGTTGGCTTGGAGTTTACTAAAATGAGTATGTGTAGGGCTTAAGTTTTTGTTGGTCGATATGATTAAATTTACCCAACCCATAAGATTAAATTTTTGGGTTATTGGTGATCTAAGATAATTCAATATGGTAGCAAAGTAGAAGGTCATGTATGTGAATTATCTAAGATAATTCAATATGGTAGCAAAGTAGGAGGTAATCACCCTTGCCAAGTTGTTTCCTCCCAATTTTTTTTCTGAAATCGGGAATTGAAGCTCCACTCCACTATACCCGAGGTAACCATGCCTGTACCTAGGCAAGGGACCGGAAGACATCGTAGGAATGGAGACACGGGAGGTGCCTACAAATTAATGTCACATGTGGGTCTCGAACTTGAGACCTTGAGGGGAGCACACCTTCAAAGCCAAAGCCCGCGACACCGCGCCACCCCTTGAGGACGTTCCTCCCCAATTAAAATTGAACTTGTAGGGTTTTCTCAAAATTTCCAAGCCCAGGAGAGGAGGGAATATTGGTTGATACAATACAATTTACCTAGACCTATCAACTTTAACTTTTGGGCCTCATAAAACTTAATGTTTCACTTTAGGCCTCGGTTTCGAAACTCGGAACTAATCTCTCGGCATTATTACTTTTGATTGGAGACCAATTTTATAAGGTCTCCTGTTGTGTTTTGTGGTTGGGCTCTCCTTTTGAATGCCATTTTTTCTCTATCTTCTTTCATTTCTTCTCATAAGTATGAGTTTCCTCTAAAAACTCAAGTTGTTGAGTTGATAAGTGATTTAAGATAAATCAACAGTCTCTCAACCTTCCAAGAGTGAAGGAGTGTTGAGAAAGCAAGCTTGTATTTAAAATGGGAGTCTCTAGCTTGTAGAAGGCATCACATTCACTTACGCATATTCTCTATGTAACAGACTTTTCCAATTCTCCCACCGAAAAGAGTCAATCTTATTAATTAGTAAAACAGAATAAGGAAGACTTTAATCTCTCCGACACTCCCAACCACTAAGGCCTAACCCCTCAAGTCATTACTAAAATGCCTAACTAACACAATATGAGCTAGTACTGTAGAATATCAGAAGAGAATAACTTTACTTTATTTCTCTTACCATAATGATACAACTAATATGATTTAAATAGAAAACCTTTCCTAACTAGAATAGGAGAAATAATGAAATAATAATAATATAATAAGTTATAATATTCCTTATTATATTTACAAGATAATTAGATAATCGAATATAACCAACACTCCCCCTCAAGTTGGTATGAAGATATCTTCCATTGCCAACTTGGTCACCATCTTATCGAACTGTCGTTTTGGTAGTCCTTTAGTAAAGATGTCTGCTACTTGTTCTGAAGTCGGCATATAGGAGACACATATAGTTCCGTCTGCAATTTTTTCTTTGATAAAGTGTTTATCAACTTCAACATGCTTAGTCCTATCATGGAGAACAGAATTATGAGCAATGGATATAGCTGCCTTGTTATCACAAAACAAACGGGTCGGAGCTGAATGAACACACTTGAGCTCTTTCAGGAGTCGTTGAATCCAAATACTTTCACAAATACCTTGAGCTAAAGCTCTAAACTCAGCTTCGGCACTGCTCCTAGCTACCACATTCTGTTTCTTGCTACGCCATGTGACTAAATTTCCTCCAACAAAGGAACAATAACCAGAAGTCGATCTTCTATCAACGGTACTACCTGCCCAGTCAGCATCTGTATAAACTTCAATATCAAGATGTTTCTGTTTTTTAATCAAGATACCTTTCCCAGGAGTGCCTTTTAGATATCTCAAAATTCTGTAAACCGCTTCAAAATGAGCAGAACTCGGTCCATGCATAAAATGACTCACCATGCTAACAGCAAAGGCTATGTCAGGTGCTTATGAGACAAATAAATGAGTCTACCTACGAGTCTCTGATATTTCTCTTTATCCTTTGCTTCTACTTCTGTGGCTGCCAGCAGTTTCACATTTTGCTCAATAGGAGTTTCTGCTGGTTTGCACCCAAGTAGTCCGGTCTCATTCAACAAATCTATGATGTACTTTCTTTGATTCACAACAATACCGGTTTTTTACTTGGAAAATTCCATACCTAGAAAATATTTCAGGATTCCTAAGTCTTTTATCTGAAATTCATTTGCTAGCCGTTTCTTTAAGTCAGCTATCCCTTCACTGTCATTCCCTGTCACAATAATATCATCAACATAAACTATCAAAACAGTCACCTTGTTATCCTTAGCATGTTTGTAGAATAACGTATGATCAGCCTGACTCTGAAGAAAATCACAGTTCACCGCCGCCTTTCCAAACCGTTCAAACCAGGCTCTAGGCGATTGTTTGAGACCATACATTGTTTTCTTCAGCTTACAGACAGCATTGTTTCAATCAGTTATCTCAAAACCAGGTGGTAAGTCCATATACACTTCTTCTTAAAGATCACCATTTAGGAAGGCATTTTTTACATCAAGTTGATGCAGAGGCCAATCTCCGTTGACAGCAATGGACAGTAAAATTCTAATGGAGTTTAACTTGGCAACCGGTGCAAATGTTTCTTGATAGTCAATCCCATAGGTAAGTGTAAACCCCTTAGCAACTAATCTCGCTTTATATCTCTCAACTCTTCCATCTGCATGACACTTAACTGTAAATACCCATTTACAACCTACGGTCTTATTATCTTTCGGTAAGTCAACTATCTCCCACGTATGATTCTGTTTGAGAGCGTTAATCTTTTCCATAACAGCTAAACTCCACTTCGGATCGTCTAGGGCCTCCTGTATATTCCTTGGAACAAACAGGTTCGTAATCCTAGATGTGAAAGCTCTATGAGTGGTGGATAATTTGTGATAGGATAAAAAATTCCTAATAGGATACTTCGTACAAGTACGAGTTCCTTTCCGGTGTGCTATAGGAACGTCAAGATCAGAAATAACTGGTAAAGCATTCTCTAAAACTAGAGTTGGTTAAAGGTTAAAGATCAAAATTACCTGGGTTTAGAGAAGCAGTTGTCGGAACATCAGACTGGTCACACGCCAAATTAAACAACGTCTCGCTATTATTTTGATTCGGCTTCCTCCTAGTATAAACTTGGAAGTCTAAACTACGCGGCACTACTCCCCTGAGGAGGAATCTGATTCTAAAGGGCTGGGACTAACTACCTCAGGATGAACAATAGTGGGAACATGAGAAACATCCCAAAAAATTTCGTTTCCTTCACCTGTAGTCTCCCCCTGAAGGGAACTGGAATAATAGGGTTGGCTTTCTAGAAAAGAGACATCCATGCTTTCATAAACTTTTCGGTTGATAGGATCGAAACAACGATACGCTTTTTTGTGTGAAACATAGCCAAGGAAAAGACACTTGATTGCCCGAGGGTCTAGTT
>JBBMEG010000018.1:7008805-7019030 GCA_037832605.1 Cyclanthera cordifolia
AACACTAGGATTACCAGACGATGAAGTGTCCTTTAGCAGCTTCAGGATTTGATCAACTTGCTCTTTGCTGAAGATATGTGAGTCTGCAGTATTTGCACTTGACTGGGGTGGACGAGCGTTCCTATCTCCCTGCCTCCCGGGCTTTTGATATCCAGGTTTTCCATGGAGCTTCCAGCACGTCTCCCGAGTGTTACGTGGTCTATCGCAGGAGTCACACTAGACACGAGGT
Organism: Cyclanthera cordifolia; assembly: GCA_037832605.1. Taxonomy (NCBI): domain Eukaryota; kingdom Viridiplantae; phylum Streptophyta; class Magnoliopsida; order Cucurbitales; family Cucurbitaceae; genus Cyclanthera; species Cyclanthera cordifolia. The sequence goes on from JBBMEG010000018.1 coordinate 7,009,035, forward strand.
TTGACAGCTTGATCGGATGTCTTAGGAGCTGTCCTGATTGCTATCGCCTCTACTACTAAGCTGAACATTCCACCGAGTCAACTATCTTCTTTCCAATCATCACATGCCGTCGACTTTCTTCCCTGCGAACTTCTAAAAAAACTTCATTAATAGTAGGGAGATCGATTTTACCTAGAATTCTGCCTCTGACTTCATCAAACTCAACATTAAGACCTGCCAGGAACTTGTAGATCCGACCGTTTGCAATAATCTTCTGATAATGTTTCTAATCTTCAACGGATTTCCATTCATAATTTTCAAACAGATCTAGGTCCTGCAAGATTCTTTTTAGTGCATGGAAATACTGGGTTACAGAATCACCCCCTATTTTATATCCCCTAATTTTAGGTTTAGCTCGAAGACCTGTGACTGATTCTCCAGGTCGGAGTACATCTCTGTGACACTCTCCCACAGCTCCTTAGCCGTTGTAAAACACAAATAGTTGCTGCTAATGTCTTCCGTTATTGAATTCACGAGCCACGTCATAACCATGGAATTCACTGAATCCCATATGAGAAAAGTCAGACCATCCTTCGGTGGAGCTACCTTGTCTCCTGTCAAATACTCAATCTTGCCCTGACCTCGGATAAACATCCGAACACTTTGCGACCAATGAAGAAAATTTTCGCCGTTTAATCGAATGGATGTTATTTGAACTGCCAGGCTATTAGTAGAAAGCTTAACGACTGGACTTTTCTCCTCTGTCATGACTACTATCTGAAACTAAACTGCTCGGCTGATCTTGAAGAGAAAACCTGGTGCAGCTAGGGTTTGCAACTTGAGACACACTGCTGGAAGGCGTCGCAACAACATGAAGACGAACAAATTCGGACTCAGGTTCGGACGAACAGATTCGAACTCAGACTCGGACGAACCGCTCCTTGGCGCGACGAATCGGACCCGCGACGACGAATTAGACCTTGGCGCGACGGACTGCGCTAACCAACAGACTGTGCGAACTGCTACCCGCGACGGATCTGCCTGCGACGGACTGCGCGGACCAACGGACTGCGCGAACTGCTACCCGTGATGGATCTGCCTGCGACGCGCGATGACTGGACAGAAGAAGTCGAGGACCGGCGGCCCTGGCGAGCGGTGAGTAGCGGGCGGCTGCGACTGCTACGGCTGGTTGAAAGGAATTAGGGTTTTGGCTGGTTGAAGCTGTTCAGAAATTAGGGTTTAATTTATTTTTCCTTGCTTTTTTTTTCTGGCTCTGATACCATGTGAAAAATAATGAAAGGGAAAAAATCATTTTACTTTATTGCCACACACTAATGATACATCTAAACGTGATTTAAATAGAAAATCTTTCCTAACTAGAACAGGAGAAATAATAAAATAATAATATAATAAGTTATAATATTCCTTATTATATTTACAAGATAATTAGATAACTAATATAACCAACAAATGTGGTGTATTGATGGAAGAGCATCCAATCTCGATGAAAAAAATAAGAGTCAAGATAGAAACAAAAGAAGATAATTAAAGAGATGGGTGAATGATTTAGAAAAGATTGGGCCAAATACATGAGCAAGAAGCATTATTATTGTAGAACCCAAGAGAGTGGGGGACGAGAAGAATTTGAAGAATAGTATTAGGACAGACTTCTTGAAGAAGGCAAACTATGAATTTGTTCAAAATATGCTATAGTCAAAAGCGTTAGTTTTGAGAAATTTCGAAAGAAAGAAAGAGAGAGAAATCGAGGCAAGAATTCATCTTGATGAAGAACTTGAACCAAGAATGAAGAAGAATCGGTTCGTCGTTTTTTTTTTGGATAAAAAGAAGAATCACATCGTCAATAAAGAAAAGAAAGAATAGACGAATGTGAAGCCACCGAAGAACACAATTATGGTCGAGAAAGAGGAAACCCATTTGACGAGAGAGGAAACGAAAAAACGAGCTTATGAAAATGGAAAAAAAGATCAAGAACGTCAATGGCCACTTTCAATCACTGAAATCTTTTTTATTTCGTTATAATAAACACTTTCGGGACAAGTTGTATTTTGGGGGCAGCTAATGATAAGACCTTTTTAGGAATCGGTTAGGGAATACTCATATCTTATTAGGAGTCGGGTAGGATAAAGAATGGTCAACTCTATTAGGAGTATGATAAGAATATTATACTATAAATAAGCGAAGGAAGGGAGCTAAAGGTATATTGAGAAGATAGTGAGTATCCAGCTTGAGATTCATCTAGAGAAAAAGAGGGTCAAGTACATTTAACACTTGGGTTATCTAGTATTTTTATTATCTTTCTATTATTACTATTATTATTTTATTATTATTATTATATATTTGATTCTTATCAGATTGAGGTTTGTGTACCTAAAGAAAGAATCGATAGTGAGATAGAGATTACTAGAATTAGTATGTGTGCAGCTAAAGTTTCTCAACCTCCCAATAGTGAGAGAAGTGTTGAGCAACTTGTATTATGAACAGGAAAGTCCCTATGTTGTGGAAGGCATCTCATTCTCTCACACATATTCCCATTATAGTATTTTTCCAACTCTCTCCCTCCCTCAAGCAATGTAACCATGAATATGATCCATATGAAAGAGAGCAAGTTATGTAGAAATCCTATGAGTTTAGTTAGGATTCTATTAGGATCCTTTCCTTGATTCATAATTTATTATTCCTATTTTGTAGGTAGATTAGTTGTGATTAGTTATGATTTGAGATTTATAAATATGATGTATCACTTCTCACATTAAATAATAAAAGAAGAGAATTGTCTTCATACATAGCTTCAAGTTATTATTCTTATTATTGCAATTTGCACATTACAAACTTATGAAGAAAGAAGAAAAAGAAAAATTACCTAAATTCAATAATACGCCCAGCTATATCAGAGAGTTCAAACTTCCGTGCATTGCTTGACTTCAATTCTTGAAGAAAAGAGCGTCTTTTGGGGTCATCAAAGCTATTGGAGCCCCCCTGCCCCTGCCATCCTGAATATTCCCCTGCATTACGAACTAAATTGGAAGGAAACCACATTTCATTCCGTCGGCCAAGATGATTCACCCCACCCACCGGAGATGAGGGTGAAGCAGGGCTTGCATGAGATGGGGCTGAAAATTGCATCATATTGCTCATGTTAGAAGGATTTCCATAATTACCACCAGTAATCCCTTTTCTAGGACTCAAGATGCTAAAACTCCCATTTGTAGGTGACTGAATTTTATCATCTGTCAAATAAGCAGCAGCAACATTTGAATTTTGTTGCAAACCAAAAGAATTAATCTGCTTATGACTAAAACTTCTAGAACCCAATTGACCATAATGAGCCGAACCACCATAAGCATCTTCAATTGGACGTTGACTATATTGAACATGTATAGGATCCATAAATGGCGGGTAAACAAATCCATGATGGGCATAAAGCTTGCTCATGTGTTGCAAGTCAACCACAGGTGGAACATTTTCCCCTGTTGAAACACCAGCAGTTAGACCACTAAAGTTTGAAACAGAAGGGTCTGGCAATGGAACTGCGCCATGTGTAGGATACCCAGCCATGAATGGTTGAAAATGTGGGGAAGCCAGAGCAAATCCTCCCACATTGAACTGCGGACTAAACAAACCCGATGGTAGATAATTATGAAAAAATGGATTTCCTGGAGTCATATAAGCTGCTGCTGTAGCATACAAGGGAGGAGCGAGTGCTGATGAATGAAATACTGTTTGCATCTCAGCAGTTGAAAAATTATGCTGTCCATGTGAATGGTTTTCAAGTCCAACTTCTAGATGGCCAATTCCTTGAGAAACCATCTGAGACTGAATATCTGGAGCTGGACATGGAAACCCCTGTTGCTTTGACAAATAAATATGTGGATGATTACTCCCATAAAATTGTCGATCTAGTCTGTTCCTATTAATCTCAACATTAGGTGCTTTCGCTTTGGGAGTATCGTGTCTAATTGTGCCAGATTTTTCTGCAACATTCTCCAGACTAGTACTTTTCCCTCTTGATCCCTCTTGTTGCAGACTAAGTGTTCTGTTGGATTTCTCAGCAATTATAGATTTCTTTGGAGGAGCATCGTCAGATATTAACCTCATTGGATCCATAATCACATTTCCTGGCTCCAGGCAAACATTAGAAGAGCATGGATTTGACTCCAGTATGTTTGAAATGCTTAAAGATGAAACATCGGAGGCAATGGCGTCCAAATCACTCTCAACTGCTTGCTCTGTTGTTGAACTGCTCGCTAAAAGTGACTGATTATACACCGGAGATGGGGTCCGAGGGAAGTCTTCCTGCACATACCCAAAGTAAAAATTGCATTAGAGGCTCCTTATACCCGAAGTAAGAAAATACAAGTTAAAGGAGTACTGGGTTGGTACAAAATATAATATAATAACTATCCCAATGTAACTTACCTGAACAAGTTGAAAGCTCAGAACTTATTTTTTATATAAAAAGCAAGTCACTTTTTCATGTGGGACATTAGTACAATGTCGTTAACACAAATGACATTATACAGAAAAAGTCTCAAGATATAATGCTGCAACCTAGTTACTGTCTCTTTGTTTGAATAGCCCAGAAAATCAGAATCACGTCTTCAACACTTGCAATAAGATTCTGGGTTTATATCCTTGCTGTCTTTGGATGGTATACTACAAAGTCGAGGGACATCACCAAGCTCATCCCGTACTTGATGTTAGGACATCCGTCCAAGAAGACTAAAAAGACTTTATGGCTAAATTTTTTATGAGCATTTTTTATTTTTGAAATGGTGGTTGGAGAAAAATAACCATCTCTTCAATGCATCTCATCAATCTTATAATGTAATCCTCGAATCTACGACCTACACCCCTATTTTTTGGAGTCATACTCTCTCCACTTTAATTACACATAGTTGTTGTAAATGTTTCAACAGAGCTTATTGTAATTTTTCATATATCTTTTTTTTTTATAACCACGAGTGCCCTGGCCAGCTCACGTGCACTTTGACTATTCTCACGGCGCAGACCGCCTAAACTTACAACATTTAGCTGTCAAGAGACTCGTAGAAATGAAAAGTTTTCATTTGGCAATAATTTTTCATATATCAACATAACGTTTTTGTTTCCTATAAAAAAATATAAAAATAAAGGAAGTTGATATAAATAATCTTAGAACATTCCAATCTTTGAGTAATAGATGGTGAAACCAGAAAATATGGATGGAATTGAAGAGCAAGTTTTAAGCTAATCAAATAAAAGGAAGAAAAAAAGATTTATTGTAGTCTTAGAAAGAAATATCAGAGTTGAGAACGTCTTTTTTTCCTAACGTGACACTAGTCTCAATCTCAACTATAAAAACTACCAGTGGTCTCATTTAAAATTGGTCCACAATACCTGTATCAAATCAACCAAGCTTCTATGGTGACTTGTGATAAAAGATTTTTTCTGTCCAGGCAAAGCAGCACCATTCTTCTGTACAAAGCTTTCTGAAACTTGATCGGCCAGTCTATCTTCTGGAATCTCCTCCTGATGAGGACAAAGGTAGCCTTGGGAAACATGCAAAAGATCATTGGCCGTGTCATCTGAAGAGCTCAATTTCTGATTTTTGCCTATTCCACCAATATGGCGCACTAATCTACGATTCTCCCGTGATATAAGAGGAGGAGGAAGCCTTGGATTCAAGTTAACATTGGACCAATAGTATTCAAAATAAGCTGGATGTGAGCGTAGTTGTTCTTCTGACATGCAATTTTCTAAAGCATCGCATAAAGTAGACAAGCTTGTAACTAGACTGGTGTCCTGTTGATTTAACAGGCTGCCAATAGCTGCAAAAGAACCCTCCATACTTGGTGGTGCACTACCACTTCGATTGGGAATTGAATCTGATAAATTTATATGAAAATTGTGCCTCTCTGAGATTAGTCCCATCTCGTCTGATGCAATGTTTTTAAATTGAGATCCAAAGGCTGCTATATCTTTAGTAGTGGGCCAGTTTCTATCACCCCTCCTGTCCACTATTCTGGTAGAGCTCTCAGTTGCCATCCTACTATTAGAATGATATGAAATCCTTCAACCACAAGAAAGGTCTCTTTAGCATAATTATTCACTAGCAGTGTTCACATATAATCATAAATGAATGAACACAATGCCAAGTGAAACCAGTTTATATCATCAGCTTATAAGTTCATAGCAGGATGTTAATAAATCAGGGTAAAGGTAAACACTGGCACTTGAAATCTTAAGCATCATAATTTTCTACAAAAATGCCTAGCCTATTTTTTTCAATGACGTGGGGACGAAATTTCTGTGAATAGAGATAATCCACAAGAAAAAAGAGAGTGCATTATCTCAATGACCAAAGCGCAAGCACACCGGCATGCATGCACGTATTAAGGACAGGAGCAATAAATCTCAAAAACCAATTCAAATAATTAAAAACGATGAACTGGTATCTTGAATAGTTCATGGTATAATTACCTCAGAAGTAAGACTTATACATTTATATATTGAGCAATGTTCAGATATTTGATCCTATGAACAAGAACAATCATTCGAATTCCACAACATTAAGGAGTACTTGGCACAAATTGGTGAGGGGCTTTCAGACTACTCTCACATGCGAGCTTACACGCTCTTCGACTATTGTCACAAGATAACCGTCTAAGCTTACAATATTTGGTTACCAAAAAAATCATGGGAAAGTAATTACTAGCAACTAAGTAGGTAACCACCAGATGTCAAAGAAAAAGGTACGCAGTCACCATAAATTGAACTCATAACTAACCAATTCCCAAGTCCTTCTTAGCCACCAGGTCAACCATGATGGTTTCATGTAATTTTTTAATTAAAATTTTCAAAGAATATGTTACAAACACGATTCTATTATTTTTATTCATTAACAACATTATTGAATATGATTTTAATTTTATACCCTTCAAATGAAGAAACAGACAGAGGAATCAATTTATTAATTTACAACGGATTCTGTTGACATCTAAATATTGTAGGGTCATGCGGGACATTTCACGGCTAACTTGTCAAAAGTATTAACTAATAAGGGATTCCATCCTGAAATCAATTGTGAGAGGAAACTCTGTCTCCTATATTTTCAATGTGAGATCCTGTGGCACACAGTTCTACACTAATTGAACTGGTAAGAGCCAAAACCGAAGGTAAGTGCAGCTATACAAACAGAGCAAATAACTCAACACCTTCATATTCACCCTAACTCTGGAATTAAACAAACAATCCTCGCAAATTGGACCAAAATGAAAGGGTCTAAAGAACTCCAATCAGACAGAAAGAAAGTCTAAATGAAATAGAAGAGGTAGCATAACCAAGAGAGTTGCATGAGGTTTAGCAATGGAAAAGTAGGTAATTAACAAGAAATTCAGGCACATGGATGAAGGAAAACAAATTTGGAGGAATTGATAGTAGAAGACGATGATAAAAAAGAAGCAGAAAAAGAGGAAGCAGAGGAGTATTACCAGCAATAATAGCAGCAGTATTAGAAGAAACGAATTTCAGACTCCCAAGTCGTCTCTAGGAAGTTTTGTTGCAGAAGCAGGGGATAAAGCAAAGAATGAAATGCTTTGGGAAGAGGAAAGATTTTTAGCTGTGTTGAATAACAAAACCCATTTCATGGTTCAGGCACGGAGGCAAGGGTTGGGAGAGAGAGTTGGTAATATAAATTGTCATTTTTGTTTTTTGGTCAATACTTTCGTGTCTACATACTATACTTCATTAAATTAAAAAATAAAAATAAATAAATAATAATCTTTTTTATTACTCAATTTATTATTATTATTATATTTTTTAATTTTGGTTAACGTTGTAATTTCTTTGTTTTCTATTTAAATAATAACCTTTTTTAGAACTATGGACGTTTTTTTTTACCTCATATAATTATTCCTCAATTGTTGCTTGATTGAATATTGCAAAAGCTATTTGCAGTACTAGTTAAATATTATATTGATGGAAGAAAGTTTGCAACAGTGATTAAATAATAGGAATGATTGTGACAGAATAGTATGTGTAATATTGATTGCATTTCAAAGAAAAAAAAAATGTAACATTGATTCAAGGTTGCATGTACACTCATTGAAACTATAAGTACATTAAAATATTTACAATCGTCTACCATGTACTTATTTATTCTAAAATGTAGTTATTCTTTTTTACTATCAAGAACATCCTCTTTTTTACTTGTTTATCACTCAATTTTAATCATTGGTCAATTTTATATTTGATACCTCGTGCAAAGAAAATTAAAAATATTATGTATCATTATATTTCCAAACAAGTGTATCATTTTGTATGAAATTCAATCAGGAAAACACATAATTAAACCTCACGTCCAAATGTCTATGTCTGTTGGTACAAAATAGAGGAATGTAGTGGAAAAAAAAAAGTTGATTGTAATTGAAATAATTAACTACTTGTTTTGAGAATCAATACTAATAGTGATTGAGTAATTACCCACTTGTTTGAAAGATTAGTGTTAGTAGTGGATGAATAATAAGTTTAATGTAAAATTTGATAAAAAATTTAATGTATAATTTTGATAAGTAAATAAGAATCCTTATTTACTTCTAAATATAAGTAGGTTTATTTTTTATAGAGAAAAAACTGCTTAAACTTTAGAAATAAATATATTAAATCTAATAATTAAGAATGTTAGTGGCTATTAAAGCAATCATTCATGGCAACAGTAAGGTCAATGAAAATCTACCTCCAATTATTTTTTATTTTTTTTAATTATGTTTTTTTTTTAAAGGGTACAAATTTTAATAGGAATTAGAAAAAAAGAAGGAAAAAAAAAACTCAAAGGGCTACAACTATTCCGATCGAAAATCAAAAGTTTCAATAACCACCTAGGTAAAGTCCTAGGCCAAATACAACTTGAGCTCATGCCAGAAGCCCAACAAGCCAACCCATAAGCCACATTGTTAGAAAGACGAGGAGCGTAGCAAATTGAACCGGCACTCTTCCCTTTAATCAGATGACCAATTTTAGCAAATAAAATGCCCTGGGGGACTTCAGTAAGTGCTTTATTCTAACAGCGTCTACTAAAGCCTTAGAATTATTGATTAGGTTATAAATGTCAAGAATGTCTATCATCTTCAAACTCTCAATAATATCTAGAGCCTCCATAGAAAGAATATCTCAACTCAAAAGCTTAAAAAAGAAGCTGCAAGTTTACACAAACCTAGGCGATTGAGAAAAATCAACCGAAGACCCATCTTCGAAGCCGAGGGAATACATGAGGCATCCACATTGAGCTTGAAGAAATCAGGTCAGGGTGCAAACCAACGATCAAGGCCATTTACACCACTCAAGGAATTCCTGGTCAAAGAAGATGAGTCACCTCAAATGTGTGACCAATACTCCTTTAAGTAATCATTAATACTCTGCATATCATTTACAAGAGCTTTATTACAATTGACCCAAAATAGACCATAGGTAGATGAAAACTTTTTCCAAGCACAACTTTGGGAGAGATCGACTAAGAAAGTCAAGAGCCCTCCCCGTATTTAAGGGCAATAGAGATTTCAGACCAAACATAATGTCTAAGCCATTCCACAGAGAATAGACAAGCTTACTTCCAAATAAGGTGCGAAAGAAAGTCTTTAAACTCTTTTCCACAAACATATACCAAAGCTGAATCAACATATTCCTTTTGCATAAGATAAAATTTGTAGGGAGGAATTCTTGAAATAACCTACAAAAACTTTATGTTATTAGGAATCTTAGAACATTAAACACCCTTCCACTGAGCTTCATAGGACTGATTATTAACACTCGAGCTCTCAATTTCCAGCGTTGATACAAGCTGTAAGGACCCGACCCAACACGAGGTCAGCCCCGGGCCTTAACCCCTTATAATGCCAGTTTTCGAGAATTTAAATTCAGAGACATACTAGGTGGAAATTAATATTTTTATTTCAAGAAAACAAAGGAAATTGCGGAATTTAAATATAAATCGGGTACCCGTCTTTATTTAATTCAAGGAAC
>JBBMEG010000018.1:7059449-7129286 GCA_037832605.1 Cyclanthera cordifolia
ATAACTTCATTTATAAATAACAAATATTATTTTATTATTTATTAAATATTTGTAGCCTTAGGTTTAGAGATGTCCGCAGAATTTTACCGTTTTATTTGGAGCGGGGATTCCCATAGAGAACGGCAGGAAATTATTTTTTTTCATTTTTTAAGCAATAAATTCAAATAATTAAATATTTTTGAAATTTTCAATTATTTGTAAAAACAAATACTCATTTGAATATATAAGTTATCAACATATATATTTTAGTAATGTATAAATAAAAAGATTTTCTTATTTTCAAAAAAAAGAAAAAAAATAATATTCGAGCGGAGATCGGGAAACGAGGACGAGGAATGCATTCTCCGTCCCGATCTCAATTTAGGCATCGAAAAGAATTTCATTCCGTATCTGACTCTATTCCCTGCCTATTTGGGAATTTTCGTTCCGTTAAGAGCGGATATCCACTAACAAAAAATGGAAATATCTACTTAGGTTACGTTTACCGTTTAACAATATCATTAAAGAAAAACATCTTACAGGGATCAAACCACACTATTTTTTAAGTAAATGAACTAAAATAAAAAGTATAAACATTTTAAAAATATATATTAATCGATATAAAAATAAAATCACAAAATACTTTGATTAAAATAATATGCAAGCTTCACGTAGACCTATGATAAAACGACGACAATTTAAATTTATAATATCTTTGAAACGAACTAACTCGCTTGACATCAGCAAATGTCGAAGGATCACGAGGTCACGGATTCGAATCTCCTATTTACAATTGTTGTAATCTAAAAAAAATAAAAATAAAAATAGACGTATGGGTGAAAATGACAAAAGGAATATATGTAATTTGAAGGTTGTCGTTTCATTTTACTGTATCAATTTATGTCTATTTCATAAAAATTGAAATTAATTATAACCAAATTTAGTTTTTGTTGGCGGATGGAATATCGAAACCATCGAGTAAATAATTGTGGAACATCATAATTGAAGCTATATAAAAAATAAATAAAAATAAATAAATGGATATATTTAAAAGTAACGAAGCTGGGAACAAATCACATGGTTATTTAGATTAAAATAATATTATATAGCAATAATAATAAATAATTGATATTGAGTCAGTGCTCCATGTCTCTCTGCCTGCAAAGCATGAACACTGCCGGTATTCGCATCGCAATCCATTCTCCCTTTAAATCTCATTGCCACCGCACCAAATTCCATTATTTTACTTTCCTTTTTATTTTTTATTATTATTATTTTAATTTTACTATAATATTGGTTGGAATGCAAATAAAATTAAAAAAAAAAACTTTCATTAAACATCAATTAACTACTCATATCATCAAATTATCTTATGCTTTGCATGTGGGAATGATATAATGAAAAATATTAGAATTTTGTGAACTGTTTATTTTATTTAATTATAACGTGGAAGAGATATATAAAATATTTATAACCTTCACCTTCATCTTCATTTAAAAAAAAAAAAAAAAAAAAAACTAGAGATTTATAATATGAGTGCATTTTCATATGATGACTACCTACAAAAAAAAAAAAAGTGGGCTAAAATAACTTTTGAGATTATGAATGTTAATTAAAAAATTAAGAACAAACTTGTCAATATTTTCATATTCATATTCGTTCTTTTAAATATTCTCTGTTTTTAACTTTTTCTTATTCTTAATTATTGAATAATAATTAATTTGTTAACACTTCACGATTGCTCGATATATGACTTAAAAATAATGTTTGTTGGTTATGTGCATCGTGTTAGAATTTTCACAAATAGGATATAATATGAAAAATACTTAACTAAAACTTGTATTTTATTTAAGACCTCGTTTAATAATTATTTTAATTTTAAGATCGAACATGCTGTGTTGTTGGTGTTGAACTAAAATAAACACCAAACAATGAAACTACTGCGCCACAAACTATTTCAGTTATTTTTAGGTTAAATCCAGAATCTTGAATGGAAGATACCTTCAAAACTGAAGCTATAAAAAGTAGTTAGATGTATTGAATTATTAAAAATGAAATTTCATAATCAAATTTAAAACAATATAATCCAAACAATATAACTCAATTGATTATTCTAAAAAAAATACAATTCAATTGTTCAAAACATTATATATCCATATTTTGGTATTAAGGTTTAAATCTTTCATTAAAAAAAAAAAAAAATTGTAAAAAATAATCTGAACTATCGAGCCCAATAATAAATTTGGTCCAGCCCAATTAAATTATCGAGTCCAGTGGGCAGTTTTCTATTCCTATGTAAAAGCGGAGAACATAAAGAAAACAAACAGACATAGAGGTGCGGAATTTGCCTTCTTTTATTTGTCCAATCGCGGGTCTCTGGTCTCTCTTGTTCGCGTTGAAGCTTCTTTTAGGTCTTTGAGGTTTGATTCTGAAATCGTTTCTTTTTAATTTCCCCCTTTTTCTTCTGCAATTTTAATATGGATTTGTGGTTTCAATTTATGAGATCTACTGAATTGTTTGTTTTATGCACTTCTATTGTCCACTTTAGAAGAATCTTGAATGTTTCGGTGCAATGTTAGGGCAATGAAGAACATGGGGATATTAGGATATAGTAGAGTAGAAATTCATCATTGTTGGGATTTTGAGGATTATGCAGATATGCGGTTTCATATATGTAATACCCAGTTCATTCGAGCAGCTTATATCTATATTTACCAGGAAATTGAAGTTTCGAGAGGTTAAGGATCGAACTTGTTAATAGAGCTTGTTGAACTAATTTTCTAATTGATCGGTTTATTAACTATCCGTCTTCCAGATGGATTGCAAAATATTAAGAACGTCAAGTTACATGATCTTTTTTTTAGTTTGCATAAATTCTTAGTCTAGTCCAGCATTCTGGAGTTAAAAGTAACCATGAGCACTTAATTTCTTATGAGTTTTGTTGGTGTCCAAATATTGTAGGATTAAGATGACATGTTCCGTGAAAATAGTTGAAGTGCGCGTAAGCTGGTCATGACATTCGTGGATTCTTTTTGTATATATATATTAAAAAATCTGTTTGGTGTTCAGTTTATCTTTTCAGTCTTCATGTTTATCTTTTTTGTGTTGTTACTTTTAATTGAAACAACACGATCCTGGTCTGCGTTTGTGTTTTCCCTCTTATCTGCATTACTGGAGGCAAAAGAATCTAACTGTAGCTTGTGGGAATTTTACACATAACTTTTTATATCTCTGAATCAATCTTTTTTTTTCTCTTTCAATAGGCAATGTCTGCATATGATAATGTTGTTGGTGGGAAGTTGAAGCTTAAAGGGAAAGCTCTTGATGTGAAAGTTGGTGGGGTGAAGAAGAAAAAGAAACCAAAGAAGCAGCACGATCAAATTTCTCGAGATTTGAAAAATGAGCATCCAGCAGGTTTGTTAATCAATTATTTTACAGGGAATGTTTGGCTGGATATGATTTAATGCATATTAATGAAACATCCACGTTATTCATAGACAAATTAGAACTACTAGAGGGCACAGCTAAGCCATTTGTATTAGGAATTTGTAGTCTGTTGTTGCCCTGGCCCCAGAGAGTTATTAGGCAATAAACATAGATTAATTGATTGATTGCATGTAGTTCTTGATTTGTTTGGGAGGACTGCATTTTAAACGCGTAGATTGATGTATTTACTTTCTTACCCAAAACCATTGCCTGCTGAAATGGGAATAGTGGGAGTTCTTTATCTTTTCTTGTAGTGCAGTATAGTGTTTTAAAAAGCCCAAAAATGCCCCCAAAAAAGCCCAAGGCGCAGCGTATGAGCTTCGCTTTGATAAAGCGAAGCCCACAATATAAAGCCCACGCCTCGCCCGCCTTTTTGCGAGGTCCTCGAGAGCAAAAAGCTTGTGCTTAGTGCGCTTTATTTTTTTTAACAATTATAATCAAAAGAATGCCATTTTGATTTTTTTTTTAAATGAAAAATTGAAAACTTCCCTTGCAAGCTTCTTATTATAAAAGCTTCGAAGCCCAAAAGTAACCATTTGTTTTTGACTTTTCCTCATCTCAAACAAAATCGTGAGGGTTACTTAGACGAATCCAGATCCCTCTTCGTCGTCGCTTCTCTTAAAGACTCAGCGGAAGTGCCTGAAGAGTCTTCTTCTTCAATCAGTCATCCTCGTATCTACTTATTTGTTGTAAAACTTCCTTTTGTTTTGCTATTATATAGCATTCTATATTGAATGTGATTAATATATGTGTTTTTTTGGTAAATTATATTTTTATCACTTCTTTACACATTGTGCGCCTCGAAATAAAGCCTGCGCTTTTTTTGCGCCTCAGACTCGAGAGAGCCTTTGCGCCTTTTTGTGCCTCGCGCCTTAGTATAGTGGTGTAGTATAGTAAGTAGCATACTTGATTGCAATAGGTTTACCAATGAGAAAATGAATCATAGTTACAAAAAGGAAGGAGACTAGGGCTCCAAATAACCCAGGATGAGTCAAGGATTCAACAAGAATTTCCAAGAGAGTGACGATTCTATCCACAATTTCTAGAAAAAACAAAGACTAAATTAGTCCATAAGATCACCTTTGTGCCTTTCAACGGATGACGAATCAAACACAGTAAAGAAGGGTTGACGTGTGCGTAGGCAAGTCTCGTCTCGAGTAGTTGTTCCACCATCCTGAACATATCTCAACTTGTCAAAGCATATATCCACAACCAAATATCCTCCTCTACCTGTCGAACTTTTTGAAAAACGAAAGATTCGTACGTGGATCGATGATTATGTTCGTAAATTTTCAGAATGTGTTTTGGTGGTAAATGCAGGTGGAAATAGTGAAATGGCAAGTGATGTGACTGAGGAAGAAGAAGAAATAGAGGAGGGGAATAAATCAATTGAAGATGGGGGGAAGGGAGGTCATTATGATGATCATCTAACACCAGCTGAAAGGCGTTACATTGAACAGAAGGAGCAAATTGATGTTCACAGACTGGCGAAGAAAGCTAATAAATCTCATCGTGATCGCATCCAGGATTTTAACCAATATCTGGCCAACATGAGTGAGCATTATGACATTCCCAAAGTTGGTCCTGGCTGATTATTTCATTTAAATCCATCATATGTTTTTTAAGTTCAAATCGACTAATTGCTTTTATGTTAGTCTATTAATGCATGTTTCTGTATTTCACATTTTGTTGTGTAAATTAATTCAGACAGATTTATATTCCATTGTATTTCCACATACATCGTCTTTGTTGCTTGTTAGCCATAATTTTGTGCTTCGACTGTAACTTAACTGATGAGATACTGAGGTGTACTAAAGAACCGACAACCTGAGCAATCTGGACTACTCAGCTTAAACCGTAAGGGTAAGAACCGACAACCCGAGCAATCTGGACTACTCAGCTTAAACCGTAAGGGTTAGGTTGGGTTGGATTGGGTTATGCCTTTTATATTTTTGTTGGATTGGGTTAGTTTTAGGGTTGGATCAATTTTTGACTCGTTCATAATCTATTTATAAACATATGTGTGAGTATGCGAGAAAATAAATTAATTAATAAGTTGAGTTTTTATCATTTGATAAATAACATGCATTAATAAAATATATAATATAGATTTAAATATAGTATCATTTATCTTTTATTAATATATTTATGGAGTATGAATTGTGTTTTTTATACAAGAAATGAGATTAACATAACCTGAAAATCTGATCAACTTGAAATCACAAGTTTGGGTTGAGTTGAGTTTCTCTAATGGATATGGTTGGAGGATTGACTAACCCGCAACTTTGGATTAGTCTTAAACTTCCTCATAATCCTACCCAACCTAGATCATGCACACCTTTAATGGGATATATCAGTTTAAGACTAATAAAAATAAAGTAGTTTTACATTAACTAGATTAATTTGAGGATAGTTGATATATTAATAAGAACAATCATCTCTATAGTAAGGGTGTTTAAACATCTTGAGTAACCCGATCAATCTTACCTAATTTGATGGTTGGGTTTAGTTAAAAAATTGTTTTTAGTTTCTTTCAAATTATGAAATATTTATGGGTTGAGTTGATTCATGAGTTAGATCTAAAATTAATTTGGGTTAAAACCCAAATTTATTATTAAGTCTATAAAATATATTTTTACCTATATAGTTGTTTTTTTTTTTTTTTTTTTTTAATTTTAAATTTTGTTATTATTTTTAGACTTTTTAATCATTAGTTTTTTTTTTTCTTTTCCGTATTTGGTTAAGTTGTTATTTTCTTTAAGAAAACGTCAAATCAAATAAGTCCATACAGTCTTGAGCCAAAACCGAAACAAGATGAGGGGCGAGTAGACCCTCCAAAAAGAAACATCCTCCTCGCAGCACAATGGAAAAAAGATAGGTTTCTCAATCGCGGGATAAAGTCCATAATGTGAACAATGATGTTGTTGAACTCTGTAAGATCTTTAGAGTTGTCAAAATAACATCGATCATCAATGAAGCATCAGACTCGATGAGGGCGAGCTCCGTTTTCATAAATCTCAGAAACGCCCCCAAGCACAAACAATGCATCGAAACACTTTACATTCGCCCCTCTTCGCAACACCCTTGATCCAGCTAGGATAAGATGACCCTCAGAATCTCTGATGACCCAGACAATGCATCCAAATTAGGACGACCCTTTAGAAGAGGTGATCAAATGAAAGTTAGATAACGCAGCAGCGAGTGTCAAGGTTAATTCCCTGAAGTTGATCATCACAACTGATGAATGTTGAGTATGGTCTCGACGGGCTTTGGTTGTATGATCTGAACCATCGGGGGGTCCACGTGGAACTGAGATAGCAATTGCTCTACCTTTCAAGTAATTTTCCAACCCCATTGGTCCGTGTGTTTCACGCTCTTTACTCGCGCGTCACTTTTAATATATAAATATAAATTCCACTTTTCCCTCTTCCAAGAACTTCCTTTCATCATCCACATCGATTTCTTGACTCTTCAATTTCATTCTTTGATTTTGAAATCACAGATTTCTATTTACCTCAAGATGAGATCTCTTCAGCCGCCGCAGGGTGTCAACCCGGCCACCGATCGTCCTCGTCGCCGCCCGAATCTAACCCTTCCTCTTCCGCAGCGGGACAATAGGTCTTTGGCTGTTCCTCTCCCTTTGCCTCCCACGTCTTCCAACACGATGCCTCCTCCGTCGTCCACCACCACTCGTCCGCCGGACCCTCACCCGCGGAAGCATCAGATTTTCAGCCTCTCCGATTTCAACCGTGTCAGTCGAATCGGAAGCGGATGCGGAGGCACTGTCTACAAAGTGATTCACCGTCCGACCGGCGGCGTTTATGCTCTGAAAGTCATTTATGGCAACCATGAGGACGCGGTTAGGGTTCAGATGTGCCGCGAGGTTGAGATTCTTCGAGATGTCGATAATCCCTATGTAGTGAAGTGCCACGATATGTTCGATCACAACGGCGAAATCCAGGTTCTCCTCGAGTACATGGATCGAGGATCTCTTGAAGGAAAGCGCATCCCTGACGAATCTCTTCTCTCCAATTTGGCTCGTCAGATTCTCAGCGGCCTCGCTTATCTCCATAGCCGCCGCATCGTTCATCGCGATATCAAGCCATCGAATCTTTTAATGAATTCTCGTAGACAGGTTAAGATCGCAGATTTTGGCGTTGGTCGAATCTTGGAACAGACGATGGATCCTTGCAATTCCTCGGTTGGAACAATTGCGTACATGAGTCCTGAGAGAATCAATTCCGATCTGAATCAGGGTCAGTACAATGGCTACGCTGGGGATATTTGGAGCTTTGGGGTTAGCATATTGGAATTTTACCTCGGACGGTTTCCTCTCGCTGTGGAGAGGCCTGGGGATTGGGCGAGTTTGATGTGTGCTATATGTATGGCTCAACCACCGGAGGCGCCACCATCGGCATCGCCGGAGTTTTGCCATTTTATTGCTTGTTGTTTGCAGAGAGAAGCGAGTAAGAGATGGACTGCTGCTGCTTTACTTGAACATGCCTTCATAATTAGGACAAATGGAGTGATGGCGAGTCAGTACCAGAACGAGCAAGCTCATCTTCAGAATCTTCGTCAGCTATTACCACCGCCGCCGCTTAATCCTTGAGGGTTCTGATCATTTCTCATTTTGGATTCCCCTTTCTTTTTACGCCATTGTTGCCCTGTAATTTTTCTGGAATAGCCGATGGGAGTGGGGGGAAATTGTTTGCTGTTTTAGAATTTTTCTGTGTAATCTTTTGCCAATGGCTGAAATTCTAAGCTTAGTCTCAAATTTGTTCTAGCTTCTCTTAACTTCAGCTCTTTTTTAGATTATATGGGTGTCTCTGTTGAAGGTTGCATTTGTTTGAAGCCATTAAAGCCTGTTTTTACCAAAGTTGGGTACATAATGCAAACCCTTTTCTTGTCCTTTTCCAATCATTGGTATTGGTTTGAGGTATCAAATAACTTGTGAAAAAAGTAACAGTGATATCCATTGTTACTTTTTGACTTCTGCAATGCTTTTGTTTTCAATTTGGCATTCAATTGTTAGAGGGGAGCTTCATGGAGCGATGATAGTGAATAATCATATAGCCATTGTGATAAGCATTTTGGCTTTGAAATGGACCATTTATCATGACAAACATGTGTTACATGAACAGGGCTCATGGTTATCGTAATTCGGTTGGGGGATTTTGATGTAGGATTCCATTTCGGAGTAGGATTCGAGTGAATAAAACACACATAATGCCGTAAACTTGTAGCTAATACAACCAATGACCAAAATTTGCACTTTGGATGGGTCAGACAAGGAAAAATTGCCTCGTATTCATTTTCCACAGACCCCTTTTCTTCCACATGTTATTGAAGTTGCAATTTTAAGTCATCACATAGATTAAGACTGAGGATGGCTTGAGCTTAGGGTGTAAATTATTATAATTGAGATAAGAAGCTATGAATTAATGGGGAGGTTAAATTATTCATCAATGGTAGACTTTTTTCCTCCATTTCTCAACAGGGTTTCTTCCCTTTTTCCCAGCTAAATGCGCACCAAAAAGACAGCAGTTATTCTTTTCGAATTGAAAAAATGTCAAATTTTTAACTGTTCATAAGATTGGAAACTGAATCAAACCTCAGTTCGAAAATAAGTAATTTTCAAAACTAGCAATGGAGTTTGAAAAAAATATACGGCTAATTAATTTGTTTTAATTATCATTAGACTTATGCGTAATGTAATAAATAAACAAGTCAAAGTTAAACGGGGAAGCCGCAAGAGGACGATATTTCGCAGAAGCTTCCTAGCTAGCAGGGGAAGTTCGCTATATTTCTTGCCCTTCCTAATCGCTACCCAACTCGTCTTCTTCGTTGCTCGATCTATAGTTTTTATGAAATTGTGAATCTCATTTCGAAGAACTTTCCTTCTGGCTGGCCTTTGCCGGCTGTTGCGGCCAGAATTAATCACATATACCATCCAAATCAGTGGGACCCGATTGCTTCTTGTCCTATTTTCGATATTTCTTGCTTTTGAAGGTTGGTTTCTCAGCTCGATTTGAGGATTTTTTGGTCATTCTGTTGCTGGGATTCGACCTGAAAATCCTCGTTGCATCAGTTCAGGTTTATCTTCAATCTGGTAAATACCAATATCTTTGCTCATAGGGTAACTGAATCTAGTTTTAATCTTGATTCGATCTGGTTTTTTTTTTTTTTGGTTTCTGTTGAGTTAAAAATGTTGGGATTTGACATGTGGGTTATGAAGTAGCTGATGGGTAGAGTACATTAATATGAACCCTGATTTGTATTCTAGTGTAGTTTTGGATAAAAGGGTCTTTGGATTTTCAATTGATTCAGATAACTATGCTTGCAGATGGGATCAATTGAGGAGAGAACAAGTTATCTATCAGACGATGATATTCCATTGAAGGGAACACCAGTTTCGAAAAACGTATCACATAGCTTTGATTGCGAGACGGCTCATGTGCGTTCTTTCCCAGATGATAAAAGATGGTGGAAGACTAACAACATTCGGATTAGACCTCTTCAAAGTGCTAAAATAGTGTTGATTAATGCTAAGATCAACGTGTTGCTTCCTTTTGGTCCTTTGGCAATCCTGCTACATTATTTAACTGGAAAGCATGTAAGAAGAACTTCTCTTCATGATCTTACTAGTTTCTTATCTGAAATTTGTATTGAGCACATGATTGGATTGTTCCTCGAGGAGGGGTAGACTTATTGGTACTTGGTAGAGGCTTGTGGTCTCCCTTATTTGGAGATCTGAAGTTCTAAATCCAGAGTGAACTTAGTTTTAAAATCCATTTGTCTCTTGGGTTTGGGCCTTGGGACGGGCGTAGGTCACCGGTTATATAGTGGGGCAAAGCTCTATTTCTCGGTTATTAAAAAGGACATGGTTTGATTTGAGAAGAAAGAAGTGGTGGGAGACTTGTGTTTGGCTTCTCTTTCATGGATCGGAAGCTCCCACTCAATCTAAGAAATTTCCTAATTATTTGATATAACGAGGAAATGGTCTATTACCGTGTTGTTATGCTGTTCTAGACAATCTAAGGTTTTGTCTTAATTATTCGAACTTTCTACTTTTAAGATCTTTTTGCTGCTTTGTACATGACTTATCTTATGGTTCATAATTCCTTGATAGTCAGCTTTATATGTCAGGGATGGGTCTTCTTTTTCACTTTACTTGGAATTACACCTTTGGCAGAGCGTCTTGGTTATGCGACTGAGTAAGATTTGGCTTCCTGTAGTCATTTAGGATTTCATATTATTCCATTGTGCTACACTTAAGTTTAAAAATATCTATGATGCAGGCAGCTTGCTTCCTTTACTGGGCCAACAGGTATAAGTGTTACCATGATCAGGCATTGCTTGTTTTGGTCATTTTGTTTATTCAAATAGTTCGTCATTTGATTTTTAAAAGGTGGCAGTTTGGTTAGTTTTCTTAGTAACACAAATGTTTTATTGGGCTTTGCAGTTGGTGGCCTTTTGAATGCAACATTTGGAAATGCTACGGAAATGATAATATCGATTTATGCATTAAATAGTGGGATGATTAGGGTTGTTCAACAGTCATTATTGGGATCAATCTTGTCGAACATGCTCCTAGTGCTTGGTTGCGCTTTCTTCACAGGTGGGATTGTTCATCATAAGAAGGTGCAGACTTTCAATAAGGTACATGGTTTTGAGCTCTGGGAAACTATGCTATGCCTTTCTTTTGGTGGTATTTTACACCCATTTTATTAGTTTACATTAAAATCTGACTATTTTGCCACAGGGTACTGCTGTTGTGAATTCAGGATTGTTGTTGATGGCGGTTATGGGAACAACATTTCCGGCTGTGCTTCATTTTACACACACAGAACTTCACTCTGGAGAGTCGGCATTGTCTCTTTCAAGATTTAGCAGTTGTATTATGTTAATTGCATATGCAAGCTACCTTTACTTTCAACTAAAAAGTCAGCATAATCTCTATGGTCCTCTTGATGAGGTGCGTCTATTTGGCTCTATTGTTGTTTGTAGATGCATCTACTGTTAATATTTAATGGTACTATCGAGGAAATGTCCAATACTATCTTTTCCACGCCCGAGTTTCGGTTTCAAGAGGATTTGCTTTTAGTTCTAATGGTTTTGGCCTTTTAATATTTCTTTAGGAAGGCGATGACGAAGCTGAGGAGGAATCTGAGCTTTATGCTTGGGAAGCAATTGGATGGCTTGCTATCTTGACTGTATGGGTATCGATTTTATCTGGATACCTTGTCGATGCTATCGAGGTAAACTTTATTCTAATCATTATTATAACATAGGTTTTCATGCTCTTCACTACAGTTGCATTCCGTGGTTGTTTTCTTTGCTTTGCTTGTCAATCCATTGGGGCTGCCTCTGATATTGAGTATAGGTAGTTCAAAGCTTTTCGAAGTGAAGTTTACAAACTTCGTTCATTTAGATTTCTTTTCTAGTAACAGTTGACAAAAGATAAAAATAACAGTAATGAAAAAGATATAGAACAAAAATGTTTATTCAAATGAATAGTAATTGAAATTAGTTTCCAAAATTTACTCTACAAAGCAGCTATTCCTGTAACAATCAATGTATAATGTTTGTCTTTTTGTCCTCAATTTCTATTGCAACCTATTTGTCAAAGGGTTCATTTATTAGAAGTTATGAGTTCTAATTTTATTTATAACGTACCTAAAATACTGATATTGTGTTAATTTCTTAACCTCAAATTTTGTAGAGTTAAACTACAATTTATGGGGACAAACCTGTAGTTCTCGTTAAAAGTGGATGGATTAAAGTAAATTTAAACTTATATCATTACTTACAAACTCCCTCCAACAACTAAAATCAGCATTAGTTGGGTGAAGAAATGATATTACAAGGGTTTGAACAAAGGACCCTCCTACTTTGATACATTATTAAATTCATTGAACCCAAAAGCTTACAAGCAAAATAAACAGCCAGAATAAGTGTATAAGGGTTCCCCTATCATGCCCTAGTTTGTCTTGAGATCACTCATATATTCTTTATGTAACCTTCAAATTCTGCACTTAGCAACTAGTTAACTCTCTCACTGATTCTTTTTTTTTTTTTTTTTTCTTTTTCCAATGAATATATAAGACCCTTGAAGTATTCATCAAATTTAATTAGTTTGTGGGTATTCTCTCAGGGAGCATCTGAATCATTACATTTGCCAGTGGCTTTTATCAGTGTAATTTTGTTGCCAATTGTTGGAAATGCTGCTGAACATGCAAGTGCAATCATGTTTGCCATGAAGGATAAGCTTGTGAGTACTTTGGGGTTTTTGTTTTTCTTCTAATAATCTCTTTGCTTAGGTTTGATTGACCTAAAAGTTACTGTAGGATATCACCCTTGGAGTTGCTATTGGATCATCTACACAGATATCCATGTTTGTGGTAAGTCTTAAAGATTATTTTTAGGTTTATAATAACACTTGATTAGTTGGTTTTATGATAACTTTAGGTGAAATGGTAACATAATTTTTTATTTGTTCAACTTGATTAAAACATTGTGTTGGATATGAAATTGATTTTGTATTTCTAAGTTGTAACTTTACGGTTTGCCATTGATGATTGTAGATCCCGTTTTGTGTTGTCATTGGATGGTGTATGGGAATTCCAATGGACTTGAACTTTAAACTCTTCGAGACAGCAACTCTGTTTATCACTGTGCTTGTGGTGGCTTTTATGTTGCAGGTGCCTTATCTTCTATCCATTCTCCTGTATAAATAACTCAGCATTATAGGATATACGTTTCGGTTTTTCAATGGGTTTTCATTAAAGAGTTCTCATTTATACGCAATGAGCCATTCGATGGATACATGAATACATTATACATTTTGTACAAGAGTGATTTCAGTCTTACTTTTTGTGTGTTCAGTATGATAAGTCATTGTTCTCATCTGCTTGGCATTAACATATTTGCAGGAGGGGACATCAAATTATTTCAAAGGTCTAATGCTTATTCTATGCTACCTCATTGTCGCAGCCAGCTTTTTTGTACATATCGACCCTAGCAATGGTGAGTAGTTACTCCTTTAATCCAATACAGCTTGAAAATCTTTTTTTTTTTTTTTTAATATCTGTTGTGTTGAGGTGCAAAACTCAACTATTCTCATGAGTAATACGTCGCTTTATAATATTTGAATGTGTAAAAAACTAATTCTCAAGTAAGCAGCTACCATGACGTCAACCCGTAACCTGGAAATCCTCCATTGTTTCTTGGTTTTTGGAAACAAAAACCTACCTTGTCTTTTCTAAATAAACAAAGCAAAAGTTAGGTCAAGAATACTAAGATTTTCCTATGATATGTTTTTTAATTTATAAACTTAGGGCATATGATGCCCTTCTCATTTCCATATATAACAGCTAACACTGCTCATAATAATGAATGGATTACCTCTCAGATGATGATTAACTGGAACTTGACTTCAAGCTGAAGTTTGCATTGCATTAATCCTTAAACCTCCACTGCCTCAGTTCATTGCAACCTGCAAACAATGGAGGACTCACACCTGAATGGGTTGGACTTCACATGGAGTTTGGTTTCATTACTTGGAACTGTACTGTAATGTTTTTGTGGCTTGACAGTTATAATCTTTTGTCTTCATTTGTCCTCTTCCTTATTCACTTGTTTATCATAAGCTTCACAGCTGTAATCTAAATTCATTAATTGTAAGCTCTTCCTTTGAATGTTCAAGTCTTCATCTCATCCAACTGCATATCACCCGGGATTTAAAGTATGATATCTTGGAAGTTCGAATTCAAAATTCACGAGTGAGTTTAATGGTAAGATTTTTTTGTCTTTTGGATCAGTTGCGTAAGTAACCCCAAATATGTAGTTGAGTAAAGATCAATTTTCTCGTCACAAAAGAGCTAAACCACTTTTCTTTAAGGGGGGCATCCATCCCCTCTTGCATCCAATGAAATGACTTAGAAAATTTTATGTTATTTTCCTCATTTTGCATCTTTAGGTGTAAAGTAATGGAGAATTATTATGAAAAGACGGGATAGAACATTTTTCCCATCACCATGCATTGTTTTATTGAATTTGAAAGATATGTTTTAATTGAACATCTTGTCCCTAATAACTGTGTAGTTGGCAGTATATATATGTCACAATATGCATCGTACTGTTGCTACTTAGCAATCTATCTCCATGTAAGAATTGTAGCAATGTTAAGTATAACAACAGCGGAATTTTGGTAAAACAATCCAGCATAACTTGACAAGAATAGTTCTTTCCATCTTCTGATCAGAAGAGAAATAATGGCTTGAGAATGAGTGGGGTGTAGCTAGGCAGGGAGAAAGTAAGCTGAACAATATTATAAGAATTTAAAAGTAGATAAAACCACAATTTAATCGATTCAGGTTCATTAACTGTAACGATTGAGACCAAGAGAGGGATACATGAATGAACGGTGACCACATTCGGAAGAAAGAGAGTTTGAGTACATGAACTTCATGTTAAGTATACTAAAATTGGAACAAATTTTAGGCGGGATAACATCTTGAGAATTTTTCTAGAGGGCACGTGAGTAAGGACAAAACATGTTGTTACTCATGCTAGTCTATAGGAAAAGTTATTACTCTTAGAAGCAGTCAAGACAATTAGGTAACAATGATCAAATTGCAAGAGAATGCCGAACCTTTGAGAGGTGCTGAATCTAGATTCGAAATTCTGGGAATGGGGCATAACGTCTAGTCTAGCTAGTCTAGCTAGAGAATGCCCATATTTGATTCATTTCATTGGGACCAGTAACTACAAACTTTGCATTTTGTGCTCCATAAGAATTCTCTTGAATTTAAGTTTCATTTCATAATATGCAATCAACTGCTCATATTAGAATCTAAAGATGTATATGATATCTATCGTGTTCTATTTTGATCATTGTTCGAGAATGTTGATCTGGTATGCTCAAATGGACTTGTGCTATCTGCTTGAAGGTGACTTTGAAGCTGTTATTAGCAATGTTGGTCGATATAAAATTTGCATCTTTTGATTACGAAAAAGTATGAACACTTGAATAGAGCAATGCTATAGGAAATCCACCAAATTTTGACATGGTCAACCAAAAGAGAAGAACAGAAGTAGGCTAATCCATATGCTAGCCTAAAACTAGATAAAAATGAAACCAAAGATGAATAATTTTATGAATGGTAGCAAATTTTCTTGTCATTCTAGCAATTGTATAAAGCCCACAAAATGTATCGGTTTTATTATTAACGATGAGAAATTATCATGTAATTTGATATACTCTACTTTGAAATAGACAGATAACTTGCCTTCCAGTGGTCAACCACAATATTCTAGATAACATTCTCATTCTCATAGGATAGTTTTGAAACTATAACACACGGTAAGTTTTCAGCCATGTCCACTCATAGCGCCTTTATTCAAATAAGAGTTTCTTCTTGAACCTCTCATATCCATTCAAAACTGTTCAATTTCAAAATCATCTCCAAAGGTGCTCGTAAATGCCTCTATGATATTGCCGCTTTTCTTGCACATCCACCACATTAGAACATTCAGTAATTAAGAATGATAAAACCTGAAAATGCAGAGATCTCAAGTGTTCAACTAATAAACTATCATTGGTTGACCTAGTAATCAAGAGAGTTTTAGAAAATAAAAAAGTTATCAATTCAATTATGGTGGTCGCTTATTTCTTTGAAAGCCAAATATTGTTGGGTCAAACCGTCAGTCCTATGCAAATAATCGTGATGCGCGTTGATGCAAACACTTACTGATAAAAAAAATGTTCTACCAATAATGATTTCATCATAGCTCAATTTTAGAATCATACCCATTAACAACAATATGATCCATTTCCATCAGAACTCTTGCCTAAAAAATATCGCTCCTCAAATCCAGCACCACAACATTATCGAGATTCCTCTAAGTTTGTCGTCTCCAAACAAGTTCCCTACTAGAGCAACTATTGTATGCTCACATGCAATTGAGATAGATCTGTGCTTGAGTTTTCTTTTTTTTTTTGCTCGAGTGTAATTCAGAAGGTTTCATGTGTTCAAGTGTAATTCGAAAAATGACTTTTAAAGAGGCTTGTATGTGGTACTTTCTACGATGAGAAAGTTGTTGGAAATACAAACAAAGAGTAGTTTTACAATATGATTAAATAAGAGATAGATCATAAATTTATAAGAAAGGGCATACATCTCGGTATGAAGCCTTTTGAGTGAAACAAAAACAAAGTCACGAGAGCATATGTCGAATACTTGGTTCTTATTTCATTGAACAAAGAGAGAAAAGTGAGCCCAATTGAGAATATGGAGTGAACAAAGCATTGAAATTTGATCTTGCTCCTGCTAATGTGATCATGTAAAGAAGAATACAGTGTTCTTCCTCTAAATGAAAATTTGTTGCAAAAATTGTAGTCTTTCACAAGCTTACAAGTGTTGGGATGGAATATTACAAAATAAAGGTGAAGAATATCATCTCTACTCATTTCATCAAACTAGTGCAATATCAATATCAATATGATGAGCACATAGCCCATATTGATATTAAACCTGTGCACACATCTTTTAACTTATGTTATTTTGATAGTGTGTACTATAATATAAGCTAAAGTGTTCAAGCTACACAACTCCAAGATGTATATTCGAGAACTAAAATGAACAAATGAAAAAGTTCAATAGCTAAATCAAACATTGGGGATGAGGACTCGTATTCATGAGCACTTGATCTTTAAGTATACACTGATTTCGTATAGTTACTACTCGTGGTCGACAAATAATTAGTTTTCTCAAATTTGTTAAGCATTTGTAATTAACTTCTTATGCATTGTTAAATGATGCAATCAATCCATGGATGTAGCTAAGCTAATAAGAGCATGAACTAATTACAACACTTAGAATTATAAGATTTATTCTTCAATTTTTGTTGTAGATAGTAAATTTAGACATCTCAAAATATTTCAACTTTCATCATTTTTTTTTATCAAATTTATTTAATTGTTTTCAGCCGGTTTAACTTAGTGAAGCCAACAATTTTATTTGATTAAAACATAGGAAAATTGTGGTGGATTCATAAAATAATTACAAATGTAGTCAAATTTTAAAATATTTGTATATAGTTATTAATATTGTTTATAAAAAATATATATGATAATACTCATTAATACACTGACTACATTTGCTAAATTTTTTCGAAAGTGAATGTATTTATAATTATTTTTTGAATTTGACTAGTTTTGTAAGTTTCCATAAAACTTACCGGTGTCATCAATTTTGTACTTTGATTAAAACTTATACATTTCTAAAAAAAGAAAAGACTTATCCATTTATGAACTTAGGAGCTCATGGTTTTATACCATGTTGAATTATCTTAAAAAACCAATCAATTCAAAAGGTTATGTTGATAAGTTGAATAAATTTAATTATGTCAACTATAAATATAAATTTTACAATCGTTCCCTTTTGGAGAAATTATTCCTCAGAGAGGGCTTAGACAAGGAGACCTATTATCTCGTTCTTTGTTTCTTCTTTGTGCGGAATGGCTCTCCTCCTTGCTGATCAGGGAAGAAAATCTTAATTCTTTTAAAATTCTACATATTAATAGATTTTGCCCTTCGATTTCTCATTTATTTTTTGCTGATGATAGTTTGTTGTTTTTCAGGGCAAGCTTTGATGACTATAGTAAAATTATAGAGATAATTAACCACTATGAGAAAGTATCCGGTAAGATGATTAATTTTGAGAAATCCGTAATGCTTTTCAGCAATGGAATAAGAAAGCTTTATTTCAGTGGAGGCTTGAAAAATGTCTCCAGTGTTGGAGAGGTAAGATACTATCCAAGGGGAAATAGGTGATAATCAAGGCTATGGGGCAAGTTATTCCTACTTATACCATGAGCTGCTTCCGTCTCTCTAAGTCTTAGAAAAGCTCATTGAATGAGTTAGAAGAAACTTGTGCGTTGCAAGGGGAGGGTGGCATGAGGTTTAGAAATCTTAATCTTTTCAATCAAGCATCGCTGGCTATACATAGTTGGACAATTCTCAGAAAGCCAGACAACCTCTTAAGTAGGGTGCTCAAAGGGAAGCATTTCAACCGCGAGAATTATTTGGAAGCCTCTTTGAGTTACAATCCTTCGGTAACATGGCGTAGTATCCTTTAAGGTAGTGACCATTCTTGCCGTCAATCTGTCGAACGAGCAGGTTCCTTCTTCGTCTGATCGTCGAGCGGGTTTGATCTCTTGAAATAATATCTGGAACTCTAAGATTCCTTATAAGATTAAAGTTGGGTCATTGAGTATTATTTCTAACGCAATCCCTTCTAAATGCAGTATCTATAGTTGACGTGTCATGCCCAATATGTGGGAAAGGGAGAGAATCTAATTTACACATTCTCAAATTTTATGTTTAGGCTTGGTGTTATTTTTTTTCCAAGCTTTCTGACTTTCGTAATTTTTTCAACGATATTGATTTGGGAATTGATTTTTTAGACCGTCTTTTCTCGCAGATGGAAAAGGTGAATCGGGGGAAAGCTTTGATCATTGTGTGGAGTCTTTGGACCTTTAGGAATATGGTTGTCAACAGTTGTATTCTGAAGAAGTTCAACGAACTCCTGATGATGATTGAAAGGAATATTAACGATTTTTCTATAAATCTTGCAGGCTAGCATGTTTTCTCAAATGGATATAGTCCCAGGAATGGCGAAAGATGGATTGCTCCCCCGATGGGCTGTTGGAAGCTAAATGTTGATGCTTCATTTTCTCATCCCTAATTATGGGAGGAATCAGGTTGGATAATTGGAGACTGAATGTGAGGATTTCTTGGCTTCCTCCTATTTTAGTGGAGTCAGATTCTCTTGAGGTTATTCGAGCTGTGAATGGAACAGATCCTGATGTGTCTGAATTTAGCTCGATTGTTGATATTAGAGCTTTGGCGCTTGTTGCTGGGGTTTTATCATTTTCTCATTGTAATAGATTGAGTAGTAGTGTAGTTGATGAGATAGTGAATCATTTTCTTTTAGAAATGATTTCTATTGGTCCCTTATTCCTAGTCTATCAAAGATTGAGACTCTTTTTGAAAGGGGTCCTCCCACTTACATTGGCTGCTTGGGTGAAGGCTGATTGTATATGTTTTTGATTTCTTAATGATATTGGTTTTCGTTTCAATTCTTTTTTTTTATTATTTGATTTTTTTCTAAAATCTTACCATCAATAGGTTTTTTGTTTTTCTTTGTTACTAGTGAAAATCCCTTACTTAAAATACATAGAGGCGTGAAGCTCCTTCCAATTTCCAAGCTTTGTGCTTTCTGTCAGCAAACTGTTTGTGAAAATGGCGCAGAGAGCGAGCCCACCCCAAGTTTGTCTTGAATTCCGAAATTTGCGAGCTCGTGATTACCCACCACTAAACACACCTACAATTAGCCCCCATCATTTCTCCACCACTCTTTCTCTTTTTTCCCATTGCCCCCTTTCTTTCATTTTCCAATTTATATCCCATAATCACTTTATCTCACCGACACTAAATACTTTCACCCTTTTTTAAGAATTGTGAAAAGTTTAATATTTCAATGTTTGCAATTCCCTTTGAATAAGCAAGCACTAGTTCTGACTCTGCTGCCTCAAGTCCCCACCATTCGTCTTGAGTTCTGTCCTTTCTAGAGCTTGCTGCTGCTGGGTTTTCTTTGGTTTTTGATTTGGAGTTTAGCTGCCTGCGTTTTTTATTTTCACTCTACAATGATACTTTGGTTGTTGAGATATGAAAGCTTTTCCATTAATGGTTTGGATATTTTAGGAGCCCCTTGTTTCGTGTTTTTACTACCACTCTAAACTATTATTACAATTTAGTTTTTACAATGGCTAAAAATAATTTTTCATTTTTAATCATTTAAAATATTACTCCACAATTATTCATCTACTTAACATGGTTGAAAACTCTACTTAAAACTTGTTGTTTACCATTTGTACTGAGCTAATTGCATACATCTGTTGTTTATCTTAGACACTAGAGCAAGTGTAATGACAAAGAGAAGGGGAAGAGTTAAGAGTAATTGAATATTTTCTTGATTAATTATTTATTAAAAGTTTAATATCAGTAATAGTTAAGGGATATGAGATTTGATTGATGTAAAATTTTATGAACTAGTTAGATGAGTTTCTAAAAGTAATTTTTTACTCCCAAATACAAGAAAATTAATTTTTAAGAAATGGTCTTCTACAAACAAAAAAAACAAACATGACGTTCAAGAAAAATCAAAATTTAACCCGTGAGAGAGAGAGAGAGAGACAAATTAAGTGGCAACAGTGGTAAAAGAGGGAGCTTTCCAAGGCCTTGGATACTATCTGACCAGTCCTGTCTGCCAGAGCTGTAAAGAAACATTTTTCCCATTCTGAAAAAGTGTAAAAGAGAAAAAAAAAAAAAAAAAAAAAGTAGAAAAAAGGTAGGCTGGCTGATTTGTTTTCTGCATTCCAGGCACAGGGGAGGAGAGAGCAAGGGACTGAAAGAGAAATGGTGAAGAAATGGAGTTGGGGAGAGCTGTTGCTACTAATCAATATCTGCATTTTGGGATGGAAGCCCACTACTATCCTTGGAGCTACGGATCCAGGAGATGGTTAGTACCTCATTTTTCTCTTTCACTCTGCTTCTTTTTCCTTCTCATTCTAAGTTTCTGCTTTTACATTAGCATTCAAGCATCACCTTTTCTTCTTCCTCAATGTTCTGCACTGAAAAACAACCTGGATGTTCCATACATTACATGTTTTCAGCTCCACTGTAGTTCTTACTTCAGAAATCCTCATAACCCTTGAAAATAAGAATGATTTGAATGCTGCTTCTGTTAATAATAGAGCTCTCTGTTGTAGAGTAAGAACTCCACCTTGTACTCATTTGTTGTAGAGTAAAGATTTCACCCTGTCATCATATATGTACTTTATTCTGAACCTTTTTACCTCCGTGAGTGACCAAGCTGCTTGCACCCGCCTCGACCTTGACTATTTTCATGGGACAGACTGCCTAATCTTACAACATTTGGTTGACAAGCAAACAAACATAAATGATATTCATAATCATTTTGGATCTCTAAGCCCCTCTTTGAGCTGGAAGATTATTTTGCTACTATATATGGATGGAGGAATCAGCCACCGTTACCCTCTCCCTAAGAAGACAAATGCTTTGTATCTGCTCCTTGGCTACAATCTTGAACGATGTTACTTGTCTATTAGATATAAGTATATCACCATGTATGGAAATGGAATGTTACTTTAAAAGTAATATTTTGACATCTTTGTGTACAAGTCGGTTGAATTGAACCTATAATAGAGAATGTAAGAATTTATGACATCTCAGATTATTGTATAAACTGAAATGCAACTTATTCTATACTCTTGTAGATACATTCTTCTTCTTTTTTATATTAGTGAGTGTAAGTACCAGCTTAAAGACTATTCTCAGTAGACATATCGTCTGCTTTTATAACATTTGAAGGTTCAAGAAACCCGTATGAAATTATTTCCTAAATAGGCTCTTGGTCTCTAAGACGTTCTTTGACGAGTAGGCCAACCGGAATATATTTGTTGGAAAGTTACTGTAATTTCTCATAATCTTACTACTAACATTGTCTCTTCAGCGGCTGCTCTAAATGCCATGTATACTAGTTTAAACTCTCCTCCAATTCTAACACTATGGACTGCAAGTGGTGGAGATCCGTGTGGGCAACTTTGGAAAGGCATTACATGCTTGGGCTTACGAGTAACAGAAATGTATCTCTCACTTACCCTGTTACTATAACATTAATATGCAATTTAACGTTTCTGTGATTTCACTTATCTATATAATTTGTTTAGTTCATTATCTGGTTTAGGACTTTCTGGATCACTGGGATACCAGCTCGCAAGTTTGACATCTCTAATTAATTTGTAAGATCTATGGTCTTGTTTTTAGAATGTATATTATATAAATTATTTTTCTTAATCAATATATAGATAATCTGTCAACAATTGCTATTTGCAGGGATGTGAGTGTTAACAATCTTGGACCTGACATACCTTATCAACTCCCTCTAAACTTGCAAAAGCTGTATGCTTCTATTGTTGTTTATTCTTACAAATTTAATTTCCAGTTCAATTTACCAAATTATTTCCTTTCTGCAGAAACCTTGGATGGAATAACTTCAGTGGAAGCCTCCCCTATTCTATTTCCCAAATGAGTTTGCTTGTTTCCTTGTTAGTAACTTTCAGGTTATTGTTTCCTTTAATGTAACTGCAGGATGAAGCTAACTCTTCGTTTTCTTTTCTTGCTCTTCCTCTCATGCCTTGGAATTATAGGAACATCAGCCACAATCAGCTTCAGAATCAAGTGAATGATATGCTCTGGAAGCTTTCTTCCCTGTCTATGTTGTCAGTTCTCTTTTTTTTTCCCTCAATTTAGATGAATCTAATTTATTGTTTATCACTTTTTTTTTCATACGTAAATTTTGTATTTAAAATATTCTAGAAACCTTTCAAACAGTGAACTACATGTGAATTAACAATAATCTAGTATTCGAAAAGATACCGTTGCTGATTGTTGGTTGAAATAATTAAATTTACTCTAACCCATCATTTTAAGCTTTTGGATCGATTGTTGTTTTGTCATGATTCAACATTGTACGACAACAAGAGGCTTTGAGTTTAAACTCCTACCATGTCGCATTTGATGGTCATTCTTAAATTTCCAAGTGAGGGATAGTGTTGGTTGATATGATTAAATTTATCCCAATTCATTAACATAAAATTTTTCATTGCTTGGTGATTTATATTATATGATTAGACACTGGTTCTCTTTTTTTTATTTTTGAGAGAAGGTAGCTGGTACTCTTAAATTTGAAGTGCCAATAACTTGCTTTCGCTTTTTCAGGGACGTCTCTTTCAATTTTCTGTCAGGTGCCCTCCCCCAGAGTTTTAGCAACCTTACCAGTATGAACTCAATGTGAGTATTGAATAATTACTTGCTTTGGAAAAACATATGTAGGTTTTTTCCAATTCTCCATGATTTTCCTTCTTAATTCCTGTAGGTTTCTGCAAGACAACCAATTCAGTGGTACTATTGACGTTCTCGCAAATCTTCCTCTACAAAACTTGTGTGTATTCTTATATCACTACTTTTCCTTGAGAATTTTGTTTGCATAAACAACTTATACTGCATTATTCTCAGGAATGTGGAGAACAACAATTTTACTGGTTGGGTTCCTGAACGATTGAAGAACATAAACATTCAGTGAGTAACTTACCGACATTATTGTCTTCTCTAAGATAAATGTTCTAGTACAATTGAACTTGAGTAATGCCAAAGCGAGCATAGCTTAGCTGGCAATAGAGATGCAGTAGGATCTGCTCGCATTGTGGTTCGAGTCCCCTACCCCAATGTTGTTGTAACTTCAAAAAAAAAAAAAATGAACTTGAGCAACTGTGTAACAGGGCTGGTGGCAATTCTTGGAGCAACGGGCTTGCACCCCCACCTCCTCCTGGTACGCCACCAACCAACCAAAATTATAGATATCACAAGCCTGGGATCAACTACAGCCCTCTGATTAGTGGTGGAGATAGCAGTAGATCAGGAATCAGTGGTGGCGCCATTGCTGGAATTCTTATATCTGTGCTAGTAGTGGGAGCAGTTTTAGCATATCTTCTTGTAAAGAGAAGAGCCAAGAAGTCATCCACAGACATCGAAAAGCAGAAGCTTGGCAACCAGCCTATTGTATCTCCTACTTCAAATGTAGTGCAAGGTAATCATGTTCAACTTCTTCCTTATTGGTTCGGAAGCAAGCATTTTATATGATTATTTGTTCAATTGTTATCTTTTCAAGATCTCCTGGTATCAAGTTTTTCCAAAGCCTTCGTGTACTTTTCCCTGAACATGTTTAGCTTCTGCTTTTTTTTCCTTTTTTTTCTTTTGATGACTAGAAAATTGAGCTTCGTCCCACTTCATATCCGAAGGAAAATGCACTCATCTCAAGGTTTATTCAGAAGACAACAAAGAATTTTATAATTAAGCTAACTTGTGAGTTTCGAACCTGACACCTCACAAATAACTTACCTTCGGAGACCTCAAGCCCTACCAATGAGACCACTCGTTGAAGACATTTATCTTGTGCAAATTGAGACTGGCATTTATCCAACGAGCTGTCCCCTCTGGGGACAAATTGGAACTGACATTGCTCCTTTCATTTTGCTGCCT
The DNA here is from genome assembly GCA_037832605.1 of Cyclanthera cordifolia. Taxonomy (NCBI): domain Eukaryota; kingdom Viridiplantae; phylum Streptophyta; class Magnoliopsida; order Cucurbitales; family Cucurbitaceae; genus Cyclanthera; species Cyclanthera cordifolia. Next base: position 7,084,102 of record JBBMEG010000018.1, read on the forward strand.
CTTAAGTATTTGTTCCCTATCTTCATATTTAATATTTGGACTGATGTCATAAATAATCTCTCTTTTGCCCATGCCCTTCTTACATCCCTATCGATTCTTATGATGTGCCATAGCCCATACTCTACACATGACTATCCATAGTTTCTTTTTTGTAGCTATATTGTTGGTAATCTGTTAGGCTCCCAAGGACACACTATATTTTTTTTTTGAAACCGGGAAATCGAAGCTTCGCTCCACTATACCCGGGGTAACCACGCCCGTCCCCAAATTAATGTCACAGATAGGTCTCGAACCTGAGACCTTTAGGGAGCACCCCTTCAAAGCTCAAGCCTTCAACCAACAGCGCCACCCCTTGGGGATTACTATAACACACTATATTGGTAGCATTGTCTTAAAGAACGCTTCGGTGGGAGAGAGTAGCTCTCTCAAAAGACTAATGATTCGTTATTGTAACTTTTAAATATCAATATAGTGTGTTCAAGTATATCTTTTCATTTTTATAGTTCTCTTGTGATGGTTAAGATTCTTGGTTTCTTAACATAATCCATTCTATCTTTTCTTTGCAATAAATAATAAAGTGGAATACTGATACATCCCCAGCTATACGGGTGTATTCACTGAGAAATAAGACAAACAAGGCAAAAGAGATCAATCAAGGTTGAAGGGATTGAAGGAGAGAGTTTGGGTCCAAGTGTGGGGCCCATCCATATCCTAACTGACCTTTTGTTATTTGCTTTATGTTTTTTATTCCATTACTTTATTATTGTTATTTTCTAGCATGTCCTTTTATTTATCTTTAAAAGAGGGAGAGGTATATAAGCCTCTTAAAAACTAGGGTTTAGGGTTATGTCATTTTTTCACAAACTTGTTTCTCTTGGAAAATTGGGAGAGTTCTAAAGCCTCTTGAATGTCCTTAGGGTTTGAATGAATCAATATACCTAGTTGGTTCTTATCAAATTCACTCAACTGAAGTTGGGTAAATTCTATAAGAAGTTTCGAACTTAGAACGTAACGGTTGAGTTATATTAAACCACCAATCAACTCAAAAGTTTAAGTTGATGAATTGGAATAAATTTAATTATATTGTTAGGGGAATTGAAATTAAAAAGTCAATATTATGGGCCTGCGTTTTAACTCCTTTTTTGTATTCTGATAGAATGAATTCTTTTGAAAGATTCATTGGCAGAAATGAAGCTTATTCATACTTCATCCTCACTTGATGCAAAAGCATTGGATCCTCCTGCTTCAATCAATCTTAAACCTCCACCTACCGATCGTCATAAATCATTTGATGACAATGATGCATTGACCATACCTGTTGTGAAGAAGACCAACCACGCTTCCGAAATAAGTGTCAAGTCATATTCAATAGCAGATCTGCAAATGGCTACAGGCAGTTTCAATGTAGAAAACCTTCTCGGCGAGGGATCATTTGGGCGTGTTTATCGGGCTCAGTTTGACGATGGGAAGGTACCTTTTACCTTTTATTTGAATCCGAAGTTGAGAGAGTAATGAGTTTGCTTAGGAGCATCTATCTGATATGCTACTTCACTTTCACCTTAAGGTGTGTTTAGGCCACCTCCATTTAAGGGTATGTGGTATAATAACCCTATACTTGTTTGGATCACCGATTATAATAACAGTGGGTTAGCGCATTACCTCCTATCCCAACTATAATAATCCTTCATGACTCTCCTTATAGCAACAAAACTCTCAGTTATAATAATCTCTTGTTATAATAACCTGTACTCCAAATATAGGTTACCATTATTCATGTTATAAAGCATGCACCCTAACACGGGCTATTATAACCTCATCTCTTATAATAACATATTGTTTGGAATAATGCAATCATTACCCCAGAAGAAGTACAGATAGAAAAGCTACTTGAGAGCAAAAAATTAAAAGAAACCAACTTGATCTATTGTTTACCTCTTGGCAATTATATAGGTTCTAGCCGTGAAGAAAATAGATTCAGCTGCGTTCCCTAGAGAATTGTTGGAAGATTTCACAGAGATCGTTGCTAACATATCTCGGTTGCATCATCCTAATGTCACTGAGCTAACGGGTTATTGCTCAGAGCATGGTCTGCATTTGCTACTGTTTGAGTTCCATAAGAATGGCTCACTGCATGATTTCTTGCATATATCAGATGAATATAGCAAGCCACTGACTTGGAACTCACGCGTCAAGATTGCTCTTGGGACGGCTCGTGCACTAGAGTAAGTTTCTCAACATTTTCTCAGCTTTTCTTGGCATATTATGAGGTGATTTCGAGTAAATATGCAATAGATGCTTATTCAAATTTTTGTCATTGCATTTTTTTAGTTCAAGACTATGATTCAAACCTCTAACTTCTTAGTTGAAGGTATACCTTCTAACCTCTTACGTGAATGTGTGTCTCTTAGCTTGTTGAAGGTATATCGAGTTATGTCAACAGATTGTAGTGCTTTCATGAGAGATGGGCTAACCCTATTATAGGAAATCATTTTTTAGATAGGTGGATAACATGAGATTGAACCTAGTATCCTCAAAATTCTCTTTAACCAATATATCAAAACTTTGTTAGATGGATAAATTTATTTAAATATTGTTTTCTACCACCTCAACTTTTGTAGGTACCTACATGAAGTTTGTGCACCATCGGTTGTTCACAGAAATATAAAATCAGCCAATATCTTACTCGATGCTGAACTCAATCCTCATCTCTCCGATTGTGGCATGGCTACCTTCATAGCCAATCTAGACGAGGTGAGATTCTCAAAACTTCCCCACTATTTTTTTAGTTTCTTTTAATATTTTTCATGGTCGTTACCTGTTATTCATAGAATTCTATTGGAAAGGCATTGAATTGTTTGATTTATTTGAGTTTTTGTCAAATGTTCAGGCATTGGATCAGCAGGCAGGATCTGGTTACAGTGCCCCTGAGGTTACCATGTTGGGTCAATATACATTAAAAAGTGACGTGTATAGCTTTGGAGTGGTGATGCTAGAACTTCTATGCGGACGTAAGCCGTTTGATAGGTAAGTAGGAAAATTTAAATTCCGATAAATGAGTAACTGGTTTCTTTGGTCAAAATTTGTTGATATTTCATTGTAGTTCGAGGCCAAGAGCTGAGCAATCGTTGGTTCGATGGGCTACGCCACAGCTTCATGACATTGATGCCTTGACAAAAATGGTTGATCCTGCACTTAGAGGTCTTTACCCAGTCAAGTCCCTCTCAAGATTTGCAGATGTCGTGGCTCTCTGCGTCCAGGTAACTGAGCCTTAGAAGTCAACATTTTAACTTCGAACGTGCAAAATACTGTACATTCAACCTATTTCCAATCAGCTAAAGGAAGGTTCATTATGTTTTTCCATGGCAGCCCGAGCCCGAATTCAGACCTCCCATGTCAGAAGTGGTGGAAGCACTGGTTCGGCTTGTGCAGAGATCTAACATGAGCAGAAGAACATTTGGAAGTGATCACGGATCGTCTTTTAGAACTGATGAACCCGATGCACATGAGATATCTTAACTGGCAATCTTTAAGCAATCTTCTAGGAATGAATGTATAATCTTTAATATCTATGTCAGATTGATATTAGGAATTCATTGCCGATCCGCATTACTTCATAGATAGAAGCATGGTAATGTTCTGTGCTTTTCAAGGTTTATGCATGCTGTAAAGTTCAAAGTGAACAATTTTAGAACCCATTTGGCTAAATGAAAGTATCTTACGGCAAAGATCTTATTTACTCAATTAAAGCCGTCTCAATCAACAGTAATATGGATTATATTGCCTAATTGGATGTTTGAATTTTGGGGTTGATGAGAGGAAACTAAGAGGAAGGAGAAATAGAATGATTTGGGAATATGAATTATTTATTTGTGGATTGGTGTTTTAGAGAGGTTGGAAAAAAAAAATTGAGATTTGTGTTTAGGAGAATATATGCTTATTTTAGATGAAATTTGATATAAATTTTGATTTGAGGTTTAATGAAATGTTGAAGAGGAGTCGAAAAGAGGTTGGATAAGAGTTGGAAAGAGGAGTTCAACTCCTCCTCATCCTATGAAATGAAAAGGGAAAGATTTATGGTGTGTTTGGGCCACCAAGAATGGAGGAAAATGAAAATGTGAATGATTTCCGATATTCAGGCCATCGAGAATCATTCTCCCTAATCACGTTTTTCCAAAATTAGCTTTGTATTCTCTTTCTTACTACTTTCTTTTCTTTCCATAACTATTTTTCAACATACTTATTATCTTATTTTCTTCATTATCAATCTCTTCGCCCCAAACACAATCATTCATTCTCTCCATAATCAAATAAACAAAATAGCATCTGCAAATTCTGCGAGACTGCAAATTCTCATTTCTCATTCCCTTTCCCCAAACACACCCTATCAATAAACAAAATAGCATCTGCAAATTCTGCGAGACTGCAACTGCAAAATAAAGTTTTTCTCTATTTACACTGATTACAGCCGTGAGTACCTGAGTATCATCTTATTCGAAAGAACTTAATACATGGAAAATAATCTACACGTGCAAAAAGTTAATCAAATGCCGTTTCATATAGTAAACTAAATTCTACATTAAGCCTAAAAATGGATCAAAGTGGCAGTTTCAATACCTACGTGACCTTGGTCATTCATTTTCTGAAATGAAATTTGGTTCCTCTTCTTGGCAAAGGTACTCATCACACATAGATGCAGAGCCCCAGTCCTTCCGTAGCCGCAAAATGTCCTCTGTGAATGTAGACCCAGATGTACCAATAAATGTGCTAGACATAGCACAGATCGTCTTATCCAGCATTGCTTCAACCTACATGACGAAAATTTGGTGTCAGAGGATGCTAAGAAAACTCAAGATCTTATAATTTTACATAGAAGTCGAATGTTGATTCTATTGGTTTAGAATGAATCATACACAGCCCTGTATGTTATGTCGCGAGCCGTATGGTTGGGGAAGACCGATTAAACATTAGTATTATCATGTCCTCCAACGGCTAAAAAATTATGATACTAAAAGCATGATGATTAAGTATTAGTATTATCATATCCTCCGACGGCTGAAAAATTATGATACTAAAAGCATGCATGATTAAGCATTAGTATTATCATGTCCTCGGACGTCGTTTACAAATTGATAAAAACCTTACATCAAAATTAGGAAGCTGTCATGTGAATTATATGGAAAACACTACTATTCACTATGCAACTTGATTCACACTGTTCAATCTTCCTACGTTCGCATGTAGGACTTTGGACAGCAAGAAACAAACACTTACAATGCTTAAAGCACCGGAGTATCATTAACACCCTAACTCTAAACTCTACGAAGGTGTTTGAATGAGAAATTGTAGAGTGATTATACGTGAGAGGTTATTTTGAGTAATTAGAAATTTAAATTTTAGTAGTAGCTTGTTTAGATGTGGTTATTTGTAGAAGTGTTATAGTTAATAGCTTGTTAGAATAATGATTTTTGTAGAATGATTATACACTATAGCTCGTTTTTTAATGTGGTTAGAAATGAATAATTATTCTGAGGGATAAGAAATGAACGATTAGTAATTAATGATTATTTTGAGTGCTTAGAAATTAGTGATTAAAAATGAGCGATTATTTTGAATGATTAGAAATGAGTGATTATTAATAGCTCATTTGAATGTTGTTGTTTGAAGAGGAGTTATAAAAACTATTTATAATAGCTCGTTAGTACCTTCAAACAAACAATCCCTACTCTGTTAGTTACTGCACATAAAATATGGATAATAACAAAAAGGTGGAGCATTAAAATAACTTTTTACCCTGTAAAAGCCAGGTTTCTGTAAGAAATGCAAGAAGGAAGTTAAGAGATTCTTAGGCTGACCTGAGAGTCCCCCTCAATCCCATGCCTGTATAACAAGGCATCCCATTTTTCAGCTGAATTACGAGGAGGCCTTTTAACGAGTGGTAGGGGCTTCCCATTCAACACAAGAAGTGACTGCAGCAATCCATATTCACTCTCTGCTGCATCTGTGGAAAGATAAATGACTGGAACGTTTGCCCTTTCAACCACTCGAATTAAGCAGTCAGCTGCTTGGGGAATAGGATAAAAGCAACTTGGCTGCTTTGCATTACTGAAACACAGAGAGTTCAGTTACCCACTTTGAAACGAAATCTCCCTATAGAAAAGTTAACTTGCAAATACTTCAAACAACAAGAAATAATGATCCCATTTGTTAACATTGTTTGCCAAAAGGCTACCCAGGAAACAAACAAAATCTTAATCATCCCATTCTAAAGAAACTAGAAATGCAATCGCAAGTAAATAATCCTGAAAACACAAAATCACACAATAGAATTTGTACAAACATATGGATTATAAATGAATTACCAGAACTTTAAGAAACCATGTCGTCGGAAATGAAGAGCAATATAATTCTTTCCTAAGAACGTTTGAATAAACCGCTGGGCCGTCAGCTTGATAAGACGACTTGGTTCTATCAGAGTTTGGCATTTATGAGCAATGGGGCCGCCAGGTTGATTCACCCACTCTTGCTCTACATTAGCAAAAAAAATATCTCCTACTGCAACCACATCGTCATTGGAAGAAAACTTGGATTCAATGTCTGAAACTGTCTTTCTAGTGGGCTTCTTAGTATCTTCATTCCAAGCAGATTCAAGCTTGCCCATAGAGACCCCCAAGTTCTTCAACTTTTTGATATGTTCTTCATCAACATAACAAGGATCTGGTTTCGAAAAATAACAGAAAATTCGATCAATGTGCAAGTGGTGCTTCTTAATCTCTGAAAATTCTTCAAAAGAGACGACAACCTTTCTTCCCAAGCAGGAATTAATATGATCAATGTCGATTACCCTACTGAACTGATAATCAACTTTGTGACTAGGAATGACTAAAATTCTGTTGAGGATAGCAGCAAAGAACATGTGCTTCTCCAAACAGATCAAATGGTTAGACATTTGCCCCGAAGTGCATATAGCGAACAAAAACTTGTTGGATTTGGGCTTCCACTCAATTGTTCTCCTATCGGAAAATTTCTGGTCCATCTTTCTACATCTATCAAGGGCGAAACTCCCCATGGAATGAGCATCACCAACTTCCTCTGACAAGTTCCCAGATCGATGAGGGGACAAAAGAACGTTTTGAATTTCTTTGTTCAGAGAAATCTGTTTCAAAATGGCAGACTTGAGATCTTCTGTAAATGGGGAGGTTCCTGAGGCTGAATTCGAACTCAAATTATTAACAGATGTCGAGTTGAAGCTAGAGTTAGATTGAACGAGCAAGGAATTATTCCAAAGATCGAAAAAACCTAGTTGTTGCTGCCTCAACAAATACAAAGCTCTCAATTCGGATTCCCTCAATCGGTCAGTGAGAGAATCTGAACTTTTGATTGCGGAAGAGAAATTAGTAGAGAAGAGGCTTCGAATATCGGCAGAGAAAACTAGAACAACAATACATAGAGGAAGAGCGGCGGCTAAAAGGTAGTAGTAGTACCTTTTGTGAAATGAAAATTTGGGAATGGAGAAACGGAATCTCTGAACAGGAGGCCGGAAATGAGGATCGTAGTCAATGTCGAAGGTAGAAGAAGGGATGCGCTTCGTGACATTCTGATCGACGAGGTTCCGGCGATCGTCTGATTCGTCCTCGGACGAATCAGATCTATCCATCGGGTTGAGTTCTGGTTGTCGCAGAATTGATTGTTGTTTCTTGTTGAGATAAGATTCGCCGGAAATCAGCAGTGTTGTGTGCCTGGACTGTGGATAGAAACAGAGTGGATTAGCGAAGAAGATTAATGAGAAAGAAAAGGAGGAAGGGCCAGCGACGAGGGAGTTTCATCAAAGTCGTCGGTGAATGAAAATGACACGCCATCGTCCCTCACCAAACCTTTTATATTTTTTTTGATATTCTTCTATTAGTAGTTCGATATCTAGAATCGGATTGACTCATGACATTGTACTTATTTAATTTTATTTATTTATTTTCCTCAAAGTTAGGTCATTATTCATGAATATATAAAAAACATATTAATAAAGATAGTAAAATATTAAAAAGCAAATTCAACATATGTATTTCATTAGTGTCAACTTTCTACTTATATGTTAAAAACTTATATTATATGTATTATATTATTCTTAGTCCTAATTGAGTTGAATGAATACAAAAATTAATCAATGGTCTAATTTAAGAAAAATTATAAAATTATATTCCAACCCAACAAAAATTACCTTATAGTTTTAGTTGGATAACATGTATTTCACATGTTATAAACTCGAAAAATAACAACTCATATCAAAAATACAAGTATCTAGAAATTTAGTATCCATACAAATAGACAAGCCTTCAGGCTCCGTAGAGTTTCCGAGAGATGACACAATGTTCGAAGAGTTGGATTTTAAAAGTCTTAAATTCAATTCACATGTCACGTTAATTTGTAAACACTTCTCTTATCTCTATTCTGCCAATTTCTCCTGATGTCACAGTTTAGAAATGAGTGGGTGGTGTCTCCAAGTTAAGAGGAGAGCGTAAACTCCAAATTCTCGAGACATCAAACAAAAAAAAAAAGAAAAAAGTAAGAGAAGGTGGTTGTGCACAACTCTGGCTACCCTTTGAAACGATAGATTAAAACAGCTTTTGTGTATTAGACAGGCAAGTTCAAGTTGTGAAGGAGGGAACAATAGCCAACACTACTGAGATTGTTTACATAAGAAATCAAACAAACCAGATGCCACTACTACGACTATGATGAATGCTCCAAAAACTCAACAAAATCAGGGTTTTTTTTTAGCACAAACAATGGAGGATTAGAGATTTGAACCAACAACCTCGAAGTCAAGGATACATGTCAAATTACCGTTGGGCGGGCCGGCAAATCAGCTCTTTGTATTACACATGTGATAAATAAAATGCACATCATATTCTAACTGCTTCATTAAACACGAAGCCTAAGCTGCATCGGCTACTTCGATGAGCCTTCCACGAACCCATTTCTTTGTGACTGTAATCACTTGTGAATCCGCTTTCTCCTCCAGATGGTGAAGTTTTGTCCCATTCAAGGAAGGTTTATGATCAGATGGCTTATTCCCATTAGGGTGGTTTGTCAGACTTGAAAAACTTGAATGAGATACGCCATACCCATTGAAGGTTGCTGGAACTTCCTTCTCTCCACTGAGTACATCCTGCAAACTAAGCTTACTAAAATCAAAATCCTTATCTATGCTCGATGGGAACAACTGGGTTCCGTTTGTCATTGTTTGAATGGCTCCATTTTGGCCTTCTTTTCCGGCAAGTGAGTCTCCCACATTGTTCGGGGTATCAAGCTCGTAGGAGGCTGCTGCATTCTGTTCTTCAGTCTGTGGGGATGCTATCTGCTCGATATCTATGGATTCAATTGATTGTATTGCTTCAGCTATGAGCTTTCTTGTTTCCAAAAGAGAAGCTCGAGCGATTGGACTTCTAGTAGCAGCAACCTCAAGGGCCTTGGCAGCCTTCTCAGCTTCAGCAATCAAGAGTCTACAAAGTACAAACAGGAATGTCGTTAATGGTTCGATGATCGAGCTGTCTCACATTCTCAAGTACAAGCTGGACTAAAAAAGGCAGTGCCCGTGAGTGAACAACAAATTGTTTAATATAGATTTTTGGTCACAAAAAGAGAAACCTGAGAAAAACTAACGTTGTCAAAAAGGCTATTGATACAGTCGAGTGGTTTGATTTTCCTAGAGGCATCTTCTAGAATAACAAGTCCTGACAAGTTTTGCGGTTTCAAATAATGTGGTCATAAGGGGGTATTTGGGACAAGGTGAATGAGAGTAATTATGCAGATGATGAAAATACGGGAGAGATTATGAGGGATGATAATTATTTGCATTTGAAGTGGAATGATTATAAGGTGCAAAGAATGATTATCTATGTTTGGAGTGATTCGAAGTCCATAGAATAACTACGGAGAACAAAAAAGTGATTATAGAGAGAATGAAAATAGTTAGGGAGAGAATGAAAGGTCATCATGGGGAAATGATTGTTGTTCGCCCATAGGTTATTCTCCCCCATAATTACTCTCATTCTCCTTATCCTTGCCCAAACACCCCTAACCGTTCACACTACATCAATGAGATTCTTTCTTTTGGAAGCAGAGCTTTCATGAATCTTAAAATGCAAAAAAATGATTTCTTTACAGTTCGAATGATCTGTCTATGACTGGCCTGAGAAAAAAGAAAAACCTGGCTTGTTCAATGGCTTCTGTTTTTTGAGTTTCTACGATTGCTCTCTGTGCCCTGATACTCTTTATCATTTCCAGCTTCGAGCTTGCTAAAGGATCTTTAAACCGTGGTGCTTTGCTTTTCCTGAGTCTCAGTCGCTGACTTTCAAATCTAGACCCACCTGCAAGGGAAGAGTTAACATCGCTCCATTCTTTCTTCTGGATGCTTCTTGTGCTCTCTGTACTCTCACTGTGCTTACGCCGTGGCCTTTTGTTAACTCCAATAGGCGTGCCATGATATTTAGCCAGAGCAGAGCAAACTCGATCACGATATTCCTGACATATAATAAACAAGGAGAAAGAAGAATAGCGGCTGTTAAGAACATATGATATTGCCGCAATAAGCTTCATAAAATCAAATCTATCAGCATAAACCAATAAAGATGAGAATTTGTTTAGGTCCAGTACTCAATGCTTGAAAATGAACTTTGTAATGGTAGCCTGAAGATTGGCTTTAGGCTAATGCTTCATATATGTCGAATGACGATCCGAGTCAGCCAGGAGGTTGTAAAGAAATTCAAACATTTTCTTGACAACCGAAAACCACCCAGAGGGCATTTAATGAAAGAAAAAGTTTGATCAGAAAAAACATACAGGATCAGCCCATTTTGCAGAGATGGATTCTGATATCTTCTTCCTCTGCTCAGCTGACTTTGGTGCTCTCCTGCTGCCAACCGGCCTGGGCATTTTTTTTCGTTGCTCAACACTCTTTAGCCACTCCTTTTTAAGTACTTCATTCAAGATTTGGTAGGAGTCCCACTGCAGTTCTTCCTCACCTTTATAGCCTTGTCTTGAAGCATCAGCAATTAAATTCTGCCACTCGAAGTAGCAAGCTTCCTGTAATACCAGCTTCTCACGACGTCGTTGCCACCCCATCCGCACTCCAACACCAATTTTTATCCGTGTCTCTTCACTGTGTTGTCACAAAGAAGGGGGCTATTGAAATTCAATGGCTCAGGAATTGCATATTCAGATAGTATTATTAACTGCACATTCCAGAACATAAACCATCCAAATAAACAGAATGGAATAACACCTACCTCTGAGAATGGCCTAGGTTAACCAACTTCATTTTTACCTGCATAGAAAAGAGCATAAATTATGAAGAGAATATGGCAGTCAGAAAGTTGGGGCTATTAAATATCCTAGATAAATATTCTGTTCATGACCGACTGCTTGAATCCTAGGCTGCGAATCACTGTTCATGCTTCGGAGTTATGGGCAATGGCCACCATTAAAAGCTGAAGGCAGCAAGATGGATTATTCACACAAATTCTGAATGCCACCAGCCAAGGTGCAGTATAAATAGATGGAAGTATTTCAGCACTTAGCACTTAGCAACGCAGTATTACGAGCTATTAAAAATAAGTTTTTAGTATTTACAACTCTTCTACAAATAAAAACATTCAAACAAGTTATTGTAATCACTCAAAATAATTACTCACTTCTAATCATTCAAAATAATCACTCATTTCTAACTATTCAAAATAATTATTCATTTCTAACCACTCAAAATAAACACTCATTTCTAACCACATCCAAAGGAACTATTGTCAGCAATCACTCTACAAAAGCAATCATTCAAACAAGCTATTAACTGCAACACCTCTATAAATAACCACATTCACACTAGAGTCCTTCCCCAAGAATATGTATAACCATTCTTTTCTTTTCTTTTTATTTTTTAAATGTACAACCATTCTTACATGACTTCACCTTAGGATCCTGCATTGCAAGCCTTGTTCGCTCCTTGATTCGTCTAAGGGTCTCTGCAAATGACTTCCTGATTAAAAGCAAACAGATAATCCTCAGTGTATAGAAGAACTAGTCGGTGTTTTACCAGCAGTGTGCTTTCTCCCTTTGTTCCACGGCCTGTTTCCTTTATTCGCTTTGGAAATCCTCTCTCTCCTCAACCTTTCCCTCTCGTCCAGTTCTTCCCAATCTCCACTGGAAGATGCAAGCTGAACACCCATCTGATAATTCTTAAATTCAGCCCGTTTCCCCATAGAAACATCGCCGTTCCCATCATGAACCACACGCTTGGATTCAAGAGTAGCAACGGCTCTAATCAAGAACCCGCGCTTGGAAATCTCAGGCTGCGCACTTAAATTCACCCGTTGCGGTGCAATCAGGGACTTCCAAGAACAAAAATCCCTCTCATTCCCAAAAGTTAGAGACTTATTAGAATGAAAACATGATTGAACATTGAAGCGATGAGGAAAAGTGTGAAATGCAGGCTGAGCAGTAGATATGTCAGCTACAAAACGCGAGAAAAGTCGACAATGAGAAAAGGGATAGCGATAACATTTGGCATGAACAGAAGAAGCAAAAGAAGAATGAAACGTACCTAACAAAGGCATGGGAGCTCATTCAACCAAAATCAACCACCGGAATTCAGTTGATGAAGAAAAAATTGGTGCAAACCAGTTGAGGAATTGGCATTCTAATCGCCTATTGAAGGTTAGTTTGAATTTGTCGGAAGATGAGCAGCGTTGTTCGAAGGGATTAGGGAGCAGAGACGAAGCCACTGTGAGAATGAGAGCCTGATCCACACAACAAACTGACACCGTTGGCTGATGCGTTAGATAACGAGCACCGTTGCCGACCGGCCCATTAAACTCGGTCAAAACCAGCCCAATATGAAGCCCATTATATAAGTGAGCCCATCCAGAGGATCTAGATTTTTATTTACACAAGTCCCACAATTTATTTGTCAATTGTTTTTTGCTTAATTTTATTTATTTGTTTCTTTTAATTTCATCATCCTAACCTCAAAAAAAAAAAAAAAAAAAAAAAAAAAAAACTTTATTTGAAGTGAATGAATTATATATTGTTGAAAATTTGGAAATGGAGTTAAGTAAACATTTTTGTCTTGTCTTCCGGAATTTATGGAGTAAATTTCTGGCGGAAAGAACTTTCTCCAACTACTGCCTCCACGTAAGCTTTATTAAAGGTACAAAACTATAATTATATGCAATTTTGTTGATACTATCTTTTATAATTTAAGTATATCAACATTTTTAAAATATTTTATACATAATAAAATATTTTAATTTTTACTCATGTTAATTAATTTACTTGACTATGGTTTAGAAAAAATTGGAGTGAGAATAACTCAATCAACATATAAACTTACAAACGACCACATGATTTGTTGTTTGAAGATGGGTAGTATGTTGCGAAAGCTTCAATTTATTCAACGAGGAGTCCACCGATGAGTAGGAAAAGCAGACATGTTGGATATATATGGTGCTTACTATTTTGGTAGAAGATAGGGAACAGTAAGAGAGCGCTGCAAATTGTTTGGCTACAGGTCAAAATTTTCTAGAAATGGGTTGCCTGTTTAATTTGAAGGCTTGTGTTGAGGATCTCAAATATTTCACATCGGTAAGGTGGGGAGTCCTCCAACTACATATAATACAAGGTGGGCTACTCCTCTCATCGCCAATTAGTTTTGAGACACACTTTATAACATAGTATCAGAGCCCATTAAGTCCAAAACGGGTATTCGGTCCAATTGAAATGAAATTGAGATCCGATTCAAGAGAGGGGGCGTGTTGAGGATCTCAAATATCTCACATCGATAAAGTCGAACAAGGTTTTGTGGAAGACTATGAGTTCTTTCAATCTAGTCTAAGCCAAAAAGAGAAATACTTGTGTGTTTTTTTTAAAAAAAACCCAGCTTTTTACGTGTGAATAAACCCGGCATAATTGAAGCAGCAGAAACTTTAGAAAACAAAAAGTTAGTGCTTGAAGTTGTTGTTACTCGAGTGAATCCATTCACTTAATTGCTCTATCTAATCCATTTCAAATTCTAAACCCATTTGCTTTCTCAATTTCAACGCTCTGTTCTCATCTCATCAATCTCGTCGGCAGCCATGGAAGACAACTACAAATCGACTCAACATTCAGTCACCATCCAGCTCCCCGGGATAGTCATCGTCACCGCCATTTTAGTGTTCTTATTTGTACTCATATTTGTTCTTCTCCTCCAACTCTACGCCAAATTGTTATGGTCTCGCATTGAAGACCCCACCCCACTTCCGGTGGAATCTCGCCGCCGTCGCCGCCGCCATCGATTCGAATTCTCCGCCGTCCATGACCCTAATTCCGGAAATGGGTTGGATGCCGCCGTCCTCCGATCACTTCCCGTTCTGATATTTCACTCCGATGACTTCAAAGATGGCCTTGAATGCGCCGTTTGCCTCTCCGAACTCGTCGACGGCGAAAAGGCGAAGCTCCTTCATGATTGCTTCCATGGCTTCCATAGTGATTGTATTGATATGTGGTTTCAGTCTCATTCTACTTGCCCTCTCTGCCGGAACCCCGTTACCGCCGCCGTGCAGCAAAGCGAGTGGCCGGAGGAGGATTCTGTAAATGGGTTGTCCTCGGAATCTCCAACTTTCCCTATAAATGTATTGATTTGGGGAAATCAAATCCAGATCGCCTCCGTCGGAGCTTCTTCATCGGCGCCGGCAAGTCAACCGGATCCAGAAGTGGGAATTGATGTACAAAGTGATCTTCAATTTCCGCCATTGGAGCTTAATGAGGACGAAAAGTTACAAATTCCCACTAGATTGAGATCATTGAAGAGGCTCTTGAGTAGGCAAAGAAGATTGAGTTCTTGTAATCCAAATTCAGCAAATGTTGAAATGGAACAACTGGCTTGAGAAGCTAAGAACAGAGTTTCGAACAGCTGCTCTGTTTTTTTGTTTTTGTTTTTTTTTTACTGTCACAAACAAGTTCAAACCTTCAAAACTTGTAGAAATTCTTTAGAATATGAATATATAAAGAAATTTGCAATCTACCCAGAAAGATTACAACTCATTAATAACTATGAGATTATATAGACGAATTTCTTTTCCAAAATGTAGTTAAATAAATAATGAAAAAGAAAATTTCAATAATTTGAATCAGTTCTGATCTGTGTTGTACGCCATTAAATGTTATTGATTATTGATGGCAAATGAAAAACAAGAACATAAACAGTTATCAAATTTTATTGATTATTGAGGGCAAATGAAAAACAAGAACATAAACAGTTATCATTTTTTGTTTATCAAAAACAGGAAACAAGAAATTAATCTATGATCACCTACCGAAAAATTAATTAACTTGACAGTCATTGACATCTAAATGTTATAAGATCAAACCGTATGTCTTGTGATATCAAACAATCTTTAAATTATGAAGAGGTACAAGAAGCAAACTTGGGGACACAATGTTCATAACATTAAAACAAACAGGCTTTCAAAATCACCACATTCAAAAAAAAAAAAAACAAGACAAGATTAGCAGCAGTGGATCCAAGATGAATTGAGGTAATGTAGGACTATGTAACAAGATAAATTGGACCATAAATGTGATTAGTACAGGGGTGAGTAAACTGGTGGAGACAAGTGTAACGGATCTCCATCTCGGTTCGCATACTCGGATTGAAGAGACTTGCGATCGGTCCAGATGTCGAACGATGTCGGGGTCTTCCATCAACCGTCGTATCTCGATTATAAATCGGACCCGACACATGAACACGTTTTTTACTGGACGTGTGAGGAATTCTTTCTGGTTTGGGAAGAGATTTGCTCTTTTTGTCACTTTTCAACCAGAAGAAGAGAGTGTTTTTCCATGATTTCTTGGTCTTTTTCTCTTGTTCCAACCATTTCTTTCCTGTTTCTTCTTCATTGGAAGCCTTGAAATGTTCTTCTTTGGCATGATTTCTTGCTTCTTCCAAGAACTAGTAAATTCACCAACACATTTCGTTAGAACGATATATATATATATATTCTTTTTTTCGAGAACTTGAAGCTTTGTTACTCTAAACGCTAGAGAACCACTAGTCCTATCCTAGAATATGGCTCCGAGATACATGGTAGGATAATTTTTATGATGGTCTCAAACCCGAGACCTTGAGAGGAGCACACCTCAAAATCCAGGTGCTCAACAACCGTATCGCCCCGACTACAACAGGAAGATCTAGGAGATGAGGAAAGGGAAAAGAAGAGCATTGTTGAATTACCTTGGAAAAGTTGAGGCGAGGATCAAAATCATCAAAACAAGAATCATCCATGTGAAATAGATTTGTTGATAGGACAAAAGACAGCCAACCAAACCAAGTAAAAAGAGTCCAAAAACAATTGGTAGAAGACAAGAAAACAACAGAGAATTCAGACAAATGAGATATATGGATCAACTTTTGTCTGGTTTCTGGATGTTCTTGTGTTTCTTGTGGTTCATGTTTTTCCTGCAAATTCTCCAAGTACAGAAAACAAAAGCAAAATAAGGAAGCTTGGTTCAGAAGAAATGCCAGATAGAATTCAGTGGAGAAGCCCACAAAAGCATCAAACTTGAAGAAAATGAAGCACTTGTGCAAGTAAAAAAAAAAAAGAAAAAAAGACAGAGTTGAGGAATTTCATTTGGGATTTTCAATTAGCCATTGTTTATCTTTCTAAAAGTGAATTGACTGGGGTCAACAGAGTTTTATGCATTTAAAAGGTTATAAATTCAACCTTTCATTAATACACGTGAGATTCACTGACATTAATGATGTACTAACCTCCACTCTAATGTGTTTTCGGAATCCCTCAATCCTATATGTACTAAAAAAGACAAAATTTTAAACTTTTCTTGACATCTAAACATAGTGAGATTTTAAGAATATTTAGAATTAGTATTTAGAATGAAAATTTATTTTGAATATTTAGAAGTAATGATTGACATTAAAAAAACTAATTTTAAAATACTCTATTAAAAACGAGTACCAAACATCTTAAAATATCATAGAATTAAAGTGATATGTCTAGTTAAAAATGATCGAGATGGACGTAAACTGATATTGACCCTCGCCAGAAAAGAAAAGGTAAGCAGCCACAAATAAATAAAATCCAAGGAATATAGTGTAAGAAGATGGGAAAACAAATAAATTTGTTAGCAACCAATTGTAGCAAACATAATCATCAAAGCAAAAGATAAAAATATATTTGATGGGTTGCAATATGATTACTTATCATATGAAGAAAATGTCTGTGAAGCTTATGTTTTCATTACAGTAAAGAGAGCTTGTCCCTTGGCTGTATTTAAATTAAATTAAATTAAATTAAATTAGGTTTTAATGATGGCAATTTCGTCATTTCCAGATAATTTAATTCCCCCAATGAATTATTTACTATTTTAAAGCTAAATCCACCCTTTAATTAATTTAGAATCAAGACATGCTTATAAAGTATTATATGATTTGACACCATGTCTCTGTTATTCTTTTCCTTTATGGGTAGAATATACCATTATAATTGAGAGGTGGAGTTTCAAATGTCATTAATGCATTAACTTATAAGCTATAATGAAATTGGTAACATTTATTACTTTCTTACTAAATTCATGTATACTCTAACTACCACTGAGATGGACCAAAATGTGATAAAGATATAATGCAATCCTAGTAGTCAACCATGCCATACCTTAAATGGTATGATTATGTGATTTAATAAATTCTCTTAAATATTGTTGAATTAAAAAATTATATCTACTAGTGTTCCGATCAATTTGCACACTTTAACTATTATCGAGGAATAAATTATATGTTCAAAAAACTTTAACAAATCAATTCTTAAAAGTTAGTGATCATCATAAATTTAACTCATGCTCTCCTAAATCTTCCATTCTTTTTATCACTAAACCAATTTATAAATATTAAAACTGGATCTATTTAATCTAGAGAGAGAGAGAGAGTAAAAAGAACTGGTTCTATTTAATTTTGAATCAAAATTGGTTAAATAATAAGAATAATTTACACCCCAAGAAAATACCCACATGAATATGTTTACAAAATAGATAGAAAGCATAGACGTTAATTTTTTTTAAGAACAAAACTAGATTCTATTTTTAAATCAAATTAAGATTTAAACATGATTTAATTGAAATAAGATTCAAAATATAAATCTTTATATATATATATATATATATATATAACAAATCCAAATGATATTTAACCAACAAAAATTAAAAAGTATGTTTGATTATAGCAGGATATAACAAATCCAAATGATATTTAACCAACAAAAATTAAAAAGTATGTTTGATTATAGCAGGAAGGTATCGGGAGTGAAAAGGGGAACAAGAGTAAAAAGAATACGTAAAAAAAATAAAAATAAATAAACTAGTAATTGATGAGATTGCAACTCATGCGTGACAAACAGTAAGAAGAGATCTCTTTTTTTTTCATCCGATTATTCTCACCGCACCAAACAAGTCTAGAGAAGATAATGAATCGTCAACCAATAAAGAACCATGAATCACATTCGGCCATATGTATTATTCTTGATGGATGAAATTCCGCACTTTTCATTTTCGTAAACTCCACAAAAAAAAAATAATAATAAAATAGAGAAAGGAAGGAAGAAATAGAGCATGTTTGGGAGAAAAATAATATAGAATAATTGATTTATGGCCCATGGGGATTGAAAAAGCAGTGGAGCGTGAAACACGGCTAAACTTTGGGATGCTCCGAGGAACATTTTCTTTTCTCCAATCTAAAATGAAAGTATAAAAAAATCTGCAGTGGAGCCATGTCTACTGTCACCCTCAGCTAATACTACTTAAAAAGAAACATATATAAACAAAGAGGTTTGGTTTTCAAACATACAACCAGACCAATCTATACAGACACTATGTTCAGTGCATATGCAAATATATGACCATCATCTTTAACTTGCACAAACACTAGTCTTTCTACAATTACCTGCGCAGCCTTTCCCCATTACACAGTTTCATGATTGAAGGAGAGGCAATGCCATTAAGACGCCAAAGAACGAGAAGAGTAGCAACATCATCCATGTAGGGAACGACTGCCTACGGTTTCTTTTCATGTCCTCTCTATCTGTTTTGTTAATGTTCTCTTCTTCTGTGGACTTGATCTTCTCTATTAGTCGCCTAGCTTCGCCTTCCTCTGATGCCTTTGGTGAATCCTGTTCTGCAATGAGCTGCTCTGTCTGCTGACTGTATTTCTCCACATATTCGGGAAACAGTTTTCTAAATGTTGGGCTGTTGAATAAAAGTATTATTTGTCGCAAAGGATTAGCATTGAAGTTGTACAATAAAATAATATATGAAAACTTATCATGGGTTGTTGAAAAAGAAAAGGGAAAAGCAATGGTTTCGCCAAGGACATGCCAATAAAGTGTGTGTTCACTCTCAAATAGAAAAGGATAACTTGCAATTCACACACTCAAGGACACCCAAGTTTTACGGCCTAAAGTAGAATAATCATTGTTGCACGTCTCAAGAATCTACATTTACTGTCGCAAGCAATATGGGATCGAGATTTTTTTAAAGATAGAGATGGCCATCCACATTTCCAGTAAATTATTAATGGGTCAATAACATCAACAAACTGTAAGGCCTCCTATTGTGAATGTGTACCAGAGGAAGGGCAAGCCAATTTAGTAGGCAACAGCCTGCGCCCGCGCAAGACCACTGGGAAGTCTGTTATTTGTGAGAATCCCCTTTGAGATTCATGAGTAAGGAGAGTTTACCGGCTCTCTCGAATTGGCTGGGTATCTTGTAATTGGCTTACAAGCCATCTCTATTTTCGCAAGTAATAGTATGATTGTAAGGGAGGGACTTTAACCTACATAACAAGGGAATGTGGATGGCAGAGAACCTTAGCCGGAAGGGGAACTACATCAACTATTCAAGAAAACAAAATCCTGCAAAATTGATGCATGAATTTACCTTTTACAATTGAATGCAAGAGAAGGCTTTGCCAAGCGTTCCTTCTCGGAAGCAGTAGTATTCACGCTGCCAGTAGTAGGACTGTTGTCCATCTGCATAAGAAAGCAGATAATCTCTCAAAATTCATAGACAACAAGAACAGATAACGGCAAAAAAGCAGTCATCTTCAATTAGACAACCATAAGCAAAATGAGGCAAGAACCTGATAGGATCTATCAATGGTCCTTCACTCAAATGAGTCACAATGAATCTACTCCTATTCATTATGGCCAAGAGTACATTATATAGGCTTTAGGCGATTAACAAACTAACCACCACATTTGTAACCTCCTAACCAACAATTAACTGACTATAATAGCCCTAAATCCTATCAAAACCAAAATATGCTCACCATAAAAGAAAGAAGCCCGGTTAGAATGCTGCATTTGTTAAGAACGCAAAGGTTGAAAAAGCACCATGAGAAAAGGTTAGTCACATACCGAGCAAAAATGAAAAGGATTATGTTTTGTACCTAGACACAGACCACATAGGATTCCAACTTTCCGGGTGA
Source organism: Cyclanthera cordifolia (assembly GCA_037832605.1). Classification (NCBI taxonomy): domain Eukaryota; kingdom Viridiplantae; phylum Streptophyta; class Magnoliopsida; order Cucurbitales; family Cucurbitaceae; genus Cyclanthera; species Cyclanthera cordifolia. The sequence goes on from JBBMEG010000018.1 coordinate 7,104,620, forward strand.
ACTGCAAAACATATCATGTCAATTAAAATTATTTCAAGCATGTATGATCAACTTTAAATTCCAACGACTTACAGTCGCTCATAGATAAGCAAATTTTTTTCTGCGGGATGAATCGACCATTTGGGGTGATCATGCTACAAAGAATAGTTGTAGTATCAGAAATCACAGTAAAAATGAGAAGATAAGAAAGCTAAGTAATGTTATATAAAAACTACTTCTCATACATTTTTGAGATTGAAGATGGTTATACCTGATTCCCGGAGGTTTGTAAGGATACTCTGGAGGAAATTTAATCTTTCCATGGTAGTACCCACCTAACAAAGATTTAAAATAATTTCCATAAAAAAAATAAATAATAATAACTTGATATTCCAGTGTAAACAAAAAAGCAAAATCAATCTTAAATCAGAAAATCACTAAAGGAAACCAATAATTGAATAAAGAAGATAAGTGGCCCACTGTGTAATACAGGGATACAGAGCAAAACGTACTCACCAGCAAAAGGAGTTCCCTCGCTTCCCTCCAATACATAATCTGTTATAAGACAAAAATAAGAATTAATACACAAACTAAATTTTTCCACACAATCTAATTGTTGTCGCTAACTGCTATTTCCACACAATCTAATTGTTGTCGCTAACTGCAATATTTAGCGATGAATAACTGTAGAGTGTAGACCCCAGCTTTTCCATTCAGCCAAGAGCTCTCACAATTTAACCATTATACAGCATTGCAATGCCTAGCAGTTATCTCAAAATTTCCACACAAAATTATGTAACTTGTCAATTTATAGTCTGCATCAATTGAAAACTAGACTGACGTAACTTTAAAAATTCTGTTGTATTCTACATGAACACGAAAATGAAAAGCTCCATGACCAAGCGCCAAAACAATATCAATATGAAACAAACTTACGCCACTCAAGAATGTCACTGGAAGAAGGACGTGCAACAATGTGTGAAACAGGCTCCTAAAAATTTACAAATAGCAGTCAGCACCAATTGAGGGACAAATACAAAAATATATATCAGCATTCAGCATGTAGAGTGTAAAGCAAGAGTTGGAACATTCAGTTCATCGTTAAAGAAAAATAAAAATAAATTAAATTTCACTAATGAAATCAGCCATAAAAGATAAACACCAGTCTAATGTTATATTGTCAAGATTAGCCATTAGATAACTTAATAAATCCATGCATAGTAACAGCAGCATTTCAAAATAAGAAAGGTTAACAAAAACAAAGGCACACACTTTACAAAGAGCTCTATATTCTTTCTGAAGCCTCTTGATACATGATTTATCGGCCATTCCACAAAGCAATCAACAAAAAAAATCAACTGATTTTATTCTTTCTTCAACCTCAGATACAATGTCTGTGAGGTGCATGAACAGAGGACAAAAAACGATAAGTATGGCGAATAACCAATGAAAATGACTATTCCCCCATGTACAGAAGCAGTAATAGTTTAAAAACTCTATAGAAACAAGGTATATTTCTTATATAGAAAACATAAGGCGAAAGATTTTTAGTTCAAAAGAATGATACGCGCAGCAAATTTACTGAATAGAAAACATAAAGATAAATCATGTATGTAGATAGATGAAAAACAAGTCTTTCGAAAAGATATACAAAGCAGGCTGTAGAGTTTATTGTGATAACAAGCAACGGGTTGCCATCACCAGATTCAATTGCGCTAATAATTCTTCATCTTTCGAGTTACATAACACTGTTGCAGCTAGCAAGACCCTCTACTGGAAATCCTTTTTATATAATACACCATTTGTTTTATTTATTTCTTTAAATTTCCATAAGAGAAACAGCATAATAATTGAAATAATAGGTACTTTTTTGTTAAAAGTTGTTCACTCGGTGCAAAAAAGAATAAAAGATTCACTGAAATGAACTAAACAAATACCACAGAGTAAACTTATCCAATATAGTTAAATACCCTTCAAAGTTCAAATAGAACAGGGACAGCAGAATTCTTCGTGAAGTGCGCCAAAATTCAACCAAGAAATCATTGGAATATAATAGTATCATATAATCATCCATCCGCCAGAAAATAATAACATTAACAGTAAAACAAACAATGCAGTTAGAAGCAAGTACGGAAATTTTGTCGTAATTCAGCAAACGCAAACCCCAGGACGCAATGTAATTCTCCTAAATTCCAATTTATCGTTCTTCAAAATTGAATCCGTGATCAATCTATAATCAAGCACCTCCGAGTTTCAAACCACAACCCAAACCCCGCAAGTTCAGATGAAGATCAACCATAAACAATAAACGGAGGAATTAAAATGGGGGAAAAAGAACAGGAAAACAATATAAAAACCTGCCGGCAGCAATGGAGGAGCAAATCCAATAGAAATCAAAACCTCAGTGGGAATGAATCAGAGAGTAACATGAAGTGTGGGAATTGCAATAAATGAAATAGCCAGTCTAGGGTTTTCGTTAGAAGTAAATTCAACCTGGATCGTCAGGTGGGAAAATTGACAGAGAGATAGTTGGCGCTGCGTTTCGTGACAGAACAAAAACAGAGCCGCAGAATCTGAATGGTTTGAGAATGTAAAAATTAGAATTGGGGTTAGGAATTTTTCATGTATAACATGAAAAATAATAAACAAATTGCATGAATAGCATTATTTTTTTTATTAAAAAAAAAAAAAAAAAAAAAAAAAAAAAAAAATCTATCGGTAGAATTAGAAAGCTATTCAGAAATATGAAGGAAACAAAAAAGCAAAATATTGTGTATATGAAATATTAAAAAAGAGTTATATGAGCTAAAATTTGTTTATCTAGAGCAATTTCTTTTTTTTTATCCCTAATAAAGACAATCACCGACATCAGTATTGACTTAATGATGAGACGATTGTCAAATATTTTTTATTTATAAATATTGTTGTTGGATTAAAAAAAACAATTGATTGCTTTACCTTAAAAATACACGGTAAAGTCAAAGTTGATAATCATAGTCTTAACTACGAGGGTTTCAAATTCACGACGTGTCTTACTTCTTTCAAATTTACAATAATAACATGAGTGGTTATAATAAGTAGTCAATTTAAGTGATTAGATATTATGGTTGTAATTGCTGGTTTGGATGTTGGATGAAGTGTTATAAATGAAAAACTATTTTTGTTAAAGTATTAGAGTCCAATGGACTTATGTTATAGTAGTTGTATATACACAACATTGTAATGGGTGATGCTAATATTCTCTCTATTTCTTTTTATACCTCAACAATGACTTCCTCACCTTCTTGCTGGCATATTCAAAACTCTATCAATCTTTAGTTGTTATAAAAAATGATTATTTTGAAGAGTTTGAAATGATTGATTACAAATAACTCATTTGTAAACGATTACTTGAAGAAAATTTGTAAAAATACATTTATAATAGTTTAGTTAATTACCGCAAACAAACACTTCCTAAATCACCTCGCTATAAATAAGTTTTTTCTCTAATCATTAATACACAAGAAGCCCTTTGTTTGCTATTTGTTTTTGAAAATGCGGAATTAACAACATATGAGCTACACACCCTCCAATCTTCATAGAGGAAATGTGCTGGAGAAGATCTCGACTCCAAAACACAATCCATATTATAATGATAAAAAAAGACAGAATTTAATTGACATTAAAGATGTAGTAGCATCCACTCGAAATCTTGTAACCTAAACAAAAACATGTACATTTTTATTTATCCAATTATATATACCTACATGGCTATGTACAAGGTACCCTAGCAAGTTAGTATTTAATTATTCATTTTCCACCCAAATTGTTTGACTATTTTCCAATTATTGATAACCAAACGAAAAATAAATAAAAAAGAAAAGTTCGTCCACTAAGAAATTCACAGCTGTTCTCTTTTTATTCATTCATCCAGAAAACCCCAACTGCAATAATCCATGGATTACATCAACGAGCTCGAACAGCAAGCTCTCCGGCGAAAGAATCGCCGCCGATTCATTACTCTCGCTGTCTCTATTGTTATTCTAATCGCCGTAGTCACCGGCGCCGTCGTCAGAAAACGAAACCCCACCGATCCGGTAATCCACTCGAAGCAATCACTCCGAGATGCCGCGGATTCGATCTGTGAGCGTGCTGATTACTCCTCCAAATTACCCGATTCGAATCGCACAGCCGAAATCGAAATCTGCCGGAGAGTTTTTTACGAGGCCGCTGAAATACTGAGCGAGATGTCGGAAAGGAGAGTTTCAATGAACAGAGCAGGAACGAAGAATGCATATTCTAGAGGCGTTGAGCGATTCAATTGGTTGAGTATCTTGGATTCATCTCAGCTTTTGTATCTTGTGTTTGGTTATTTATATTTTTATTTTTTGGAAAAATACAGTAGTATGGTTCTTCATCTCTGTATCTCTTACTTCTTTGTCTCTGCCTATTTCTGTGCTCTTTCTTCTGCTTCTTTTTCTTTCATGGAATGAACAATGTTCATTACTAATGTACTTGTGATTAACCTTTTTTATATTTGCTTTCTATGTTTGGATTTTAATGCATAGCAAAGAAAATAAAAAATAAAATCTTTTGATAGGTGTTTAATCGGATCAGTCTATGTAAAATGGACAAGTTCAGGTAATAGATTGCAATCAGTTCAATGATAATCTTTCAATCGAAGAGAATGGTAAAATTCGAGTTTAAAAAACAAAAAATGGTAGATTTTTTTTTAAGTTATAATTAAAGTCGGTTAATGAAAATTTGTTATTTGTATAATTTATCTTTATGTTATTAGATATATTGAACACTAGTGCATGTAATTCGTATATCCTAGATAAATTAAATACGTAGATGCAACTTTTGATATATGAAATGATGTGTTTTACATGGACTAAATTGTAATTAATTTCTCCAAACTATAAAGATTGAGTTAATCTATATTTTTAAACAGTACACTAAACTCGAATTTAATAGTTACTCGCTTTAGATGCTAGATAGGTTTTGAATAGATAACACGCTATTTGCTTATTAAACAATGAGCATACACATCTGAGTATCAACCATTTCATACAAGTGACATTATAGAATTATTAATTTGTTAAAGTATTAATGCCCAGCCCAGACATGTTAAAATATATAATATGCTGGTATTGTTTGTTTATTTTATTTAGTATTAAAAATTACATCCAACCAAACAATATTTTTGATTAATAATATTATATTCAAATATTAAAATAAGAATTTCCTAAACAATCCGTAGATTTTAAGAAAATATATAACAATAAAATAATTGTATTTTTGGAATAGAAGCGGAATGAGCGGCATCAAATATGCAGCCTGCCACTGTACCATGTGGTATATCTACATCACATTAATATTTTCACAGTTAATAAATAATGAGATTGAATGAGACAATGAATGAGATGAGTCAAAGAGGGGGAAACAATAATGTCAGTATGTCACGCTCCTGTTTATTTCTTCTAAACCATACTTCTGATCCAGACATTTTCATTTTATTTTTTTTATTTTTCTTTTAGTTTTCTAATTTTTTACAATTTTAGTCTATATAATATAACAAAGTATACAACCATCTTGCAAATGCTTGATTTATGGTTCCAATCCCCGCTCCGAATATTGTAACTTCAAAAAAATAAAAATTAAATATTTTGTTTCCTATTTGATAATTATTTAGGTCTCGATAACTATTTCATTTATTCCTCTGATTCTTTGATCTTTATTATGGTCTGACTTGTTGATTGGATCGGTCGTTGACTTGTTGATCGTGGACTTCTTGATCTGCTTGTGATAAATACGATGCGCGGTTTGAGTGACTTGCTTATGAAATCGCAGAGTCTTGTGTCTTTGTGAATTATCTCTCTAGTTTCAAACTTCTAGATGGTGAAAATGAAGGAAATCTTCTCTATTTATAGAGCTTCCATGGACCTTGGGCTTGGGCCTTGATGAGATTTTGGGTTTGAGTCTTGGGCTTGGCCCATTGGACTTGTTTACACGGACATTAGTCTTCATATGCATTTGGGCCACCAATTAAATCTGGGTCTTATTTAATTTTGACACAATTTCAAAATAAAACAAACTTTTGATGCAATTTAATTTTGAGAAATATTGCCTCAAAAGTTAATTAAATTTTTTCATTAAATTTGAGATAATGATGTGGCAATTTATGATTTACCGAAATTTCTCAGTCAACCGTTATTAAACACCGTCTCAATATTTTGTTTTTTTGTTTTTAAAATTTAAATTGTATTTATTCAAATCATCTACCTATTTTTTTACTTTCTATTCAATAAGTAGGTAGATTTTAATCAATTTTCATAAATGAAAACATTTTGTTTTTTTGCTTTTGGATGTATATTAAAAAAACCATAATATTTTGGTGTATCACACATTTTTTAAACTATTTGTATCTATAGCAATTTTTTTGTGTGGGTCTATGAAAATGACAAAAAAGTTTCTGGCTAAAAAATTTATTGAAGTCGACGAGTCTAGTGATTGAAATCGATCAGTCTAATGATTAAAGTCGATATGTCTAGTGATTGAAGTTCGCTGATTGAAGTCGTTTAAAGCTTGTGATTGAAGTCGATCGGTATACTGATTAAAGTCGATCAATGCTTTCTATCATTCTCTTAATCGATTCTTTTATCGATTTAATTTATATAAATCGATTTCCATGAGACTCTCGGATCTCTCAATCGCTTGTATTTCAAACGCTTAATCATTTTGAAACCCTACTTGGTATGATGCATGTGTGTAAAGTGATTGAATTCGACCAGTTAAGTGATTAAATTGATTGAAGTCGATCAGTTTAGTGATTGAAGTCCATTAATTATTTGATTGAAGTTAATCAGTACACTGATTGAAGTCTATCAGTTAAGTGATTAAAGTCGATCAGTTAAGTGAATGAAGCCGATCAGTATACTAATTGAAGTCGATCAGTTAAGTGATTTAATTCGATAGGTTAAGTGATTGAATTCGCTCAGTTAAGTAATTAAAGTTGATCAGTATACTGATTGAAGTTGATATGTTAAGTGATTGAAGTCAATTAGTACACTTATTGAAGTCAATTAGTACACTGATTGAAGTTTTATGGGGTAAAACTGGAGTTACGGAAAAAATTAAAAAAAAAATTATAAATAAATTCTTGATAAGTTTGTGCTATAATTATAATGTCCCTAACCAGATATGCTACCGCCCATTTAGCGTGAGACATAAGAAAATTGTGTGATCAAACGCGTGAGAAGCAAGCAAAAGTGAAGGGCGAATGAGCAAAATATGAGTTGTTATGTTTAAGTTTAAAAATTTGCAAGGCATGCAATTATTAGTAATAAAAGAGGGGAAAAGGCAATATGAATGAAATGAATTTATTTAAAAGAAAACGTCACATTGGAAAATGTCAAATGAAATGTTTATTATAATTAAATTGGTAACATGTTTCAATTTTCGTCCTATTATGCCACTTGGCTTCTAACGCTGCAAATCTAACCTACTACGTATAACCAATATCCAGCTACACACGTTACACCAGTTTTTAACTTGTATATATACTCCCATTAAAATTAATGTGGTGAATTTAACTCTCAAACATCGGTCTAATCTTATCTTAAATTTATTAAAATTATGAAATATATTAGTAGTTAATCATTTGATAATAAGAAAATAACCATCATTAATTTTAAATTCAAATTTTTTTTTTTTGTAGTATAAAGAAAAGTTTGATAATCGAACTATTGATCAAATCGATCAAATTAATGTATCATTAGTGCTAGTTGAACAACACAAGCTTTGATATATATATAAAGCATTTTTTAGTTCTCCGCGTTTGAAAGGTACCCAAATTGTGTTGGACATTTTCAATTTTTGATGCGAAACGAAAAAGTGGCACAGATGCATCTCTGCTACTTTTTATAAAGCAATTTCCCTCTGTTTCCAATCTCCATTTCATTTTCTGTTTTTCAATTTCCGAACCCTAAATTCTCTGTTTTTTTCTCTCCATTTCACTTATCAAGCTGCACAACCCCAACGCCATGGATTCCGTCAAGTCCTTCAAGGGCTATGGCAAGGTCGATGAGCTCGAACAGTTAGCTTTCCGACGGAAAACTCGCCGCCGACTTATTATAATCATTCTATCACTTATTCTCTTAATCGGCGTTGTCATCGGCGCCGTCGTCGGAATCGTCATTCATAAACAGAACTCTTCCTCTTCATCGCCGACGAGTACGGCTCTTCCGACGGAGCTCGCTCCGGCAACCTCACTCAAAACTCTCTGCAGCGTCACTCAGTATCCGAGTTCTTGCCTGTCCTCTCTCGCAAACTCCAACACCACCAATCCGGTGGTTCTCTTTAAGCTTTCTCTCCGAGTCGCGACCGATTCGCTCTCTGAACTCGCTGATTACTCCTCCGAACTCAATTCCAGTAACACCGATCCGAATCTCAGAGCCGCAATCGAAATCTGCCAGATTGTTCTCGAAGACGCGATTGAGACGCTAAACGACACGGTTTCGTCGATGGAAGTGGATCGAAATGGCGAGAAGTTCTTATCGCCGTCGAGGATTGAAAATCTGAAAACCTGGCTGAGCACCACCATCACCGATCAAGAAACCTGCCTCGACGCAGTTCGAGATCTAAACCACACGGCAGTTCTCCGAGATTTGCAAAAGGCAATGGAGAATTCGACCGAGTTCACCAGCAATAGTTTAGCGGTTGTAACCAAAATCCTAGGGCTACTATCGGATTCCAACATTCCAATCCATCGGAAGCTTTTGGGATTCCCGGAGTGGGTGAGCTCCGGCGACCGGAGGCTTCTTCAGGCGAATAATGCGACGGCGCACGTGACGGTTTCGAAGGACGGGAACGGGGATTTCGTGACGATTAAAGAGGCCGTGGCGGCGGTGCCGAAGAAGAGTAAAGAAAGATTCATCATATATGTGAAAGAAGGAATATACGAAGAGAATGTGATTCTGGATAAGAACAAGTGGAATGTTATGATGTACGGAGATGGAAGAACCAAAACCATTGTTTCCGGCAGCCTGAACTTCATCGACGGCACGCCCACCTTCTCCACTGCCACTTTCGGTAACTCTCTCTCTCTCTCTTTTTTATTTTTATTTTTATTGTGGTTACAAATATTAAGGTGGGGACTCGAACTCATCGCCATCGGGTGCTAATGCTGCTTAGCTAGTACTGTTTTGGCATTTAATGACCAATTGTTTCATTCAATTCTCAGTTGAATTATTCCACTCATTCCTGAATTTTTAGGGAAAATTATTTATTTAGTTTCATTTATGTTAAAACAAACCGTATAAATTTATGGGAAAAAGGTAGAAATCAGTATTTACAAAATCATAGTTATAAAATTTAGGTAGAAATCAGTTTTTTCTCTATTACAATTTTGTTTTGAATTAGTCTTTTTGACCTGTCAAAACGACCCAAAAGATATCCAGTAAGTCATTTGTTTTTTAAATTTTGTAACCGACTTTATCACAATAAAATTTGATTATATATGATAAAACATAAGTTTGACATTTTTTTATATCTAATAGGACATTACACATTCAATTTTATATATGGTTGAGATGAAATTAAACATTTCGTTATGTCAAAAGAGCAGTAGCTCAACGATATTAGTGAACGCCGAAAGAACATGAGATCATGGATTTTAATCTCCCACTCCTATTGTTGTAATCTAAAAAAAAAAAAAAAAAATAGTTCTATGACAAAATTGAAATACTGTTGAGTTTATTTAACACTTTTTAAAATTGATGTATGATTTATTAAATATCACATATTCCATTAAGAATTTACCTCCCAATCTCTTGAAATTAACATTTAATATACTTTTGTAAAATGATTTATGGCTGACACGTTCTTATTCCACTTTCCACTTCTTTTTGTTTGCCTTTTTTCTGACCCTCGGCCCCAAAAGGCCAAACAACCTCAAATTCAAGGACATTAGGGTGGGTGGGTACGGGATGAGTGAACAATGTGCCAATTCCCCTTATCGTCAGCAACCCACATGGCATACTTAGCAGCCATGTGAAATGAGGAAGGAAAGGAGTTCAATACTTTGTTTTTTTTTTTTTTTTTCGGTATATCACAATTTATCTCTAACTCTGGTTGAAACTCTCCTCAATTTCTCTTTAAACTATATTTTTGATTTAGAAATGGTTTCAAAGCTCTTTGCTGCTAGTTCTCAAATTATGCTTTTTAAAATGTTTTAGGTTTCTTAATCAACCAATCAATTCAATTATAAAATTTCTGGTTAAATTTGTTGTTGTCTCTGGATTCCAGACTTTAGGAATGGCCCAAATGCTTCTAAATATGTAATTGGACAAGCTTCGGCTTCCGATATAGGTGCATTTGACGAAGATAGGAGAATAATTATTTGTATTTGGAATAAAGAAACTAATTATTAAATAATGATTATTTATGTTTGATGTGAATTGAATAATTTTTGAAAAAATAGAATAGTGAGTATGATGTGATTTTTGAGAAATGTGATTATGGACATATGAAACTCGATTTCATGCCTTGCCGCAAACACTCTTTTATGTTTATAGTTGTTGAAAAGTGGTAAACCTTATATAATTTTCAAGAGATGCTGATGTCAAAAGGAGGCCAACGCTTTCCATTCCCACATTCCCCTTTTGATCTGTCATTTCTTATCTGTTCTAATCAATTTTGTTTGGTTTTGCAGCTGTGGCTGGAAAAGGCTTCATTGGCAAGGACATGGGCTTCGTCAACACGGCTGGTCCGGCCAAACACCAAGCGGTCGCCTTCCGCTCGGGCTCTGACCTCTCTGTAATGTACGGATGCTCATTTGATGGCTATCAAGACACACTCTACGCTCATTCTAACCGTCAATTCTATCGCAACTGTGACATCACTGGCACTATTGACTTCATCTTCGGCAATGCCGCCGTCGTGTTTCAGAGCTGCAACATCAAGCCGAGACAGCCACTCTCCAACCAATTCAACACCATCACAGCCCAAGGCAAGAAGGACATCAATCAAAACACTGGCATTTCAATTCAGAAGTGCACATTTTTGGCCTACAACGACAGTCTCTCCGCCCCGACTTACTTGGGGCGGCCATGGAAGGAGTTTTCGACCACGGTGATTATGCAGTCAGAGATCGGCAGGTTCCTGCAGCCGGTCGGGTGGAAGGAGTGGGTTAGTGGGCAGGATCCTCCAAGCACTATATTTTACGGTGAGTATCGGAATAGTGGGCCTGGATCCAACGTGGATAAGAGGGTTAAATGGCTTGGTTATAAACCCATTCTTTCTGATGCCGATGCCGGGAGGTTCACCGTCGGTACCTTTCTCAACGGCCAGGATTGGTTGCCGGCCGCTGATGTTGAATTTGATTCATCGTTATGATGATGATCACATTGAAGAAGAAAAATCATACGTTCATAAGTTTTCAATTAATATATTTATGTTTATTTTTGATGGCCCTGCCTTCTTTTTGTTACAAAACAAATGTGAAGTAAGATTAAATTACAATTCCTTTACTAGTTTAATTGGATTTTTAATTTTACAAAGTTATTCATAAATGTGAATTTTGTTTTCTTTTCAAAAACATAAATGTGATTTGTGAATTGTTGTGGATTGGGGTTTTTTTTTTTTTTTTGTTGAGTACAACTTGAGGGACGAGGACAATAAACCCTACATAGAATACTATAAAAATTCAAATCTATGATCGAATTAATGCTAATGCATCACAAGTACGAGCTGAGCTGAGTTTTACTCACTTTGATTAAAGGATTAATTCTTCTTTGATGAAAAAAAAAGGAAACATATATTTATGGCCAAATTTGTATGTAATATATATTTATGATCATTAAGTTAAATTGAAATAGTTAAAAAATAAAAGCAAATTGAAATACAATCAATCAAATACTTTAACATCTATCAAAAGGAATTGATGACATAGTGATTTCATTATTTGATGTTAATGTAGTTGAACACGAGCATTCTCGTTCAATCTAGTAGCGCCTTTTTGTCCACCTGCTCTAATTTTATTTTGTTCCGTTCTAATTTTTCTACTTAACACAGATTGGATTTACTCGAATTAAAAATATAAGAGAAAAAGGACAGTAGGAACTACTTAGCGTATAGCCTACGTCGTGTAATATAATGCAAGGTAAGAAAAGATATTACATTGAGCTGTCCAGAAAAAGAAAAAAAAGATACGTTGGAATATTTTGTCATATCGTCATCTATTTATTCTTAATTGTTGACGATCTGTCTCCGCACGGTTCGCTGGTATCGAAGAAAAAGTTACCGTTCTGACTCGAGATTGAGCAGTTCTACATACACAGATTCAACCGAAATCAAAGTCTGTGTGCTCCAATCCATCGTTTTCAGCGAATCCGAGAAATCTGCTTTTTCCTTTTTCAATCTCTCATCTCTTCGAATTTATATACAATCGATGCGGAAATACGCTCGCGTTTCCGACACAGTCGGCCACCTTCTTCGCAAGCGGTCCTTGCGATCTTCTCGCTTCCTGTCTTCTACGCCCGTTCTCGATCACCCCTCTTCTTCTTCGCCCATGTCGTCCTCTTCTACTCACCCGCTTTCAGTTGGTACCATTAACCAAAAGGTATCATTTCCTTTCTGGGCTAGTTTGATTATGGTTTTTGTTTTCTGTTGTTTTGGGTGATTTGTTTGTTGGTTGATTCTGTGATTCCTTCTGGCATGATGTGGAGTGTTTTTTTTTTTTTTTTTTTTTTTTTTTTTTTTTTTTTTTTTTTTTTTTTTTTTTTTTTTTTTTTTTTTTTTTGCATTTTGGTCATTAGACCTTCAAAGTCAAATTTAATATCCGAGCTTTTATATTTGTTCAGTTTTAGTTCATAAACTTTCAAAATAAATTAAATTTAGTCTATATTGTTTTTTTTTTATATACCATCTTTTTCTATAAATTTTAGAAATATATTCACCTATGTTTTTTATTTATATTAAAATTATAAACTTTGTTGATCCAGTTTCAATGAACGTTTATGCTCCATGGGATGACATTATTTTTACTTCTCGATCATGGTGTTGAAATGTAAACTGGAATGTTTTTTGTAATTAGTATACCTTATAACATTTTGGAAAGAAAATAAAAATTAAAAAAATAAATATTAACTCCAAATTTATCAGAGGAATCAATTTTAAATTTTTGTTTAAGTCTAAGAATTAAAATGGAACAAATTTAAAAGTACAAGACTAAAATTTGAATTTTAAAAATCTAGGGATCAAAATGAAACAAACATAAATGTCTAATGACTAAAGTTCGATTTTTGAAAATTTATAGATCAAAATGAAATAAAACATAAAATATAGAAATTGAAATGATATTGTAACTATTTGTTTTTCATTCAAAGTTCATGCTAAAAAAATTAATTTGAGTCTTGATCTAAAAAGATTACATAGAATTTTTTTTTTTTTTTTTTTTTTTGATAATACATAGAATACTAGTATAGGATAATTCATTTTGAAAAAAAAAAAGGATTTTCAATTGAGAAAACAATTGCAATATCTTTTTTAAAAAATTAAATTATTGAAGTAACTAATTAATTATCCATTTAGCTAGCTAATCTTTTCTTAATGATGTTTTGTTCAATTCCTGACTATACTTTCTAAAGCTTCTAAATTATATATACACCTCGAGTGTAACTAACTAGCAACACTTTTGTTCTTGCATTAATTAACACGTAGAAGATATATATTTTTAACTCTGTTATTTAAGGATTAAAAAAAGACAGCATTATGACCATTTGAGCTTGAAGTAGAGAAAAATTTGTCTACAGATCTACACAGTGTAAGCCTATTTATACTTTATGTGTGTCTCGTAGCGTGTGTGTATATATATATACATATATATATACACACGCGCGTATATATATATACTTATATAGGATAAGTATTAGCTTCATATTTGTTTGTTTTTACTTTTTTTAAATAAAATTAATGTATAACATTAAAAAAATAAATAAATGTGAAATTGTAAATACTTGTGGTACGTAACTGTAAGTATGTTTGTCTGTTTTTATTTTTTTTTAATAAAATTAATGTATAACATTAAAAAAATAAATAAATGTGAGATTGTAAATACTTGTGTCACGTAACTGTTAGTAAGCCTCGCTCTATATACAAATGTTTATGCAAGTTTTTCTCTTTAAAGTAAGCAATAAATCGTAGATCGATTAAATATTTTATTAATAAAATATTGAAACTAAATTAGACACTAGTTTGGAAATGATTAGCTAAGGCTAAAGCTGCATCAATCCTTGGCATGAATCAAAAAAGGCCATGAAAAAAAAACAGCAAAATTTATAATGTAATAAAAGAATAATTATTTGGAAAATAAATTAGGGTTAGGATTTAGACCTGAGGAAGAGAAGTGGAAGAAGAAGGGTTTCCAATGGCTTTATATTCATTCATTTTCCATTGAGTTTTGGTTCCTTTTGGAGCTCTTCCATTATAGAAAACCATAGACCTTTTGACTCCAATTGTTCTATGGTTATTTGAAGAGTAAACATAAGTTGGAGAGCCAGTTGCTTTCCAATACCCACTTGTTGTCACTCTCTTTGGCCTCCCTCCTCTTGCTTCACTCTCTTGCCTTGGTGTAAAGAAAAACCATTGCTCTTCATCTCTCTTGCTCACCTCCCCAGCAAACTCTACAAAATTTAAACAATATGTATCGATATGTCAACTTGATTTCAAAGATGGGTGTTAGAGGAATCGATTAATTGAAAGATTCGAATTTGTTAAGATCTTGGGTGTTATTGTGTTTATTAAACATGAAAAAGTATGTAAGATGCACATAAGTTTTAGGGAGAATTAAAAGAAAGAACTTCAATTCAAAGCTATGCTTGAATCTCATGAAGATTTGTAGAATCAAGAAGCCGGCATTAGAGGTTGAACCTTAGATGTTATTGTTAGTACATTTCGTATAATTAAATTTATCAAGATCTATCGATTTAAACTTTTGAATCAGCTGACAATTTAACAATTAATTATCATAATTTTGAGTCGAAAGAGTATTTCAAAGAGTGTTTTAGAGAGTGCTCAGAGGCCAATTAACTTAGAAACAACTTAGGATTAGCTTAATCTAGTAACTAGAGTTTGTTTAGGAGGTGGGTTTAAAAAAAGAATAAACTTTGTCATAACCCTAACAACAAATTCAAGGAATTTGAAACTAGAGATAAATCAAATTAAACCACAATATTAACCATGCATATAGGGATGATGATCCAAAACCCAATCTAAGAAGTTCAAACCGCAAAATTGAACACCACAACTCAATTTTCCAACATGATCATGATCATTATAACTCAACTCAAATATCGAACTATGAAAATCGATTTACGATACCTATATCGCCATCTCGCACTCTACAAAATCTTCATTATTTTATGTTCATCTAGCAAAATTTCATAACTAAAACATCCTTCAAAGTTTAACCATCACATTTCATAAGAAAGAAGAGAAGAAAAAACAAAATAAAAGAAAAAAAAGAAATGAAAGATTAAAGATCACAAAATTAAGATGATCATGAAAAGAGGAAACTTTACGAGGAAGATCCCAAGGATTGAAGTGATAAATATCCAAAACAGGAATGATTTGATCCACAACTCGATTCAAATCCTCTCGTCCACCTTCAAGCTTGTGATACAAATAGAACGAAACCAATTCTTCTTCCGTAGGGTAAAATCTAAACCCAACTGCCAAACAATCTTCCATTTTCCTTCCTTTTCTCTCTCTCTCTCTCTCTCTCTCTCTCTCTCTCTTTTTCTTTTTTTTTTTTTCATTCACTTTCTCAAAACCTATGTTTCTTCAAGTCTAAGCAATCAAATGTGAATATGGAAAAGTGTAGGGGGTTTCTGAGAAAGTGTCAAAATTTGATTTGGACACAAATTTGGAAGAGAAATAATAATAACCTTGAAGGACGGGTGTGATTGCAAATTACGTGCAAAGAAGAAAAAAAAAGGGGGGGTATTTGAGCAATTGCCTTTGATGCTAAGTCAAACACAAGTCAACTAAGAGATTGACAAACTAGTTGTTTCCATTATAACGTATTAAATGGTTCTTGTAAATAATATGTTGGTGATACGTGAGTTGGAGTTCGGTTGGAAAGCAAGCAAATAATAAATGTATAAGCACAAATCTAAAATACTTTTTTTTTTTTTTTTAATTAAGAAAAATTAAGCCTACCACTATTATTTCAATCTATTAAATTTAGAAATAAATTAAAAATAATTTTGTTATTTATCTAGTGTATAAAATTATTATTAGAACTAAATATACATATTAGGTAAAGTCCTATTGAAAGTGTTATAAAAATGCAAACAACAATCAATATAAAAAGAGAGAAGGTAAAAAAACAAACACATAGATTTACAATGGTTTATGAACAGTGTGTTACATAGAACTTCAGATAGATGGGGAGAACAATTTAATTAAGGAGAATAAATATAAAAATGTTGATCAAGAGAGGCTATGAATATTTTCTGAGAGTTTATATAGTAAACTCTCGTCAAACTCTATTACAATACGACTCAATTACATAAAAACTCAAATACAAAAACAAAAACTCAATTAAAAGGCATAGAATGAAAACTAAGGGTGTACATGAGTTGAGTTGGTTTTGGTTGGAAGAGATTTCTAACCCAACCCAAAAATTCCGGTTGGTCAAATCTTCAACCCAACCCAACCCAAATTAAAGAGATAACTCAACACCATCCAACCCTTATATTTTCGTGTTGGGTTGAATTGGTCGGTCGGGTTCATAAATATATTGCAAATATAATATTTTCCAAAATTGAATTATTTTTTATTAACATGTAGATTATCATACTAATTAATGTCACTTTGTATGATTATCAAATAATAATAATAAATGATCATGTTACTTAAATGAGTTTTTTCGTTTGTTAATAGATGAATTGGATTTGACAATAAAAATTATAGTCACCAACATCAATGTAGTCTCATGAATTTAAATCTATCTTCTTCAATTGTAGTTGAACTAAAAAATAAAATTAAATAGATAAAATTCCTTTTTTTTATTAGATGAAACGGATTTGCCAATAAAAATTATAGTTAGTGGCATAATGGTTTCATGGATCAAAATCTCTCTTCCTGTACGCTGGGGGTGGCGCAGTTGATTGAAGGTGTTGGCTCATTTAAAAAAATATAATATATATATATATATATATATAATCCTCAATAGTTGAAAAAAAAAATGAATTGATTTTTGTGTTAAATAACATCATACTGACATTTTATTTACTATAAGTATATTAAAAGAATAATATTTTAAAAGATATTAAAAGATTGCATCTATGTCAAAATAAAATAATTTAAGTATTTAAATTTTTAATCTAAATTTTATTGTTTAAAAAAATATAAATAATATGTCAAAAAAAAAAACATGAAAAAAACAATTACACGAGCAAACAAAAAAAATTAATCTAAATAAACCTCAAATATTAACTTATCCCCAATATGGATTCAACCTATGTAAGGAAACATCACAGAGGACTGTCCTACCACTGCACCATGCATACTTGATTATATTTTTTTATGGTCCATGCATATATTTCGATTAACTTTGATTGAACCAAACCAAAATTACTCCAACCCGAACCCGAACAAAAAAATTCGATTCTTCATTTTTTTCAACCCAACCCAACTCTTATGATTTGGGTTGGATAGTACGAGTTCGTCGGGTTGTCGGTTCATTTGTACACCCCTAATGAAAACATAAAGAAAAGGAAAGTAGAAGCATGTTTTCTATATATTCAAGTGAGAAGAAAGTCAGCTGATATAGGAGAGCTTGGTGTCACGATCTAACTTCGTTGTCGTTGCAAAGCGATCGTGAGGCATCTGCTCTAACCCGGTGAACAAGTCAGCTAAACGAAAATCGCAGAGTGCGTGGCACAACGGATGCAACCTCTATCACGGGCCTCGTGAAAAGGTTTTCGAAAGAGAGGGAAAGAACGTTTTGAAATACGGTTTGTCTTTGAAAGTTATATGACAAGATGCAATAAGGGACACAACAACTAGCTTGCATTCATCATATAATAGCTTGGTAGGTGGGAAGCTTCAAGAGTCAGTACCCCCTATAGTACATTTTAGACCATAACTAATATGACACCCTTGCATATGAAAATGGCGAAGAGTTGACACCTAAATAAAAATGAGAAACTATCTTAATATGCAATACTAATTGCGCCACCTCGGCTTCGTCGTCCTCTTCGCCCCTTGTCTTTTCCTCAAGTGACGCTCTTAGAGCATTGAGGGCTGGTCGGTTAGGACATTCAATCATTTTGTGGGAGGCCTTTGTAGAGAAAACAACTGAGAGGTCCTCGGTTATAGCCAGTCGGCTGAGAGGGTCCTCGCCTTGTTTTAGATGGCGGCCTTTGTTCCTGGTTTGTTGCTGACCGGCCTTCTCCCCCTCTATTGGGAGAATTAGGGCGGTTGTTCCTTGTATCTCGTCGCGGGGAGGCCTTGTCTCGCCTCGCATCTTGAGCTTTCTCACTGTTGCCATCGGTTCTCAAATCAAACAACCTTTCTGCGGCTGCATAGGCTTCCGACAAGGTTTGAACTCTTTGTTCGTAAACTTTTGACCTTACCCACGACTTTAGTCCTTCGACAAAACATAAGACTTTGTATTTCTCTGACATGTCTCGGATGTCTAACATTAGCCCCACAAACTACTGGACATAATCTCGGATCAATCCTGAATGTCTTAGTTCATGCAGCTTACGTCTTACCAAGATTTTGATGTTCTCGGGGAAGAACTGAGACCGCAGCTCTTGTTTCAGTTGTTCCTATGTGTTGATGGTACATCTCCCTTCTTGGATGTCCATATAACGCGACCACTACCACAGTTTGGCGTCGTCGCCTAGATGCATCATCGCTAGAGTGACCTTCGACTCTTCAACGACGATGTTTGTAGCCTTGAAATACTATTCCATGTCAAAAAAGAAGTTTTCCAAAGCCTTGGCATCACGAGCGCCTCGAAAAGGATTTGGCTCGGGCACCTTGATCTTGTTCAGCTGAACAACGCCTCCACTTGAGGCTTGATTACCCACCGTCATCATGGTGATGTTTACACGGGAATTCATCTCTCCCAATTCAGTCTTGAGGTCGGTTAGGGCCGCTCTGACACTTTTAGAGAGGTCTGGGACTAACTGTCCAATCGACATTTGAGTGCTTTCAATTTTCTCAATGCGCTCTTCTATATGGGCAACAGAGTCCGATGAACTGTCACCTTGCTCGAACGTATCGAGACGTGAGGTTTTGAGTTCAAGGTTTTCAACCCTCATCAACAGCTCTTGTATCGGCATTTCGTCTAGGCAGCCAGCTACCGCATCGATCATGTTGGCTTTAGAACCAACTCGTCCAACCGAGATTCTAAAAACTGAACACTGTCGAGGATCTCTCTCATATAGAGCATCCCTTCTTCCAACTCAACCAGTCGGTCGACGTGAGCCTTGCCCATCATTTTCTTCTTGGCCATTTCCGCAATTACTTTTCAAACGGAGCTAACAAAGCTCTAATACCAACTGTCACGATCCAACTTCGTTGTAGTTGCAAAACGAAAATCGCAAGCGCGTGACACAACGGGTGCAACCTCTATCACGAACCTCGTGAAAAGGTTTTCGAAAGAGAGAGAGAACATTTTGAAATACAGCTTGTCTTTGAAAGTTATATGACAAGATACAATAAGGGACACAACAACTACCTTGCATTGATCATATAATAGCTTGGTATGAGAGAAGTTTCAAGAGTCAGTACCCCTATAGTACATTTTGGACCATAACTAATGTTACACCCTTGCATATGAAAATGGCGAGGAATCAACACCTAAATAAAAATGAAGGAAACTATTCTAATATGCAATATTAACAAAATAACATAAAAGCATGATGAAAAGAGGTGTAAAGGTTCATGTGGCCATGTGCAACACGCACTGGACAAGCAAAACCGTGACACTTGACGTACAAAAATGGAGAAGGAAAATGCTCACCGAAGGGACTAAGCACAACCACCTATAATGGTTGGAAGAGAAAAGATACATGCAAGTTAAAAAGTACAAGGAGACATTAACTTTTAACGAGAAAGCACATTAACGAAATGGTTTGGTTTTGTTTTCTATATATTCAACCGTTGTTCGTAATTTTCAAAATTTTATTTTGTTTTTTAAATGCAAGTAAGATGTAGACATCAACTCATGAAATAGTGTGTTTAAGTATTAGTTGTAAACTTAAATTTCAAAAACCAAAAATAAAAAACGAAATGGTTATGAAATGAGTGCTTAATAATTATAAATCAACTCACAAACAATAGCACAAATTTATTTTGAATCATACTAATTTCCTTTGTTTATGAGCTTCCATTTTATCAAAACTCACAACATATCTATAGAAGCCAGAAACTAAGCATAGTAAGTGATACCAATTTCCTTTGTTTAAGCAAGCTCTTAGCGGATACAAACATGACATGGCAAAACCTTATATTTAATTTGGATGGAACTAGTGCAAGAACTCTCTTGGGTCAGTCACATATCCAGTCAAAGCAGAGGCAGCGGCTGTATATGGAGAAGCAAGGTAAATCTGCCCTTCTTTGTGTCCCATTCTACCTGGGAAGTTCCTGTTCGTTGTTGAAACACACACCTGCAAACACACAATGTCATTTCACATTTATCATACCAATACTAACTTCTACAACATGAGTCGACAACAACAATAGCTCAACTGACATAAATAACTAGTTCCTGTCATAAAAAACATAGCATGAAAATCTTTCTTTTTTGAGATAAGAATTATTATCAGCGTTCGAAAAATCTTAAAGCGCATTGAAGCGCAATGGCCATCTAGAGTCGAGGCACTATTACCTGTGGTTTGTTCATTCGTGCATAAGTATCCTTAGGGCCACCTATACAAGCAACACAACCAGGAGTTGCAGGTGTATCACAACCAGCTTCCTCAAATATCTGAGAGCAAGTTTTACCACCACCTCCAGGTACTGGGATACTATATAAGTCCATCCAAACCTTTTGGGTGGCAGGAACAATAAATGTAGGAACTTTAACCTGTTTTCCCTGCAAATAAGATTTACATCATCATGCTATAATATAAGCAAGCCACCCAAAAGATGTTCAGATCTTAAAATAATGTTTGGATAAGGTAGTTTGACATTCTTTTAAAAAAATTTGAGTTGCCACTTGAAAAGAATAAAAACAAATGCAAATTTTTAAGATAATACATTGTGACATGAATCGAATAGGGTCATTACTGCAGCAAGAAAAACTTTAGCCAAGGCCAGAAAATCTTCTGTCTTTCCCCCGGTACAAGATCCAACATATACTCTATCGATTTTCACATCTTTACATTCCCTTGCTAAAGCACGATTATCTGGAGAATGAGGCTGCAATTAAAAAAAATAACAAATAATATTTATAAATGGAAATGAAAACAAGTAAAATTTGGCAGAAACTAAACAAAAATTAGGACAATTGAGATGCCTACCTTAGCTACCACAGGCTCCAGTTTCGATACATCAAATTTGTACTCCGAAAGAAATCTGAATACGTAAATACCACTCAGTAACAATGAACTGATGCAAATAAATATTGATTAAATAGGTAAAAATAGAAGTTCAAAGGTGTGATTTACGCCCATAAGAGATTGATAGACCAAAACCTATCAATTTTATTTATCAACAAAACTAGGAAGCAGAAATTCTCATTTCCTACACCAGACTCAATTTCCCAATCTCCCTTCCCTTCACAAAAAGCCAAATATAAAAGACTCCATTAAAGTGATACGCCACAACACCAACCTTGGCCATAATTTGATAAGGCCTAATAAAACGCGATGCAAGCTTTGAGTGTTTATGCTGGGTGAGGGATGTTTGTCTATACGACCACAACTAGTACACCCAATCCCCTACTTCAAACACCACATGCCTTCTTTACTCATTTGCGTATTTAATCATCTGTTGTTGTGCCTTTATCAGGTTGGTTTTTAAACATTGCAACATTTGGTCTCGTTGCTGTAACTGATTGTCTACCTCAGATATGCCACTTGTGCCATGTTTATAGCTATGAATTGGCGGAGGGGCTCGCCCATACACAATCTCAAAATGGGTCCATTTAATCACTGTGTGATATGATGTATTATAGTGATACTCAGCCCAGGATATCCATTTAGCCCATTCAGTGGAAGTCGCTATAGCAAAGCATCGTAAATAAGCCTCAAAGCCAGTTCACAACCTCTGTCTGCTCATCAGTTCGCAAGTGATAGGAGGTACTCAGACCACGTTTATAGCCAAGAATTTGGGGAGGGACTCGCCCATACACAGTCTCAAAAGGGGTCCATTTAATCATTGTGTGATATGATGTATCCAGCCCAAGGAACCCATTTTGCCCATTTTGTGGGAGTCGCCATGGAAAAGCATTGCAAATACGTCTCATTGCTTTGGTTCACAACCTCTATCTAATCGTTGGTTTGCGGGTGATAGGAGGTACGCTTCAACTGTGTTCCTGATCCCTTAAATAACTCCTCCCAAAGTAGGCTGGTGAACACCTTATCCCTATCTAAGACGATACTGCGTGAATACCCATGCAGTTAGACGATTTCCTGTATGAACATTGCAGCTATTGAACAAGATGTATAAGGGTGTTTCAACATAATGAAATGACTATATTTTGATAGTCAGTCAACCACCACTAACAAAGTGTCGAAGTCCTCAATAAAAGATAATTTTTGTAATAAATAGTGGGCTAATGGGTGGTAGCTAGGAATTAGGTCTTATTTTGGAGGCTAAGTCATAGGACTTGGAGGAGAGGTTCTGGTGCTTCGAATTCACTGGTTAGCTTGTCCTTATCCTTTATCCGTTTGTTATATCTTATTTTATTTCTTTTCAATTTCCAAGGAATGAAGAATCAGCTGGTGTTTATTAAGAATATTGTTGTTTTGAGTATTATTTTGCATTTTCATTTGTGTTTGGGATTGATCTAAGAAATTACTTGAAGAAGAAGGTATTAGATACCTTACACATACCTGCTGGAGCTAACAACAAATATTTAGCTTATTGACATGTGTTGATATAATTAAATTTACTCGAACCTATCATCTTGGTGGTTTACATAATTCAACATGATATTAGAGCAGGAGGTCCTGAGTTCGAGTCTCTGTTGTGTTGTTTTCCTCCCCATTTAAAATTAATTCCATGCCTAAAGACGAACCTCATGTATCAAGCTCTGATATGTTTTCAAAATGGCCTGATGCTCCCTTCTGGGCTGCAATGGAATTCTTGAAGTAACAAGGGTAAAGTATAATATAATGCTAGAAAGACAACACAGCCCTACCTAAAAGGTCTCTACATAATGTATACAGTAGCTCAACATAAATTTCCTAAGCTTATCATCCTCTTTAACCTATCAAAGAACTCAATAGTGCTTGGTTACAGTACTTTTATTTCTCTACTATCTATGGTTTTCCCATCCATCTCTTTTTTCTCTATTTTTCACAGATCTTTTTGTCTTACTTCCGCTTGCTTTTATGGCTATGGATTCCTTGAGGTGAAGAACCTTCGGAGATAATTTCAAAATTCGAAAAGTTGATTCACTTTTCTGGTTGGAAGACTTAAAATTTTAAAAAGTTATCCCCAAGTCAAATGCCTTATTCCTTTGGCTTGAATCTTCATTGTCTCAAATCCAGCTGCAGCCAATTATAGGCTTCTTCAGGCAATCCTTATTTTTTCAAGGTCATGTCACTCCTATGCTTTTGCTTGCAAATGTCTTTTATCATCATGGTTTTCTTCCAATAATTTCTCACTCGTAACTACATTCATTGTCATATTTCATCACAAATTTCATGTTCGCATCAAATCCTCTTCATTTCTTGCCCGATGGCTTAGACGATGACATGTCGCGTGATTTTTTCACGGTCGAAACCATCATGGAAACTACCATGTCGGTTCAACTAAGACGAGTATTGAGTAGTTATTCATGTGTAAATGAAATGGTTTGTGATAGCTGCGTTGTTTTTTATGGTGGTAGACTTACTTGTTTCTTCCGCTATTGAAATTGGTAGAGAATTCGGATTATCTGTAGCTGGATTTTGGCCACTATGTTCGCCCCGTATAAGTTGTTTTCAACTATTCATGAGATGGTTCAAAATGATCTTATTTCTTCTGATATAAGAATAATATTGTATATGTGTATAAATTATTTAACAAAGGTTTTTATCAGAACATAGACTAAAAAGATAGACAACCTCAGTTCTAGACATAATATGCAATTTTTCTCTAGTTTATTTGTTCTTTTATATATATATATATATAGATTTATAGGCTATGGGGCTGGTCCTCAAACATTTATTTGTTCTATTAAGTACATAGGGCTGATTGTTTGCGGAGTGACCGATTCCAAAAAATTGAGTTGGTAAAAAAAACTTCTATAATCCAACCCAGACTAAATCACGAACCCCCCTAAGCAAAAGCATTCTTTGCTCCCGGTCCTTTGGTTGTTCATTTTCTTCATTTTGACGTTGTACTCAAATCAAAGGTTCTTACAATATGTAAACAAATAAATAATACTATCCTCGTTTACACTGTGATAACTAGAAATCCTAGCAAATATAGGAATTCACGTTATAGCAAAATGAGATACCTTGCGTTCTCATCA
>JBBMEG010000018.1:7149302-7163006 GCA_037832605.1 Cyclanthera cordifolia
ATATATAACAATAGCGGTCATAGTTTATTGAATCAATATTTTTGGAGAAAAGTATTTTCTATCAACGTTTTTCAAAACAATATTTTTCAAAGTATTCCATTTTTTGTCTTGTTATCTTCCCTATCAAACCCATATTTTAATTAAGATCATTTTTTAAGGAAGAATGTGTTAATTTTGTGGACTGTTTACTTGGACTAAAACTAGGCTATAGGATATTTGAAGAAGCATTTCAAACAACAAAATCAAAGTCTTTTGGCACCAACCCAATCAACTCTTTTAACCATTAACCACGTTTGTTTTTGACAATACTAAACACGAACCATGGTCGAAAGAAAAATCTGTCAATAAATCACCATTCCAAAACATCAACAACTACAGAATTGAGTTGAGATTTATATTGATTGTTTGAAGACCATAATAATATTTTTTTAATAAAATTATTGAATTACTCTTACTTTCGATAAGACAGAGGCAAATCTTTGAGCGAAATGCATGAGCATCGTTATATATACGTAAAAAGGAATGAGAAGGCAAGCTCCTCGTCTTCCACATATGATCTTGTTCATCCGACATGACATGAATTGCCAAACTTGCACGCAAGAAAAGTAATGGTTTGAAAAATGCGTGATTCATAGATGAAAACTCAAAAGGAGAGTGCATTTCAAAAAATACTTAATTTATAGGTTTTGAAAAAATGCTTCATTAATTAACATGATTAGTTCTTAGATCTAATTAGGATTCATATGATATTAGCATAGGGTAGTTTCAATATTCACATAATTAAAGAGTTATCACTTAAAATTTGTGGGGGACGTGGGAGAGTTACATCGTGATTTTCTCATCAAATAATTAATTACTTTGTGCCAATATGTTAGGAATACAAATAAAAATAGATTATGATCAGAAATATCATCCATATATTACTAAAAAGTGTGGGTATCCATCTCAAAATCAATTGATTATGAGAGGAGTAGTCCAAAACAATACCTGTTTTGGCTAACTCGCTTGGGTCAAATCCAACTTTAATTTAGGATCATCAAATGCCCGCTTGGGTGGGTCCTCAGATTTTTAGGTGATTAATAAGCCACATTATGTTCTCATACCATACTAGAAAGTGTGTACATTCATCTCAAATCACATGTATAAAAAAAAACACGTATGATATCAATTTGAATTCACCAAAAAAAAAATTGTGAACAATTTTTAGATATTTTAACTTTATGAAAATTATGTAATAGCTAGAAGGCTTAAATTTCTTTAATTTAGCCAACAAAAAACAATATCAATCGTTAAACAGCACTAATATACACGAAGAAGTCATAAATTAAATCTCTTGCCTCATTGTTTGAACTAAAAAAAAAAAAAAATTAAAATATTACGAAGAAATTCATTGGTCAATAATTGCAAAACAAAAGGAAAAAAAAAACAAACATAAAGTTGTCGCAAATAAATCAATAAACGAAAAAAAAAAAAAAAAAAAAAACAAAAGAACATAAATGTTATTTTCTGAAATATAAATAAATGAATTACAAATTTAATATTTCTATATCCCACTTGCCATATTATGATTTGCTTAATTAATTGCCCAACAAAAAAATGAAGTAAAGTAAATAATCCCATATTAATTAATTTGTCTTGAAGGAGAGATCACACTAGAAGGAAACAATAGATGAAACGGCCGGTAGACGTACACCGGCGCCGCCGTGAATTTTTCCGGCAAAGGCTCTCTGTCCAACTATCGGTACCGGAATATTGGAGTCGCCGTTTCTGGCAGAGGGAGGAACCGGCGCTCTCTGCAGCGACTGTTGTAGCGCCGCCGCCGTGGCCGACCACTTCTGAAGATCTTCTTTCATGATTCTGCAACCTTGGAGCTCGTTAATGTTGGCAAGAACAAGCACAATGGCTAAAAAGATAGCAAATTGAATCTTCATTTTTTGAGGAAATTAAAAAAAATAAATAAAGTTTTTTTTTTTTTAATGAAGATTGTTGAATATTGGTTTATAAGTGAATTTTGAGGAAATTGATGTGGCCTATTTATAATTATAAACTCATCAAATTCGCTTCAATTTCGTACGTAATTTTGAATATTTAATTGAATTGACTCTTGGACATTAAAGAAGTTGGAATTTTGATTATGTCAAAGTTTGGGAAATTGATGTTCATCTTCTTCGACAAGGGAAAAAAACATATAGGAAAATGAAATGAGACTTCTTGATTGGCAGAGGGGAGAAAGGGACCAATTATAATTGGTAAAAATAAATGGAGTAAATTCTAAGTTTAACTCTTCAAATCTACATACATTTTTTCAAACATTAAAATATAATGAAAAATGATTCAGTCTAAATAAATTGTATGAAATAATTAAAATACGGAGGTTTGAGTGTTATCCACAACAAATATTCTATTGTCAAAAGAGCAGTTCAACGGATACTTAAGACCATGTAGTTATAAGTTCGAATCTCTTGTTCATAATTGTTGTAATTTCAAAAAAATAATATAAATAATTCTGTTTAAACATTCAATAAGTTTAAATTTTTAATTAATTTGAAGATTTGTATTTAATATATTTTTGACGTATTTAACCTTTTTAAAACTTAAATAAGAACTTGGCATTATAATTGTTTCTGATAGATACATAAAATTTTCCTTAAAACAAATATAAATGTCATAGATTTATTAAATACAACAACATTAAAAGTTGGAAAGTTTATTAGATATTTTTAAATTAGAGCGTGACCTATTATCTAGAAATGGAAAGCTTACAAACTTTACTGGACATTATTTAATATTCATTTTTTTTTTTAATTCATTTCATGAGCTACTCTTGAAATTTAACTATAAAGTATTATCTATTATTTGTAAATATATACAAAAAATAAGTAAAATATAACATTTTGCTTCATGGGAATTTATGATTTTACCATTTCTTTTTTTTTTTTTCTTTTTTTTTGAGAAAGAAAACTCATTTCTTTTGTCTCTTTCACATGCTAATTTTTGACATACACATATATTGAAAGAAAAATAATGATAATAAATTAAAAAGTAAGAGTGAGGGAAAATTTGATCGCTTTGACCAATCGGAAATTAAGAATATATTTGAAGAAAAAGTTTAATGGGTTTGAATGAGTAGGTGTTGTTTGGAATTAAAAGGTGTGATTTTACTATTGAGTATAAATAAATAAATAAATAAATATATATATATATATATTATTTTTTTTTGAGATTAAAACAATTGGGATGAAGTATAAAATTATAATTATGACGTAACGTTAATATATATATATATTTTAATAGTAACTTAAATATATAGTTCAACTCCTTAATATACGATTTCTGTTCATAATATATTCCTAGCTTTAACTGGTTTATGATGAATTTATTATGATGAATATATTCCTAGCTTTAACTGGTAAAAAAATTAAATATTAGTCAGAAAATGGGAAAAAATACTTCCCTTCTTAAACGGCTGTTTGAAAGAAAAGAAATACGAACGGACTTGGACTGTTGACATTCAAGAAAATCAGATGAAATTATCCATTTCATTTGTAAGAAGAGAGGGTCTATTAATTGAAAAAATTCATCTGTTTACTTTGAAACTAATAAGCAGAAAAATAACTTTCAAACGCAACCAAAATTGTACTACCAAGAAATTAAATTTGAAGCTAATCAAACTTACCATACAAATCATAACTTCCTGAACCCAGTTAATATGGATCAACTCCCACATATTTGCAGCAAAGAAGAAAACCTATAAGCTTTGATCAAAATTCTTCAAAAATGAATTAATGAACCACCCTTCATTTCACTATTCTACTCTTCCCTTGGGAAGAAAATGGAAATGTGCAACTGAAAATGAATGTATCCGTGCCCACTTGACGCATACCTCGCCTTTTCTCATGCGACCATCCACCTAGTCTTACAACATTTTGATGTCAAAAAATTCGTAAAAAATTGATTTCCAGGTTCTTGACCATTATAAGTCAAACGCATAATCTTTTAATTGTCTGATGCCTTTGACTGTTCAATGATAGAGATGTTCATGGGACGGAGTAGGGACAAGGATGACTTTACCGTCTCTATCTACATTACCAATTTTGTTTCTCTACACATAATTCACCATAAAATTTTTCAAGAAACAGGAATTACCCACGAAAAATACATAAAGATCGAGTTCCCCACGATAAATTATTCCCTATTTAATTCTTTTTATTACTCTTAAATTTACACAAACTTTCACAGTCTTAAATCAATTCACTATAATTTAAATAAATTTTCATAATTAAGATAAATGTTTGTTAAGTTCAACTAGATAGTTAATTATGTAAGAAAAATTCCATAGAAATAAAAGTGTTTAAAACTTTATGTATATAAATACATTAAATAAAATAATATAATATATAAACAACGCAGGAAACGGAAAATCAAATATGGAGAATACATTCTCTGTCACCATCCCCATTTTGCTCGTGAAGAATTTTTCATTTCACTCACTCCCCATTCATCATCTAATCCGAGATTCACCACCTCATTAGGGACAGGTCCCACATGGCCCCGATCCCATAAAAAAAGTGAACATCTCTAGCTAGATCAATCCATGATGATTTACATGGAGATAAACACAATAGGAAACATTAGATAAGCAGAGCAGAAGACTGTACATAAAAATTTTATGCATTTTATCTACATCAATGAACAACGTATATACAATTGTACAACATTAAGGTTCTTTAGTTGATGTACTTATTTCCAGGAAGTGACAAAAGTTTGACTGTGAATCATTCTAAAGATGTACATAGTAAAGGAATGCAAATGCCCAAATATGAGTATCTACATTTACATACGGACAGTACATACCGCTGCAGTATCGAAATCCATTGGGTGGTGAAAAGGCGACCGGGTAATGATAGATCTCCACGTCTTCTTTTCGGGGTTGTAGATTTGCATGTACAACCACCCTCCTTTCTTAGGGTGTCGTAGCCTTCGAGTTTCTGCAGACTCTGTCTTAAAAAATGATATAACGTATAATTCTCTATTCAATGCAACAAAGCCATATGATGATGAGTTGGAAGGAGATTTTCTTGGTACCCTTGATTCTTCAACCCATCTGTTTGATGTCATTTTATATCTAAAACATTGTAGATGCCAGATGGAGATCAGGAAAGAACAAATCATAAGAACAAAAGTTCATTAGTTTTAGACCCATGTAAGATGTATGCATCAGTCTCTAACTTAAATATTCCAGTTTAATTCATATACGAGATTTTCGATTTTTGTACTCACATGCCATAACAACAGATTGTGGTTAAAATGAGAAACTGAGTAGGGGAAATACTTTTCTCATAAACCAGAAAAGATTTACAACATGTTGAATTATGTTAGAGATGAAATGACTTGACAGATACTCGAACTCAAAATCTTCTGCTCTAATATCATGTTAGAATTAAGTACTTAAACGACCAATTAACCCAAAAGCTTAAGCTAATGAGTTGGGTAAATTTAATTATATCAACTAAACAAAACATTTTTAACAAAGTTGTAAATTCAGTTTCAGAACTGTTCGAATATAGGCCAACTTCCATATTTTCAAGATGCATGAGTATGAGTGATTTTTTTTTTTTTCTAACAGCCCATAACAACATTTGGACGCAGACTTGATCGGCTAACAAAGAACGACGTAGAAGAGAAAACCTTATAACAGGCCAGGAACCAGCTTCTTGGTTAAGCAAATTCCCAGACAATTAGTTGTTCTACTTAACCTCAGATCAAATTAAGGATATGCTTAGAATGACTTTCTAAAAAAGTAGTTTTCAAGCATGCCCAACTCTGCAACTATTTGAATTCTTCTTCCATTTGGCTTTATTCTTCTTTTTGCCAGACACAACAGGTGGCAAATATAGATCTGATTAATTCAAATAGTTGAGCCCACTCTCCATTGGTTACCAACACCCATACCATTAGAACATATTACTCTACTTTCTTAAGGACTCAAAGTCGAAGCCAAACTTTCATTTCCAAATCCAGTGATTGGACCATGCAAGCTAAATCATTCTAACCAAATAATTTAAAGCTCCACATTTATTGTTATGGGCTCATATACTTCTAGTTTGCTATTATTTTTTCCCCCATTAACAAATAAAGCCATAGGTTTCCACCTTACAGAATGGATGTGTGCAAATAGACACTTTTTTCTTTGTACTTTCAAAATGGGGAAAACGGAACCAAATAACAGAGTAATAAAAGGCATTTACTTAGTTCAGCATATGGAAAATAATCAATCAAACCCTTTAACTACTCGTTGAAAGAAGCGGTTGAAGATGCCATATTGAAAAAATGAAAGATACCTCCTAGAATTAATAAGATAAATGCATTACTCTATACTTATTGTCAAATGATTTTGAGATAAAAATCTAGTGTTATCTAAAATTATATCATAGTCTATGAAACTCAAACATGCATTCGATCCAATAAAAAGAAAATTGAGATCTCATTCATGAATGATGAGTGTGAGTATTCCATTCGTAAGGTGAGGATAACTCCTCTAGGAGTGTTTGGATTTTGGGGCTGATGAGAGGAGAGGAAAGGAGAAGAAGTGGAAGAAATTGAGTGATTTGGGATATAAAGTATTTGTTTGGAGATAGGTGTTTTAGAAATGAGAGTTAGGAAACTTTTTCTGAAATTTGTGTTTAAAAAGAAAATGTTTATTTTAGATGAAATT
Source organism: Cyclanthera cordifolia (assembly GCA_037832605.1). Classification (NCBI taxonomy): domain Eukaryota; kingdom Viridiplantae; phylum Streptophyta; class Magnoliopsida; order Cucurbitales; family Cucurbitaceae; genus Cyclanthera; species Cyclanthera cordifolia. Next base: position 7,156,018 of record JBBMEG010000018.1, read on the forward strand.
TGATATAAAGTTTGATGAGATGTTGGAGACAAGTTGAAGAGAGGTTGACAAGGAGTTGGAGAGAGGTTGTAATGTACTAAAAACAAAATAGAAGTTTAATTCCTCCTCTTCCACTCCTCTTCTTCCCTCTAAATCCAAACACCCCTAATATTTACTATATAAATGAACTAGTCCACTCATTATCTGTTAATTTTGAGCTACAACCTCATGCTATTTAATAAAAGCAGCCCAAAATAACAGATGATCATACTACAAAGTCCATTAAAAGCTCCCTTCTAAAGTTAAAGATCAGAAAGCTATTTGCTGTAGTAAACCATGAAGAGAACTGAATTCTTTCTCAACTTAACAACCATTAAAAACTATTAAGAGAATTTTGAATAAGACATAGGCAAGTAAAAGAAGAAAAGTAACCTGAAGATTTCATCTCCATCAAGCATGAAAATGGTAGGTTGTCCATGGTTATGATCCTCAACCACCACAATTTTACCTAGCCTTCTTCTTTCACCTTCTTCCCACATATCCCCAATTTGCCTCCACCTCCCACCGCCATTGCCGTTCCTCGATTCCATCACCACACCATCTCTGTAATACTCATCCACAGGAAACACTCCTGAAATCGTCCTCGATTCGCCATAGCCACCCATCACCCAAAACTCTCTGTCTTCTCCCTTCCCCACAAAAAACCCAACACACCCAGCTCGAAACCTCGGCAACCCATCAAGCGCAACCCACTCATCTCTCTCAACATCATACCTGAGTTAAATCAACGTTACAACAACAACAAATTAATAAGAATTTAGAGTAACCCATCATCTTAATCTTTCGATTTTCAGAAGTAATTTCACCGTGTACCTTTCCACCGAGCTCATCCGACTCCCGGCCGCGGCAAACATAGTGTGTCTAGACCCACCTCCGGCGACCATAATCTGACCGGAATCATGAACCGCCGCACAAGCAAAGCTCCCACGCGGCGACAACATCGGGGAGATGGGTTCCCAAATGAAGGAATGAAAGTCAAATCGAAAAGCAGAAGAAGATGAAGATGGACGGTCGATTGGATAAGAACGGGTGTCGAAGAGAGAGCCGCCGATGACATACAAGTGAGGGCCAACGGAAATTGGGGCGAAATTGCAAAGGGCGTAAACATGGGGATTACAGGGCATGGGCGGAAGTGAGCACCAACAAAGATTTAATGGGTCGAACAGAAAAGGGGAAGCGATTAAGGGATCTTGCGGGAAAAAGCAAAGAAGGTGAGAAAGAAAATTAGGGTTAGTGAATCGAATAGAAATTGGGATTTTAGAAGAGAAGAAGAAACGCCATGATTTGGAGGTTGATTTGAGACGAGCATGGTGGGAGTAAGGAACACAGGAAAGAACTAAAGCAGATACATCATTAGGAAGAGCTGGAATTAGAGTGGAAATTTCTTCATCAATGGAGGAACATAAAGAAGAATCGAATTGATGATGAACAGATTTCATTTCTCCAATTCTCCCCTTCCCAGTCTCTTCTTCTCCAAATTTCGCGACCTGAATCAATCAATAACAAAGCGAAAAAAGCACTTTTCTATGGAATTTGACACAGATTGTTGACACGTTTGTTCGAATCAAAGATCAATAATTATCTGTTTAGTGAAATGTGATCGTTTTATTTCAGCTCAAGATTCTCTGTTATTTGGTGCATTTACCGGCCACGTGTTCGATCAAGTTGGAAATTTTCTTGAACAATTTAAAGATCGGGAACAAAATTTTATTTCGTAATCAGATTGGTTACTTTCAATGTATCAATTTTCTTTGGAGACTTCAACTTCTGAAAATCTAACCAATTCTTTTTTATTCTTTTGAAAACAATTCAAACAAATTAACTTTTGACTTCAAGATCATGGGACTGTCGCAACATATTTTAAACTAATATTTTTTTTGTCTTTTGTTTGTTAAAATTGTTCAAGTTATCCTTTTTTTTTTTTCGAAATAAAGTCGTAATGGACAAATGATTTTTAATAAGATTTTTGTTTCAAATAAAAAAAAAATAAATAAATTATGAAATGAAGCTTTATAAACCAAATAGTTTTCTATTTGGAAAAGATTTCTTCCTCCTATTTATTTAGCTAGTATTTCAAGAAACAATTTTTTTTTTTTTTTTTGCAAAATTATTTTTATTAACGCTTGATTCTAATGTCATTGAGCTACTGCTCTTTTGACATAAATAATCAATTTTAATCACTCATTTTTAATCACTCATTAAACTCCCTATTAAATAATTCCATCAAATTTTAAATTAAATATATCATTCAACTCCTATTAATATCAATTTCCAAACAAATAATTAATTATTCAACCACTATAAAATCATCATGAATGAGATGCTTAAAGTTATATATGGATTCAATCTATTGGTTGCCACCTACCTAGGAATTAATTTCTTACAAGTTTTCGTGACATCCAAATGTTGTAGTAATTTACTAAGAAACTATGTGAACATAAATCTAGAATTTATATAGAAAGATGATAAATTTTTAAGGAAAATTTAACAAATTTTTTTTGATAAGAGCCATTTTTAATTTATTATAAATTATTAGTTAGTTTTTAGAAATAAATATAAGATATTTTTTAACCCAAAATTTAAATAGGAAACAAGTATAGTGCAAATAAGATATTTTTTTCTATAGAAAAAAAAAAAATTTTGATTTTATATATTTTAAAACAAAATTTCAACAACAACAAAAAAGAAAGAAAAAAAGGAATCCAACACCAAACCCTAGAAAACACAAAAAGAATCATTCATTAATTAATTGCCATATAACTTAAAACACATTATCAAAATCTAACCTTTCTTTGCCACACAAATGTGGCTAAATTGTTGCTAAATAAATGTAAATGTGAAGACTGGTAAATCATCTATCTTAAGTTCTTTATGGTACGTTTGAACGACCTTCATTAAATGACAAATATCATTTTTGATATTTGAGTCATTCTGAATCATTCCTTTAATAATTAGATTTTTTAAAATTTATATTTTTATTTTCATCTTAATTATTTTTAATTCTTTTCATAATTATTTTCACTCGTAGCAGTCTTGTTATTTTATTTTCTTCATAAACATTTAGTTTATCGAATGACAATCATTTCATTAATCATTATCTTTCCTATCTTCTCCCTAATTCTATTTTCTTTTCTCCCAAACACCCTTAATATTTCGGGAGATGTGTAGTAACATTTAAAAAGGAATATAATGTCCTTCCCCTCTTGAATTGGCAAAAAGGAACTTCACTGCCATGCTTAAGTTTTCTAATTGTGTTGGCTAACTAATATCATCCAAACACTGCCTCCACACACTTCTCCTTCTTAGTACACCTGATATCTTTGATACCAACCCTTTTTCTTCTTTACATTTTCTTTTTCATGTTCTTACACACATCTCATTATTCCTACACAACATAAGTACTTCAGAGATGTCAAATATATTTGCATAAATTTCTACGTTCATGACTATCAATTAAGTTCAGGCACTGGTTCAAGACGGTTAAGAAGCGCTTAAAATAAATACCTTTGAAATATCTTAATTTTGTGATATCAAAATCCAGTATTAGAGCTCATTTAAAATTGATGCAAGTTCAGTTGAGTAATGCCCCTACTTGAATTGAGGATTTCAATTGACCGATGATCATGAATTTGAACTCATAACTTCTTTCGAAACTTTTTTTTTTGGACCATTAAAGGCAACCCCATGATGGTAATTTATTTTCTCCTTGACCCTTTTTCTCTGTCTATATATAGCAGACAATTCAATTTTCATCTCTTCATATCTAAAAAAGCTTCCCCACTTTTTGAAAACCCTCACCAATAATTCACACATAATTCTTGTCTTTGAGGGATTGAAGTGTTGGCCATGGATGGAAAGGTTGAGAAAAATCAACAAGAAGAAGAAGAACAAGCATGGGGTTTTGTAAAAGAGGAAACTTTTTCAAGTGATGGTCATGAATTTGAATGGCCAGGAAGGAATTATTGTTGTAATTTTTGTGGAAGGGAGTTCAAATCTGCTCAAGCTCTTGGTGGGCATATGAATGTTCATAGAAGAGATAGGGCAAGATTGAGACTTTTGCCTTCTTGGATGCAGCTTCATGATTCATACCATAACCATAACCCTAACCCTAATTTATCTTTGTCATCTTTCAGTTTTGATCATCATCATCAGAAGAAAGCAGCTGCTTCATCAAAACATATTCAACATGATGATCATGAAGTTCTTCATGTGTTGAAGAAGAATAAGAAGACAAGTAATTTGGGGAATTTTGAAGGTCCTTCTAATCAGAATGATCTTGATTTGGAGTTGCATCTTTAATTTCTATATATATAAACCCTTTTTAAGAAGTGATTTGTAATGGGGTTGTTTTTATTATTATTATTATTATTATTATTATTAATTTTGTATGGGAACTTGTTGGCATTTGGCATTATATATAATTCAGCAGTCACCTGTGTTTTATTTTGACTCTAAAATGGAAAAAAATAAAAAATAAAAATGCATTTTTCGCATGTCTCTACTTGTTTTTCATAAAACAAACTAAAGGGGTTTTTGATGCTTTTGATCATAGTCTTCGCAGTTGTTGCCATGTGACTTCTTCTTCTTCTTTTTTTGATGCTTTTGAAAGGGCATTTTTCTTCACTCTTTCCTGCTTCCATTTTTCTTTTAATGTGCTGATTCATATGTATCAGTATCTTCCTGTTTTTTTCTTTCAGAAAATGTTATGTGAGAAACCTGCAATTATACGAATTAGAGATAAAAAGATTTAGTTTAGAAAGATGTATTAATATATAATACTCATGCATGCAAGTTCAGTATCAACATTATTTGACCCATAATAAAACTATCAAAAAAATCAATAATAAAACTAAAGAAGAAGTAAACAAAATAAAAGGTTGTTGCACAAAGTGATCTATAAATCTTGGCTGTTTGAACCCCAGGTCGCGTTCCCATGTAGAGGTGTTCTGTAAACCGTCATCTTTAAGTACCTCAAGCCTTCACAGAACCTTACGGTTCCTTCCAACCAATCATTACAAAATCAAATGCAAGGATTTGGACATCTACATTTTCAATTCAGGGTAACGAAACTTGAACCAAGCTTAAGGTAAAAAAGTAAAAGAAATCAAATTTTTAATATTAATTAGAGATTGGATTATTACCAATATTAATTTCATTCATGGCTCCCTTCACATGTTGGTCTGGTTCTATATCAGCGTTTGAACAATCTCAAAACCATAAGATGACATAGCCTCAAAGAAATTATTCAGAAATTAAGAAAAAGTTGGAATTTACTACATAAAACTAAAAATTACCTTTTCAAGTTCATCTTCTACGGCTTTTGCAATATCATTTTTCTGCTCAAAAGCATTATTCAAGTTCAGATTTGAAACAATTTCTTTGATTACTACAAATATGCAACAAGTTTCTTAAGTTTAAAGAAGTTTGGCTACGCATATATGACACAAAAGAAGAAAGTAAAAAAAACATGAACACATTTTACTAATACGATTAAAAAGAAGGAAAAAATTAACAAGTGCAATATATCATAAAAAACATAAACTTAGATATGAGACTTTGCGTTGCTAAGGATTTGTGGATATTTGAGATGGGAGGAGAAAGAAAATGAAGATTTGAGATGAAAAGAAGAAAGAAGAAGAGAAATTGTGAGTGTTTGAAGATTTGAGATGAAGTAGATTAGGTCTGGGGGTTTGGGAAATGAGGTCTCAGGGGAGGGAAAAATGAGAGAGTGTAAATGAAAAAGAAGATGGTCGGGTCTCGGTTTTGGGAGGGAAACGAAAAAAAATAAACGGATTTAGTGACAGGCTAATTGGTATCGAGCAGCCGTCATCAACAAGAATAGGTAACGTGTAAAAACTGTCTCCAAATACATTTGGTGTCACGTGTTGCATGTCCGTCGCCTTTTTTTAGGACGGGCAAAGCCCGTTACCATATGTCGTCCGTCATCTCATATAGGTGTTTTAAAAAATCTTTTGGATAACCCGTCATCTTATATCGCCTATTCCCTCTTTTGTGTGATATTATCCACTTTCAATATAAGTTTTCATGGTTTTATTTTTGGCCATCATTTAAAAAATCTCATATTAATGAAGGTGTACATGTTCTCTTCTTATATACCTATGATCTTCCTCTTAACTTAATAAAGTGGAAATTTGTTTGCATAAATTAGCAACAATTTCCCCTTTTACAAAGTACACAGTCTCGAGTCCTTCGAAATTTACCTAGTACATTTGTCTACATTAGAGAAACCTCTCCTCGAATGAAGTACACCTAAATCATATAAAGATTGTCCTCCTTGTGCTAGACAAGGTATCTTCACCAATATTGCTAAGTTAAGAACTTAACTGTGACCACCAACATCTACCTTGATATGATATCTATATTTTATTTACATCATTATTGTTATAATTATTTATACAATTTTAAGTTAAATAACATAATTTTCTTTTATTATAGATTAATATTGTTTGAAGCAAGACTAAAATTTATATTTTAATACGTTTAAGTGATTCATATAATTTATTTAAATCAAAGAATAGTCACAACATCTTTAATTAATTAATACTATAATAAAATTTATTATGATTACATTTAGGATTATAAACATGATTAATTGTGATAAATTTTGTAATACGACAAATTTCATCTCACATGTACTTTTATTTTTATTTTCTCATTTGTAATTCATTTATATTGTTTTTGCAACCATCCATATTTTGTGTACATTTATTCATTTATATTATTTATATATAGTTTTATGTAATTAGTGTTAAGATGTCGATCAATCGAAGAGAAAGGGAAAATCATTTATGATTGAAGCACATAGATAATAGAGGGCATATTTTGAGATTAGATTAAGTTTTTTTTTTTATTATTATTATTATTCTCTCAGAAAATGCAACACAAAGCTATTTTGTTTTCATGAACAAAAGTCATACAATAAAGTACAA
>JBBMEG010000018.1:7169633-7188341 GCA_037832605.1 Cyclanthera cordifolia
CGATCCAATTCCCTCAAATAAAGTTTCATCGAGTCTCTCTGTGGGTTCATCTTCTGTGTTCGATACCTAAAGATTCAACTCAATCCTTCATTCGAACAAAGTTCCAACGAGGCTCTCTGTAGACTCACCTTATATGTCCAACACCCAAGGGTTATATGATCTCCTCTTCTTCCTCGCAACAAATTAGACCAAGCCCTCCCATCATATAGCCAATCCGTCTAGTAGATACTCAAATCACAACTCCTCTTTTTTTCAGAGTACACCATTTGGTTCGATAGAACGAATTTTTTCTAAAGACTATATATATGTGACTAACTCTTCTTTTCTTGAGAAATACACCTCTATTCAATTTGTCTACCTCAAATCCACATAAAACTTTTTTTTTTTTTTTTTTTATTGAGAATACATCGCCTGGTAAGCTACCATGCATTTTTGTATCCAAGCTCCGAGACATCCACCATCATGACTTTGTTTTTTGTTTTTCATGACCGCATCCCTGAATGCTCTTCTTGACAAAAACAGTGTATTATTTAATTTTTATTAATTATATTAAATTAATTCTACTTTTTAATGGAGAAAATTTGTGCAGAACTAATTTTCGATGAATATTATTATTATATATATATATTTATTATTATTTTATTATTATTATTATTATTTTTAATTTGTAAATGTGATAAAATAATCATAGAACTTACCCAACGTCATAATTCAATAATAGTCTGTCATATTCAATGAAAAAAATAAAATTGAAGAGATGCTAAAGATCACTAAGAAAAAACAAAAAACGTATATGTTTATTATAATTGTTTTGATAAAGTTAATAAATATTTGATTCATAAGAATTTAATGAGTTTATTTGAAATATGACATAGTAATTTTAATACATAGGAAGATTTCAAGCCACAGATTTTGAGGTAATTTCTTCCTTAAAATACCAATTTCCTCATTAATTTTTTGTTTTTATTTTATTTTAGTATCTAAATTTTCAAACTTTTAATTTTAATAAATTTAAACAAACAAAACATGTCTCAACATATTTCTAAAGTTTATAAAAAATGATGATAATTTTTTAAGAAAAAATAACAAAATTTTTTTTGAGTAAAGACCATATTTAATTGATTTAAAAATTTTAGGGATTAAAACTGAACATTTATAAGTTTATGATCAAAATGCGACAAATTTGGAAGTTTAGAGAATAAAATGAAACAAACCTGAAAGTTAATGGACTAAAAATAGATTTTTAAAAGTTGAAGGACCAAAATAAAACAAAGTTCAAAATTTATGGATCAAAATAATATTTTTATCTTATTTTTTTAATTCATATGTGAACTTGATTACCTTGAAATAATGAAACCAACGTGTTATTAACGTTAATCGTATTAACTTACTTTCGTTTGTAATTTAACTAAAGATACAAATCTATTAAACTAAATAGCTATTTTCAAATAAAATAAAATAAAATAAATAAATAGGTGATTGGTTTTATGGTGGATGGATGAACCGGTCGTTAGCAAGCACAAAGAGCCCACAAAGATCTTCCAATTATACCCTTATCAATATCCACCAAAAAGTGCCATTTTTTTATTTTATTTTTCTTTTGCCAGAATAAAATATATTTTTTATTTTGCTAATTTACGCACAATTAAATTTAACATTTTCTATTGGATGAGTTATTGGTAGGGACCATTGAAAATTCAGCTAAATTGATACTATATAAACTTAATAGTTTAAAGTATGATATTTAAACCGTAAGGGTTGGTGATGGGTTGGTTTCATTATTTGAAAATAATCTAGTTTAATATTATGATCACTGGAAAGATGTCGTGACTGCAGTGTTGAACTGAATTACCTTCAAACAATGAAACTAACGTGTCAATAATCCTTACGGTACGAGGTATATATATTGACAATAATTCAAGAATTTTCAAACTTCGTGCGTTTTCATATACTAAAAAAAAAGAAAAAATGTAGGTTATAAGAAATCTAGACTTTAATTCTTATAGTTTGAAAAAATCTACAATTTAGTCCCTATGATTTGAAAAATTAAAATTTAGTCTTCTTAAGGTTTGATAAAATCTAAGAAATAGCCCGTCGTTCGTAATTGTCGGTGAATAAAATACGTAGAAATTAGTTATTTTTGTGTTTAATGATAAGAATGTGAGATAAGTAATTAATCGGAAAAAAAGAACATAATTCATATATCACATTTACATACTTAATTCGCATTTGCGAATAACATGGACTATTTTTAAAATTTTATCAAACCATAGGGACTAAGTAAGTTATATTTCTTCAAATCATAGAGACTAAATTTTATGTTTCTTCAAATTATAGGGACTAAAATCTAAATTTTCAAATCAGAGGGACTAGACTCTATGATTTAGGACAGAAATTGGTAGAAATTATTAAGCTTGGCTTGTCTTTCGCGCAACAGCACAAGTCCAATTCATTTGGATTTATATACTTTCCTAACGTAAAATATTTTGATTTACTTCAGTTTTATTAATCTCAGTTTTCTTCTCTAAAATTAAAAAAAAAAAATCACTTATTTGTATTTGATAATAAACAATTATTTTTAACTATTTTTTCTATTTTTATTAAATTCTCTATCAAATTTTAATTAAAACATATCATTCAATCACTATTATTATCAATTTTTAAACAAGTAGTTTAATTACTTAATTACTGCTATAACATCAGTTCTCAAACAAGTAATTAATTATTCAAACAACCGTTAACATCAATTCTCAAATAAGTAGTTGATTACTTTGACTATTATTAATCTCTTCACTCCTCTCAATTTTACTCTTTTCTATAAAAAAAACGAAAAATAATCATTTCATAACTATATTTGAAATTTAAAAATAATCTAATTATCATCGTGACTAAAAGTGAGTTTTATTGAAATTTCAAAGTTTAATTTTAAAATTTATGAACTAAATTAAAATTAAACTGTAAACTTTAAAGAAAATTTATTTTTTTTCAAAAAATAAAATTGGTTTTTTAAAAAAATCTCAAATATATATTTTAAGGAAAAAAAAAAAAGAGAGAAGGGGTAATTGGTTGAAGAGAGGGTAAGTAAAGTAGTTAAATTAAATTAGGAGTTTAAAATTAAGAGAATTAAGGCTTGTAAAAGAACCCTTCAAAATTAAAATTTAATTCTATAAATTGAAAAGTTGATAATAGTTAATTAATCAATATTATAATGTGTTTGATGATTGGTTATTGGGGGATTGAGTTTAGACAATATCATTTTCCAAAACATGTTGTCTTATTGGAACACATGCATTATTCTTCCAACTAAATAATTGCATATTTTATTAATATAAAATCTTAGATCCTGTCTTTTAAGTATTATACACTATGCTTTTTATTTATTTATAAATATATATATATATATCATTATGTATTTTTGTTGTTTTTTGCTTTATACCATTCTATGTGAGGGGTTATATTATATATATATATATATATAACATGAACATAATTCAAAAGATTAATACATTGTGTAAATCTTTTAGGGTTGTTTGTTTGAAAAATTGTGGAGTGTTTTTTTTTAATGTTTAGAAATGAGACACACACACACACGCACGCACGCACGCACACACGGTAATTGTGTAATGAAATATCAAATATTGAAAATAAATAATATTTGGTCAATATCCTAAATATCTAATAATATCGAAATACTAAATCTAATATATATAGAGAATCTGTATATCTATTCTTAACACTTATATATATATATATATATGTATGTATGTGTGTGTATATGTGTGCGTATATATACACACACATGATCAACTTAAAAATAAAGACACTACATACCTTGCTTGTACGCTGATGCTACATCTTCGGTTGATCACACCATCCAACTAAACATATTGCAAATAAGATACTGAAGTCGTTGCACCTCACAAATTGTGCTGATTTTACGAATCGTCAAATTTTCATCGATCACACCACCGAATATAATATACCGCAATCGTGTATCATTAGACTATACATGTCACACGAATTTCACATTGTTTATAATAATCGACTTTATATAACAACTCATGTTGAGTAATAATATAAATGATGAGTCAAATACACTCTTATATTGATTTGGCAAAGTTAGTCCTAGGCCTAACTCTCACCACAAGGCATACATTCAAAAAATAATAATATAATAGTAACAAACATATATACTGACAAGGGTGGACACCTGTCAGTGCCTCATGTGCAAAAGGGTACCCAATAAAAATTCATCTATTTCTCCCTCCTTCAGTATAACGAAGGGTAAAAATGGAACAATGGTATTGAGAAGGACTAGGCACCCCATTTCAATTATTCCACACTAGCATTAACAAAGCATCTTAATTCAATGCAAGTCTTCATCAAGCAATTCAAATGCTTCAAAACTCTCAATTTAAACCAATTTTCAACAATCAATATTCGTTCTTGACGCTCGTCCTAAATAGGATCGAGAATCTCGAGAAAAAAAAAAACTCAATATAAAAAAAAAGTAGATACTTATTTTCTATTATTTTAGTTGAACAAAGAATATATGATCTAGTGCTGTTAATCACGTTACGATGAGACGTATAAATGCTTTTATTTATAAATATTTCCATTAAAATGACATTCAATATCATGCCGCAAGAATTGGATTTAATTATCAAAATTAGATTTCTACATAAAAAATGGTTATTATCGTTAAATTCTTGACTTATTAGAGGGAGAGAGAAAACTGAATCAGAAATTGGGCTATTTAATGTGTTGGCCCATTGAATTTTTGTTCATTGGGCCGAGAGTGATTGAGCTACATATGGGCTTGGGTCAACAGCTATAGTCAGCATATGAAATTGCTATAGATTTGTTTTCTTTTCCTAAAATAAATTATGGTAAATTATTATTTTGGACCCGAAACTTTAACCTTTATTCTATTTTGGTTATTAAAATTTTTAAAAGTTTAATTTAGTCTCTTAACAACAAGAATTATAGTTGCATTTTATATAATTTAACAAAATTTACGATGTTACTTGAACTTAGTCGACTAGTAGAAAGAGTGTGACCCCATTGCCGATTCCCATGAAGTCCTTGCCCTTTTGACCGATCTTTAAAGTTCGGTTTTTTCAAAGACTTAATACAGTTTTATTTTCAACCAATTTATTTGAAAGTATTTTCTTAAACCTAATATTTTATTTTTAGAATCTCTTTCTTAATTTAAAATCAATGGTATTTGATATTTTTCATTTATTTAATACCATAATTTTAACTAATTAGGTGTGATTCTCATGTATTATATTTTTAAAATAAAATTTTTCATACTACCATCGTCTACTCTATCTATGTTTGAGTTTATCAATTCCAGTTATATTAGAATAAAATTATCATCTAAAATTAACATCAATTAGGTAAGCAGCATATTGCTTTAAAATTGTATTTAATTTTTTAATCTATTTAATATCATTAAATTTTAATTAATTAATTGAAATTGTAACCAGAGTACATAATTTTTTTTTTTATTATTTTATTGAAAAGATAAAATAGAAGGCATTTCCAAAAAAGGAAATTACGTAAAAAAAACAGATAAAAGAAAAGAAAAAAAAATATTAAAAAAAAAAGTCAAAAGCAGAAAAATAATATGAAATTAATTAAGTAAATTTATTTTTAAATTAAAAACTCATATATGTTAAATAATTTTAAAAAACAACAAATCCTTCTACGGATTGTAGTGAACAGTGAACGGGGCTCGTGTTTCTAGCTCCATTGATGCAATAAGAAAGCATCTTTCACAGACGGACTGAGGGTTTCTTCCGGCGCTACTCCTCGACGAAATTTTGATCGGAGTTTTGTTTCAGCGCTTAAATTCTTCAGCATCTGGTAGATTTTCATAAGCTTCATCTAATTTTTGATTGTCTTCCCCATTAAGTTGCCCTTCAGATTTCGAATTAAAAACCTAGATGCTTGATCGATAAACCCTAGCGGCCGTATCTTTTATGCCGGAGCCGTGGCGTGTCGCAACTGTTAAAATTCTCTCAATAATATCAATTCAGCTCATTCTAGTTTTGAGTGTTCGGGGGTTTTGATTTTGTAAGTCTCTCTCTTTCGCTTTTGAACTGGTGATGTGTATTGCTTGGAATTTGCTCGATTATTGGCTGGTTTTTTTTTATTGGATTTTTGCATTATTGGCTGTGTAATGTTGGTGTTTCTTTTAATGGAATTATCTGGGTTTTGATCAAGGCTGTGTGCTTACAGCCAACCTTCTGTTGATGGGGTCTATTGATTGATTGTTGTTTTAGTTATAGTAATGTGCCTCGATCTGTTTTCTTTTTGGTGTAAAATCAATTATTTAATCTCTTGAAACCTTGCCATCTCGTGAGTTTCTTTTTGTAATTCACTCGTGGTTGTTTATTTGCTAGATTGAATCAACTGAAACTAGTGCATGGTGACTAGTTTTATTGTTCCACTTTCTTGGTTGGTGTAATAATTAGTTTTCATACACCAAATCAAGAATTTTTCTGTGTTTGTTTCTTTTGGTGAAATTCTAAATCGTATAATCTTAACCTTCAAAAATTGACCTAGGAAAACTGGTTCTTATTGCTATGGATGATGATGATTTTTTCTGTTGCAAAAAATGAAAAAGAAAAGATAATGATTGCCTCTGTTTGTTACAACTATCTATGAAATTCCGTTCTGTATCCAAGTTGCCATACTCGCAAAGTTTTATAGGTTGGTTGGTTTTCTCCTATTATACAGTTTTCTAGTTATGGTTGAAGTGCGGATATTCTTTCCTTAGTTTGTATTTTTATCTAGGATTTGGATGGATTGTGTTTCATTTACTGATTTTCAAAAGAGCTTAGCCAGCACTGTTCAATTTTGGTTTTTTTCTTTTTTTCCATTCTAAACAATGCTCGATTTCTTCTGATTCTTGGTGCAGATTTGCTGTTAGGATAAGATGGCTCGAAATGAGGAGAAAGCTCAGTCAATGCTAAATCGATTTGTTGCCTTTAAAGCTGAGGAGAAAAAGAAACCCAAGGAACGAAGGCCCTTCCTTGCCTCCGAGTGTCGTGACCTTGCAGAAGCCGACAAATGGCGCCAACAAATCATGCGGGAGATTGGTCGTAAGGTTGCAGAGATTCAAAATGAAGGGCTCGGCGAGCATCGTTTGCGTGATCTCAATGATGAGATCAACAAGCTTATTAGAGAAAAGTTACATTGGGAGCGTCGTATAATCGAGCTAGGAGGCCCGAATTATACAAAGCACTCAGCCAAAATGACGGATTTGGAAGGGAATATCGTAGATGTACCAAACCCCAGTGGTCGAGGTCCTGGATATCGGTACTTCGGCGCTGCTAAGAAGTTACCAGGCGTGAAGGAGTTGTTTGAGAAGCCTCCTGAGCTGAGAAAGCGTAGGACTCGTTACGATATATACAAGAGGATAGATGCAGGCTACTACGGGTACCGAGACGAGGAAGACGGGGTTTTGGAAAGAGTGGAAGGTGGAAGTGAAGAGCATATGAGGGGTGATGCAGTGAAAGAGTGGGAGAGAATGGAAGAGATAAGGATGGAAGCAAAGAGGGGAGTGAAGAGTGGTGAGGTAGGCAGTGTTGTGAATAGTGCAGCAAAGGATGTACTGTTTGAAGAGGAGGAAGAGGTTGTGGAAGAAGAGAGGAAAAGAGAGAGGGAAATGAAGGAGAATTTGGAGAAGGAGAGGGAGTTTGTGGTGCATGTGCCGTTACCTGATGAAAAGGAGATTGAGAAGATGGTATTGGAGAAGAAGAAGATGGAACTTTTGAGTAAGTATGCAAGTGACATGCTCTTGGAGGAGCAGAGTGAAGCCAAGTCCATGCTCAATATACAGAGGTAAGATTCGACATCATGATTGTAGCTAGTGTTGGAATTTTTTTTTTCTTTTCTGATGTCGCTAAGCTAATGCTTCATTCGCTCGTTTGAAATTGTATTAGATATGGTTAATCTGTAATAGGCTTCCAGCTAAAGAGTAATAGCTAGAGTTATGAAATTGAGGAGATTGTTTAAATCAAGATACAACAATTATATAGTTATGTTGTCAATTGTAAGTTGATGATGAAGTTTGGTTTCCTTAAGTAAGGATTAGGAGGATGTGTGTGTGTTTGGGGAAGGAGAAAGAGAATGATTATGTGAAGAATGAGAATTAGGGGAGAATAAGAAAGGGAATGTTTGTGGGGAGAATGATTGTTTGTGTTTGGGTGAAAGGAAAGATCATGGGGGAGAATGATTAATTGTGTTTGGGGTGAAGAAAATGATAATGGAAACAAATAAAATAATGTGTGATGTGAGTAAAAAATAGTTATTGGGAAAATAAGAAGTTGTTACGGGAAGAATAGATAGTAGATAGAGAGAGAATAAATTGATTTTGAAAAAACGTAATCATGGAGGAAATGATTCTCCGTGACCTAAAGACCGAGAATTATTCACATTCTCCCCCTCCATTCTTGAACATGGGAATACACTTATGGTGTCTACTCCATGTTATAGTTGGCTTTAAATTCAAAGTTAAACACATCTCATTGTAAGAAGTTAATAGTTAACCTATGTTTGGCTTTCAAAAAAAATTCTTAATTTATCAGGGATGTTTGGAGAATTTGTTAATATGGGTCACTTTTGACTTTTTAAGTGAAGATACTAACTCTTTTGGAAGTATCAATTTGATGGTAATTTTAATCAAAGTTAGAGTTAAAAGAGAGTTCAATTGGCATTTTATTGTAACTAGATAATATTAACGTGTTAATATTTTATTTTAATTTTAATTTTATAAGTTTTAATCCTATTTTTATTTAAATATGATTAATATGCATCTAAAAAAAAAAAAAAAAGTCTATCATGAATATTTTTTAAAACATTTGTTTTTATTTTAAAATTTTGGATATAACTTTCTTTTATATTAGCTTGAATAAGAATTCTCAACATTCAAATTCTACACATATATATACACACACATTTAAATTCTATAATTTTAAGTAAATAATAATAAATAACAAAACTTTCTTAGTATTGTGTAACATTCAACATATTAATAAAACACAAATTAATTATCAAAAATATTTGTAAACGATGATACAATGAGAACTTGAACCACTAATCGAGTGGATGTTAATGCAACACTAGTAAGTATGATCGCTTTAACAAATAGTGATAAGTTAAATGCATATTAAATACATTTTATACTTATAAGGTGAATTAGTGGAAGAGATCAATTAATAGCTATTTGGAAATAAACAAAATTTGTGGATTTTCTTTTTTAAATAATAAACCAACAAAGCTAAGAATGTGAACGAGTGACTATTTGTAAAGAAACACGATTGTGAGTTTTTTTTTTTAAATAATAAATTAATAAAATAATTATGGCACGATGACATACTTTGTAATTATAGAATTTATATGTGGACATAATAATCCAAAAATGATTTTCAAAATAAGTCATTGGTAGTATGATATAACGTGATATAGATTACGAAATTTGTGATTCGAGCTTCCCACATTTTAATTATACTAAAAAAAAGTAAAAACTGTCAAAATGAGCATAGCTCAAGCTAGCACGATGCATTAGCATCTACTCGATCAATCACTCTAACCTAATCTGAAATATTTGTTTAGATTTTATAAAATCCTACGAATTAATTTCCCTTTCTTCAAATCATATAACTTAATTTATCGATCAATTTCAACTATAATAATTAAATTATAGTTTTTTAAATGATAGACACCAAAATATTTTTTTTTATTTAAATTATAAATACTAAACTTGTATTTTACATTTTTTGACTTAAAACAATTATTTCAAAAATCTTTTGATCCATGATTTTAACCTTTGTTCTATTTTGATATTGAAGTTCAAATATAGCCTTTTTGATATTAAAATTTGTTCAATTGTTGTCTTAAAATTTTTATGTTTTTTCCATTTGATATTTGAATTTTAAATATTAATTTTAATCCATAAACTAAAAAAAAAAAAAAAAAAAACAAATTATTGATTTTCGTATTTTGTTAATTTTCTTTAAAAATGCCATATTTCTAAAATTTCACATGTTTTATTTACTTGCATTGAATTTTTTAACATAAAAAAAACAATCAATAAATATTAACTTCAAATTAACATCGATCAAATTTTAAATATTTTTTGAAATCTAGGAAATAAAATTAAATATTGGAACAATATGTATCATAACGGTATAAACTAACGTTAAAATTCGACTTTTGAATAGTAAAATGAAACAAAAACTTCAAAACCTAAATGCTAAATATATTATTAAAATTGTTAACAAAAATATTAGGTCAGTCACATTAGTGTTGATCCGATAACCTTTTCAAATATTAAAAAAGAAACAAAATTTCAAAATCGAAATATCATATATACTATTAAAATTGTCAACAAAAACATTATCTCAGTAACATTAGTGTTGATCGATTACCTTTTTAAATACCAAAACGAAACAAAACTTCACAATATAAATAGTATATATATTATTAAAATTGTCCATAACATATATACTATTAAAATTATCAACCAGAATAATAGTTCAATAACATTAGTATTGATTCGATAACTTAAATTTCACATGTTCTAATCTTCCTCTTCCA
Source organism: Cyclanthera cordifolia (assembly GCA_037832605.1). Taxonomy (NCBI): domain Eukaryota; kingdom Viridiplantae; phylum Streptophyta; class Magnoliopsida; order Cucurbitales; family Cucurbitaceae; genus Cyclanthera; species Cyclanthera cordifolia. Next base: position 7,180,245 of record JBBMEG010000018.1, read on the forward strand.
TTGTTCTAACCTAATTATTGATTCATTCGATTTGATATTTAATAAAATCAAAATAATTTCATTCAGTTTCGATTATAGAGTTAATAATCAACAAAAAACCAAATTTAATGTATAATTACTTTGAAAAAAATATAAATTGATGTATTCGATGAAATAACAAATTTAAATGTGTAACATTAAGTTAAAACATTGTTATTACTGTAATATTTATATTCTTTTTTTGTTAATAAATAGAAAATTTACCATCAAATTCAAAATGAGAAAAAAAAACCAAATTTTTATTGAAAAAAAAAATTGAACCAATGTCAACCAAATCAAAACAGAACAAATAATTTTGTCCTTCTTTAGACATGCTCATTAATTGAAACATCAAACACGTTGACTTTGGATGTCGATTTGACACAAAACCGATGAAAATCAAACTGAAATATAATTTATTTATTTTTTTGTTTGTTTATTTTAAAGTTACTCCCATATTTTTCTTTTATATTAAGACACAAATACAAACATTCAAATCAAGTATAGGATAATCAATTAATTGTACACAGATACAAAAAAAAAAAAAAAAAAAAAAAAAAGTTCACTGTATATGAACAGCAAATAAAAAAATACAAAAAAAAAAAAAAAAAATTTATTTGTTTATTAATGATTTTGGTTAGAATTTATGTTGTCAGTATTTATTGTAAATTAAAGAATATTTGAAGTGGATAATTCAAATTCTTAATCCTAACATTTGTCAGAGCTAAAATGTAGTTGGGTGGCGTTAAGATAATCTGTACATAAGATTTTCTTTTTTTCAGATTTTTTAAATAAACGTCAAAAGTCAACATAAAAATATAGAAAAATGTACATTCAAATATTTAGAAAAAACAGAAAAATGTATATTATAAAAAGATTTTTATATCCTAAGTTAAGAATAAGGAATTTAATCATTAAAAACTATATAAAAAAAACTTTGTGGTTATGCATAAGCAAGCTCCGTCGCCGTCGTCGTCGTCGAAAAGTTGTACTATCACCGCAACAAAAAAGCTCCATTATTGACCTCAATCTTCACCATTATCACGCGTCAAATTCAACCTTCACAATTGTTGCCCTCGAACTTGACCTTCACCATTGCCGGCCAACTTGACCTTCGTCGCAGCTGTTCAGGTAGACGTTCATCGCCACTGACGAAGGATTGTAACTCAAACAAGAAGGAGGCATCTTGAAAGTTCAAAATTGCAAAAAAAAATTGTCGGTCAATTATATTTAAAAAGAAAAGAAACTCTAAACTGAATATGATTTTAATTACAAAAATGTCATTAAATGGTGTATTATTTATGTGTTATGTTAAGACACTTAATATACAAATTCAATTATATTAATATTAATATAACTTTATAAAATAATATTTTATAACCTTCCACGAATTCAATCATCCTGGACACCACACGTAGACGTGACATTTGACTAGACTTTCAATTAAAAAATAAATAAATAAATAAACAGAAAGAGAAGAAAAAAAGAGAAAAGGAAATGCATAAAAGCACTTTGAGTAAAGAAAGAAAAAAAAAAACTAATATAGAGATAAAATATATTATAGAACAAGATACACAACGCAATCTTCGCCGGCTCCGGAGCTCAGATCACGAAGTACCAGAACGGCGATTCACGGATACTCTTCTTAACTGCTCTTTCTTGCTCTGATCGAGGTTTCCATCTCTCAAAGCTGGTCGAATTACTCTTTTATTCTGGTATAGACGGATTCTTTTACTGTTATCAAACTCTCGCTAGTTTTGATTGTTGCGGTTTCTATTTTAGTTCGTAGTGTTCTTGTTCTCTTGGTGAATGGCTAGGTTTTGTATGCGACGATGCTGATTTTGATGAATTGAGTTAATTGACTTGTTGTTTCTTGGCGTTATTTTTTAAAATTCATTTGTTCGTTTATTGGCTGCTACTCGTTTGATTTGGAAACTAGCGGTTGGACTGAAATGAGTTGATGCGTAGCGGTGGTAGTGTGTGCTGCGATTCTTCGAGTTGGAAGAAATGAAATGATTCTGATGCTTTTTGTTGTTTGTGGCGTTAGTATTGAAGTGGTTTGATATATCCAAAACGAGGATTCAGTGCATTTTGATGCATTTTAAGTTTTTGGTGCGTTTTTTGGGAATTTTATTTGATTTTGACGTTTTTCCACGGTATGAGAAGTTCTTAAAATTTGGTTTTAACTATCCAGTTAAGTTTTAGTTTTATGTGATTTTATTTATTTGATAGAGTTCTTTTCTTCATTAAAAGAAGACTGAATCCTCACTTTGGTCAGTTTAGGGCATCAATTAGTGGGAAAAGATGAGCTGCTTTGGCTGCTGTGCAGAAGATGAAATTCAGAATGCAGCTGACAGTGGAGGCATGTATGCAGCAAAAACTCCGACAGGTATTCTATTAGCTCCATCAGTAAGGTTATAAACATACATAATAATAATTAGAAGGAATGATTTTTTATGTCATATATGTAGATAGAATAAAGGTGTTCTTCGACTTATTTCCTGTGATCGAGTTTACCTTCCCTTCCCCTTCATTTACTGCAACGACGCTTTTGCTCTTGAAATAATAATTTATTCATTTGTAATTTTTATATTGAACATTGTTTCCAGGAAACAATGGAGGTTATCATAAACCCGAATCTGCACCAGCAGTCACCCGAGTTGTCAAAATGCAACCAATATTAATACCTACCATACCTATCGATGAGCTATCGGAAGTGACTGACAACTTTGGAAATGATGCTTTTATTGGAGATGGTTCATATGGGAAAGTCTACCATGGTATGCTTAAAAGTGGGCAGCCTGCTGCGATCAAGAAGTTGGATGCCAGCAAACAGCCTGATGATGAGTTCTTAGCACAGGTTTATATACAAGAGACTACCCTTCCCCTCCCCCCCTAAAAAAACCATGTGTCATCATTTATATTTATCGAATCTAAAAGATGATAAATGTATAGATCTCCATGATCTCAAGGCTGAAGCATGAAAATTTTGTTCAATTGCTTGGTTATTGCATCGATGGGAATTCCCGCGTACTAGCATATGAGTATGCTTCTAATGGATCACTTCATGATATTCTTCATGGTACGTATAAACATGATCCCCAACTTTACTGGTCAAAAGCTTTACAAAAGTTGAAATGTTCTCTAAGTTCACATTTCTTTTACTGTACATATGACTACCAGGATATCTTTCACTGTTTTCAAGTATTAATGTTATGTGATGTCATGCATTTCTTACACAGGAAGAAAAGGAGTGAAAGGAGCACAGCCTGGTCCCGTTCTATCATGGGCACAACGTGTGAAAATTGCTGTAGGGGCTGCTAGAGGACTTGAGTATTTGCATGAAAAGACCGAGTCCCAAGTTATCCACCGCAATATTAAGTCCAGCAATGTACTCATCTTTGATGATGATGTTGCTAAAATTGCTGACTTTGATTTGTCCAATCAAGCTCCTGATATGGCAGCACGCCTTCATTCTACCCGTGTTCTTGGAACTTTTGGATATCATGCTCCTGAGTAAGATGTCTTTCTCTCATCAATTTAGAAACTAAAATTCAAATGGCGTTTACTACTGTAACTTCTATTTTGAACTCTATATTTTTTACTTTTAAAATCTAATTGTGCCTACATAATTTATTCACATTTCCATCTCCTATCATTTTATTGTGAGTTGCGACTTGATCGAGTTCTGTGAACCAAGGAACTTGGAACCACCTAAAGTTAACTGTGGAGCTACTGATCTATTGTGCCAACGTCTAATATTTCATCTTTAGCATTTTTGCTGGCACATCTGGAAGAGAATATGCGAACTCAAATTGATGTTAGGGTCCATTGGGACTATTTTCTAATTTAAACTCTTTTGGAAAGAATATTTTCATTAAAATATTATCACGTCTTACATTTGCCATAATTATTTTAAATAGCAAATTTCTTAGGTTGCACTATATTTTTGAAAAATATGAATTTGTTTTAGTTTATTTTTGATACTTTGAGAACTTTCAATTAATCATTTCAAAGTCATTTTAAAATTATGCATCTATTAAGTGTTTATTCAAAAAAGGTATTTAAATGAAGCCAATCTTGATGCACTTTTTATCTATTAAGTTTTCTTCAAACCACTTTTGATCTTATAAAATCTCTCAATAAGCTACTAAACACATTTTGAACTATTAGTTGTCTATAATTGTGCATAAAAATTAACTTTTTTTTGAAACATTTTCTAATGAGTTATTCCAAATATGCAATAAAAATTAATCAGATGATCATTGATTATTACTGACTTTTCACTTGGTAAGTAATCCAACTTTTCTAATGTAGTTGAATTTTTAATTCCTACTGTTTTCTGATAATTGATATTGACTTTTCACTTGGTAAGTAATCCAACTTAATTTTGTTTCCAATCAAAGCTTAATTTCTCATTTGCATGTCTTTTGAGTGATAACTTGAGTGATGACATTTTTCTCAATGAAAGCTTGGTTTCTCATTTGCATTCTTCTTGAGCGATAACAGTTGTCTACTTTCTTTCTATATGTGGTATGGCAGATATGCTATGACTGGTCAATTGAATGCCAAGAGTGATGTATACAGCTTTGGTGTCGTCTTGCTTGAACTTCTTACAGGAAGAAAACCTGTAGATCCTACGCTACCACGAGGACAACAAAGTCTAGTTACTTGGGTGATTTTTTTTTTGTCCTTCTCCCCTTTGGCTTTCACTATTTTCCCCTTCTTTTTCCCTCACTCGCCTCTTTAATTATTTTATTATTATTGTTATTTTTTTTTTAATTATATATATCTTGCACGGAAATCAACTTACAGGGTTATCTTAATGTATTAGGCTACACCAAAGCTGAGTGAAGATAAGGCTAGGCAGTGCGTTGATGAAAGGCTTGGCGGAAACTACCCCCCGAAGGCAGTAGCTAAGGTAATTTCAATAATACTAACCAATTTTCCATTTTTCTGGGACTTGGTTTCTCTGATCTTGGGGGTGGTTTGTACATCACTCATCGGATGTATTTAGAATTTATTCAAAAGCGTGTTGAATCTTAAGTCAATGTTATGGACATTAGCTCAGCTAAGTTCGTTGTCTGAAAACTAATTTTCCCTTAGTGAAGTCCAGGAAAAAAAAAAACTATTAGAGCTGTTTGACATCAATGTTTCCATAGTCATATTTGTTTTAGTCATATTTGTTTTTGATAGCGATAAGTGTTTGGGTCAGCTTAAGCTATAACAACAATATAAAACTTGATGCAACTTTTGATAGAGCCTAATCTCTATCAAAGGTCCCTTGCTCAATTATGAGTCTATCAAAATACTTGTTGTATTGATTTAGGGGAAACGTCAATATATAGTCCTTAGAGGACTTAACTAACTCCCAGTTATAATTACCTAACAACTAACCCATAATAAGAGCATCCTATCAACTTTATTGCAGTTGGCAGCTGTTGCAGCCTTGTGTGTGCAATATGAGGCGGATTTCCGGCCAAACATGAGCATTGTTGTCAAAACGCTCCAGCATCTATTAAATGCCCGACCGGGACCTTCTGGTGATGCATCAAACTCGTGAGTTTCTCTTCATCTCATTCACTGTATCAACTTGCACGCAAGCATATAAGAAGAAAATTAAGTCTGAGAAAGTCCATTAGGGAATTGTTTGGATATTTTTGAAACACATTTCTATTAATTCACGTACTAGTAAATCATCTGTATCATTTCACTGCCCCCTTGTTGTTTCAGTGTGTTCATTTTTTGTATTAAAAGTCTGTGAATTTGTGGAATCTAATATTGTGTAGTTGTAAGAATTGCTAGAGAGGAATAATGTATATAAAGACTAATCTGTATCGCTATTCTAAAGGCATGAAACAACACTATTCTAAAGGCACTCTTAACTCCTCTTCAATTAATTTTGTCCTTTATTAACTATCATGAGTTGATTTTAAAATGGAGAACAAAACTTGAAGAACTATAAATTTTATTTTATTTTTTATTTTTTAGATTTCTTATCATTTAATTGTTGCAAATTTTGATTTTTTCATCTGTTGTCTTTGGGGCCCACAATTACATCACATGGTTGACAAAGTAAAGAAAAGTTATCCATGTGATCAAAGGACAACCACAGTCCCATAAAGATATGATATATTTACCTATCACTTTCTTCAAATCTATCTGCTATGGATATATACATCTTGTCAACAAAATATCTTGGTTCATTCTTCAAAATATCAAGCAGTGGCATTTCATATTGTAAGAGGGAAGACTATTTCTACTTATAAAAACTATCTACACAAATCAACACGAGTTTCTTTCTTCACTCACATACATCTTAAAAAAGTCTTTATGAGGTTACTCACTCTATGACTACTCTAAGTTAAACACGTTTAACTATGAAGTTTTTTCAATTGAACAATCAAAAAGGAAGGTGTACTTTGTTGATATAGATAGTACATATTAATTTTTTTAAACATTTTTTAACCATGAAACTATATCACAAGATTTTTCTCATTCGAATGTGGACTCGACTATTAATGTCCCACTTCTAACTATGAGCGTTACATGTATGAAATAAAATTAATAAAATGATTGGAAAGCAAAAATACTTTGGTTAAATTTTTGTTAACATATGTGAGTTCTTATAAACAATAATTTAGTGGTTAATAAAAGATTAGTGGAGTCAATTTCAACTGCACTGTAGAGTTAAATACCAATATTACCAATATTGATTTAAAGGATCAAACTCATGACACTAGTGTTGAACTGGAATAACATCAAACAATGAAATCACTGCGTTACCACTCATTCGATATATGTGCTAATTTTTCTTTTTAATATTGTATTTGTAATTATTTTCTATATTTGATAATCTTTTAAGTTTATTTTCCAGTTTTTTTTTTTTAATTTTTTGGTTTTAAAAATATGTTCGCATGATATTCTTTCTTATATTAAAACTGATTAAAACTAATTTCAAATTTATTACATAAATTGATTTCAGGTTTTATAAAAAAATATCTTAATTGAAATTAAAATTTTAAAAATATATGAATTAAAATAAATTATAAGGGATGTTTGGATTTAGTTATCTAAAGAAGTATTTACTAACTATTTCTCAAAAAAAAAAAACTACATACAAACAAGTCTTTATAATATTCAAAATAAATGCTGCTCATTTCTCACTCATCATTTATAAACACTCAAAATAATTTCACAATTCAAAATCATTCAAAATAGCGGTTAGTTTTAAATTTTATTAAGTTACTAAATAAAATAAAATTTCAATTTACATTATTTCTATCACGAACAAACACGGTTGTTGATTTTTTTTTTTTTTTTTTTAACTAAAAAGTCATCAAGAGGGTATTAGATAATAGGAAGCTTATTAATTGAAAAAAAAAAAAAAAAAACTTATACGGTAAAAAAAACCTTTAAATGACATTTTTAAAAAATAAGTATAAAACTTAGGATAGAGAACATATCTTTAGAATCCAAGTCATCAATCAACTCACCGTTCTCAAGACAAATCTCTAATAAATCTAACTAGTCAACTAATTTCTCTTTCTTATAATTACTTTTTGACTAAATATTAGCACTTTTGAAAGTTTTTTAACATCATTTTATTCTAAGTTGATCTTTTTGTATAAGCTTCCAAACCTATTGGGTGAAAAAGATGCTTTCAACCATTCTCATTATTCTAAAATCAAAACTAAGACTACCAAAAGTGTTGGTAGCACAATAATTTTATTATTTGGTGTTGTTTCAGTTCACTACTAGCATCATGAGTGTAGGGTTTGTTGTCTCTTATCAGATTTGTACTAAAAAAAAAAACTAAGACTACTTTTCCAAAATGAACTTCTCTCATATCTAAGTATTTAATAAATTAAAATTTTGGTCGTAATGTACAAATTTTATTGGGAATTTTAGATGCATAAAAAAAAAAAGAAGAATTTTTATGAATAATAAAATTAGGAAAACAATTGTATATAGTAAATAAATAAAAAATAGTCCTCGTAAAACAATCAACACGTCCACACTTACCATAAATAATTAAGTCAAAGCGAACATAGTGTCGGAGTCTTAGAATATGCTCTG
>JBBMEG010000018.1:7189985-7201491 GCA_037832605.1 Cyclanthera cordifolia
TTTTAAAATATTAATTTTAAATATTTTTACCGACTACATCCAAATAAGATTTCGCTTGTAATCATTATTTCAAAACAAAACTAATTATTAATATTCTTGAAAACTACATTCAATAAAATTTAAACTTAGGATCATTAGCGAAAGATTTGAATTTCTCATCTTAATTGGGAAACCACAAAAAAATAAAAATAAAAATAAAAAATTCCACGTGTTAATTTAAAACAATCACATGGAACGTTCCAAAATTGTGATAGGTATTTTATTTATTTATTTATTTATTTATTATTATTATTTTACTTTTTTTGATGATGGACACTTTTTAAAATTTTAATTTATAATGAATTTGTTTATGTGTGAATTGCATGTGACAGCCAGCTAATTAATTACAATCACATTATCGTGCATACACTAAAGTCCAACGCACCTACAAATAAACCCATTTAATTTTTCAAATATATATATATACTTATTTTATACTAAATTTCTTTAATAATTCCTTCATTTTTGTTTTTTTTTCTTCTAAATAATTATTTAAAACTTTTTCTGCCAAGTTTATAATCAGTGGTTCAAATATTCATTTTTTATTTATATACTTTTAATAAGTTAGTTTATTGGAAATTAACTCTCAAATTTTAATTCAATAAATGTAGTTATCAACTAATAATTAATCTTTTTTATAGTTAAAATAATAATAATAATAGTCTTTCTCTTTAGTTAATTTCAAATCTAATTTAGGTTTTATTGAATTTTTAATGTAAATGGACAAAATTGATATGAATTACAAAATTAAAAGATCAAATTATCATATTCTAAACTCATGTTAGTAAGTGTATTATAAGGGAAATTACTACAAATAACATCTTTTCATTCTATTATTTTAATTTTACATAAAAAAAAAAGATCTTACATAACGAAGATTTTCAATTTTTTTTCAATAATTTTAATTTTATTCTTCTCTTTAGTATATTGATTAAAAACTATCAAACGTTAATTTTATTCTTCTCTTTAGTATATTGATTAAAAACTATCAAACGAACTAATTGAAATCTATTGATTGAAAACTATCAGTTGAAGTAATGATTAAAGACTATCGATTGAAGTTAAATTGCTGATTGAGGGCTATCAGCTAAATTGATTGAATTATACGCATTTTTATTATTTATTTGAATTGACGCAATTTTCTATTATACGAAAAATATAAGAAAAGTTTTTAAAATTTTGTTTCTATACATGATTATTTTTTATTCTTATTATAATACTAATAGCCACGAAATTGGAAAATATATAAACTTAATAAAATATGCACGTTATTTTCCATGAAATTAAAAAATTCGAGAAATTATTGTGTGTTATTATGCACCTTCCAAAATGAAACAAAATAATAATAACAAATAAAATAGACTTGACAACAAATAATAACAATTAATTAATTAAAGAGATTTTCTTGAAGATTCTATCGGGTTTGGATTTTTTTTTTTTTTTTTTTTTAATAATTATTTTTTCGCTCTCTTCACAATAAGTTATATGTATCACTAAAAGAAAAAAAATGAAAAACAGAAAAATCGAATTGAATCAAATCGATCAATGGATGGATTCAGTTTTTTTAGAATGATCGATGAGTTTGATAGGTTAAAAAAACTGAAATATATTGATTTAGTTTCGGTTCATGATAGAAGAACCAATCAAAACTCGAACGAAATCGAATATATAAATAACAAGAAAAGTATGCATATGTTAGTATTTAAATTTAATTGAATAATCAATTTAAATGTGAAAGTATTATTTTTTGTTAGTAAAATGAAAGTCTTAGGAATAAAATTAAAAATTAAAATTTGAATAATACAAAAAGTTTGAAAAATAAATCAATTTTTTTATTAAAATCAAAATAAAAAACGAACCAAATAAAAATCGAACAAATGGTTTGTTTGTATTGGACATTGGTTCGGACCCAATTATTGAAAAATCTAGAATGTTGACAAAAACCATACCGAAATCACCCATATGTGTCGTTACACATTTTCCCTCTATATTTTTTTTAGTACACATTTTCCCTCTATTTCGTATACACGTGAGATGTTTGAGGGTAGTTTTTAAGAGTATGTAGTATTAGTATTTAGAATGAGATTTTATTTTGAGTATTTAAAAGTAATGGTTACATTAAAAATCTTGTTTGGATGTAATTTTTAAAAGTATTTAGAATCAGTATTTACAATAAAAAAGTAACAAATGTAGTCATATATTAATACAATATTAATGATTATATATGCAAATATTTTAAAATTTTACTATATTTATAATTATTTCACGAACAGTATATCTATTATAATTTATCTTTTTATTTAATAATACTTGAGAGTTTGAAATTCAAATTTGCAACATCTTCGTTATTGTGTTATACAAGTTGTTTGAGAACATGATAAATTAGTCCCGGGGGTGACGCGGTTGGTTGAAGACTTTGACTCAATAGGTGTGCTCTTGAGAGAGGTAAATTGCTGCTTTGAAAAATCACTTGTATGTATTTGAAAATAAACAAACACTCTAAATCATTTATCAAACGTATATCACTCAACCACTACTAACACAGATCTCCAAACAATTAATTAATCACTTAATCACTATTAACACTAATTTCTAAATAATTATTTTAATTATTATTAATATTAATTTTCAAATAAATAGTTAATACTCACACTACCATTAATTCCTATTATTTTCTACCGAAAACAAAATAGGAAAATAAATCATTGAGTTTTGCTTTGTTTTTTGTTTATTTCATTTTCGTTAAAGGTACAATAGTTGTTTACCAAACGCTATTATTTATTCTTAATTTTGTTTTTTGTTTAATTGGCCTTTTATATTAAAATCTGAAATTAAATATATTTATTAAAAAAAATCGAAATTAAATCAGAATTTCGTGCTGTCAAGTTCTTGTAAGCATTGAAATATTAAAAAAATATAGCAAAAAGATAGAGAATACAACAATAAAATGTTTAGATGAAAATAAGATTTATAAACTTAATATTTTCAAAAACAAAAAACAAATACTCATCAAACTAAAGTCTAACTAATTAATCATTATTAACGAACGAGTCATCGACGCAGTGATTTTATTGTTTGTATTATTTCGGTTATATTTGAGATTTAGAAAACTCGGTAACTTGTTCATTGGTAATAGGATGTACTTACCACCTGAATAAAACATTCTTTGAAACAACAAATGTTTATTATCTATTTTAAGAGCATAATAACTCGATAGTTCAACTGAACTCAACCCGACAATATAAGAGTTGAGTTGGGTTGCGTTAAAAAGTATGGTTGGATGAGTTGGTAAATTGACCAACTCGAAAAACTGGATTGGTACTATAATTCTTTGTAAAATTAGTGTGGATCAAACTAATATGAGAATGTTTGTTTTGAGTGTTTATAAATATTTTATAAACGAGTTTTTATAATCACTATTTAAAAACCTTATACAAACGAGTTTATTATTACAATTTCTTATTTACAATCGTTCAAAATAACTCTTCATTTATAAACAAACGACATATCTTAAATATAACGTTAACTTGATTAAATAAAAGAGATATTTAATTAGAAGTAGCTTGAATCCTAAATCTTAATTAGAACTAACTTAATACTTCAAAATACTTATTATTATTTTTTCTTTTAATTTAATGATCCAGCTAGGATGCAACTATTTTCTAAATGACGTACGAATGAATTTAAACCAAAGACTTTTTATGAAATTAGTATAAATCATGAATATATGAATTGTATATGAAGATTGAATGTGTGTACTTAAAATTAGGAATATTAGTAATTTTATTTTATCAATTTTAAAATTTGTTTGATTTTGTTCTATAATTTTAAAAAGTTATTTTTAAATTTGAATTGATTTTATTTTAGTCTCTAAATTTTGAAATTGTTCTATTTCGAACTTAAAAAAAGATGGTTCTTAGAAAAATAAATTTTATTTTTCTTTTTAAAAATTACCACCTTCTTCGGTCAAATTTTAGAAATATATTCGCATCTTCGATTTGGTTGTATTAAAATTATAATTATTATTGAACCAATTTCGATTAGTATTGACTAATTTTAAATAAATGAACAAAAATTCAACTTTTGATAGTAATTGATTAAAATAAGTGGGTAAATTATAAATATAGTTATTATGATTTGAAGTTAGAGTTTGGTCCTTATGATTTAAAAATTTAGACTTTATAAATCCCTATAGTTTGGAGAAATCTGCAATTTAATCCATAGGGTTTGAAAAAATAGAATTTAGTCCATAAGAATTGATAAAATTTAACAAATATTTCATTGTTAGTAATTGTTGGTGAATAACATACATAGTAGTCAGTTATTTTTGTGTTTAATAATGAGAGTGCGAGATAAATAATTGATTGGACAAAAAACGCATAATTCATACATCTTATCTACGTACTTAATTCGCCTACTATTTATTAATAACATGGACTATATTTATGAATTAAATTCCATTTCTTCAAACCAAAATTTAAAACTAAAAAAAAAACTTTAAAATACTTATTTTTGTTTATGAAATATGAAGCAGAAATTTAAATGATTACAAACTTAAATTTCAAAAATAAAAAAATAAAAAAAAGAAAGTTCTATGAAACCAGAATCATTTGTCAAAAAAGTTTCATCATATTTTTTAATTTATTTTTTAATACCAAAAAAAATAAAAGTAAAGAGAAAAAAAAAAAACCATGTTAACAACCCAGCCATTCATTAATTTTTCTGTACATTATCTAAAAAAAAAAGAAAAATTTGAACGAAAAAACAAAAACTTTCGGATTAAAATATCTAGACTGAGCTGTCAAAGGGTTGAAAAAAACCTAATAATTTAATGAGAATTTATTTAAATTTGTAGTATTTAAGTATGTAGTCCCGCTTTCAATGCTTTGCTGTCTTAAACGGTTACAATCTAGCCATTTGGCTGCTACTCTTATCCTGCTGCTTTCAATCTTCACGTTTTCAGCTTGTCTATTTCTGTTTCAATCAGATTTCTATGTGGTTTCTGTAAATCTTTCAATCTCCACCAGCAGTTATTTCCTCCCAGCTCGGTATCATCTGGGTCAGTTCTGATTCTCACTTGTTTCTCTCTCATTTTCTTTTCTCGAATCGTGTTTCGATGCTGAGAAAATCGAGTTTCTCGTGTTCGGTTGTTTTTTTTCTTTTTATTTAATGATTGATGCTTGTTTATCACTTCTTGGGAGCTTGTTTTTATCTGTTTTGATTATGGGGTGAAAGAAATTAAAAGGGAACTTTGGGGAGTTTTAAGTTTTGGGTTTGATTTTCTGGGAAAATGCTGGAAGGGAAAATAGAGTTAACTTTGTTTTATGTGCTACTCCACTCATACCAATGGTTTTAAGATGGATTTGCATACATTTTAGTTTCCTAGTTCATTAAGCCCTAAGGAGGTGTTTGTTTGTAAATCTGTGGAGTGTTTATTATGATTGTTTAGAAATGAGAAGTTATTTTGAGTGATTATAAAGAATAAATTGTAATAATAGCTCGTTTGTATAAAGTTTTTAAACAGTGATTATAAAAGCTGGTTTGTAAAATTTCTGAAACACTCAAAACAAGCATACGGTTATGATGGGACGAAATAGGGTTAACCTAATGATGTATCATCATATTGAGATTGAGGGGAATGTTGAAGATTTTACATCAGAAAGTTGAAAAGACCTCTAGCATTTGTGAGGTGGATGATGGGCTATAATACTGACAGTCAATACACTGTCTTAATATTGTATAATATATTACTAGAGCTCATTAAGCATTGAGATTCAGTTTTAAAATCGTGAACTCAAAGAGACACCATGTTGAAGGGCCTTACGCCCTCTATTTATTATCAATTAATTTAGATATAGAGCTTCATACTTTCTAGTGGCGTTTGGATTTGGAGGAGAGGAAGAGGAGAGAAAGTGGAGGAGTTGAATTCTTTATTTGTTTTTAGTACATCACAACTTCTCCTTAACTCCTCATCAACCTCTATTCAATTACTCTCCAACATCTCATCAAACTTCAAATCAAACTTTATATTAAATTTCATTTAAAATAAACATCTTATAAATACATTTTCCAAATTTCGTTTTTCCAACTCCAACATCTCCTCTCTAAAACACAAATCCCAAACAAATACTTCATATTTTCAAATCATTCCATTTCCTCTTGTTGCTCCTCTTCCTCTCCTCTCCCCTCGTCAACCTCAAAATTCAAACACCCCTAGTACTTTGTGCATTCGACAATGAACTTTCCTTTTTTTTCCATTATGTTTATCATTGACTGTTGTGCTGTTTTTTTGTCCTTATTCTCAGTTTTGAACTGTCGTATTTCCCCACTTTCCATGTGGTTGGGCTTTATTGTTTCTCCTTGAACTGCACATGTCTTGCTAATTTCTATCTTTTTCATTATAATATAATATAATATGTTGCCATTTCCAGCTATTTTTGGCCATTTCCAATCATTTTCAGCATTCTTTTAACATTTTGTATAAGCCATTGATGGTTCTCTATGTTTGGTTGTTGGAGTTAGTTTCTGTAGTTTGTTTTTGGATTGGTTGCTCTTCTGTTAGTTGGAAGTTTTGGTGTTCTTGCCGGTCCTTTTATTTTCTCTCTAGTATTCCTCATGTGTAGTGAAAAAAGAGGTGTAGAGAGTTTTCTCCTCTTTGATAGCATGAAATAGTTTTGATGGTTTTTTTTTTCTTTTTGTGTTTGATGATAGAACTTGTTCTTCCCACCATATACCTTAAGCAGAGAACAATTATGACTTTGGCTATCAGTTTTAGAATCACTTTGTGAAAAGACAAAATGGAGGGAATCTTTTTTTTGAAGACTTCATCTAAGCTACATTATTCTAATTGGAAACGAAACAGTTATATGGTAACGAGTACACCTCAATTAACTATTGTATATGCGATTCCACTTTTCTTCCCTGCCTTTCCTTTTTCCAACTGTAGACACTTATATGCCAGCTAGTTTATTGATCTACCAAATATTCCTCTTGCTGAGCCAAGAGTACCTTTTTTGTGCAGGGCAATATCCATCTTAGTTGAACACTTGTAAGGATTTTTATTTATAGTTATTGCCATCTTGATAATGACATGTGGGCTTGTTTGGATCATCTATGACATGTTTTGGGTCGCTATTATCATTTGAAAGTAACAGAATGTTTGTCTGTTTTGTTCTGAAATAATTTTCCAGACTTATTGCACTTGAAACATTTCTTTTTTTTTTTCCTAGCAGTTTCATGAACAAGTTAGGATTGTTATAACTTGTAATTCTGGAAAATGATGAAGTGTTAGTGAAATCTATTACTTTTATCATCAATTTATGATTTTTTTCCTATCTTTATCACAGGAGATAAGCATCTTGATTTGCCATAATGTCAGACCTTGAGGCCTCCAAGCCACAAAAGAGGAAGAAAGGCTGGGTGGACTTCTTAGTTAATTTTCGATGGATTGTAGTAATTTTCGTGGTTCTTCCATTCTCATTCTGTTTCTACTTCATGCAATATCTTGGGGACAAACGATCCGAGAGGAAGTCATACAAGCAGCGGCAGATTGAACATGAAGAAAATGTCCAGAAAGTTGTCGAACGCCTTAAACAAAGAAACCCTTTGAAGGATGGTCTTGTCTGCACTGCCCGCAAGCCTTGGCTTGCTGTGGGAATGCGAAATGTTGACTACAAACGAGCTCGACACTTTGAGGTTGATCTTTCAGGTTTTAGAAACATACTTGACATTGACAAGGAGAGAATGATCGCAAAGGTTGAGCCCCATGTGAACATGGGGCAAATATCTAGAGCCACAATTCCCATGGACCTTTCACTAGCAGTAGTTGCCGAGCTCGATGACCTTACTGTTGGTGGCCTCATCAATGGGTATGGCATTGAAGGAAGCTCCCATATCTATGGCCTTTTCTCCGATACCGTTGTGGCCTATGAAATAGTTCTTGCAGATGGCAGGGTCGTAAGAGCGACCAAGGATAACGAATACTCGGATCTTTTCTATGGCATCCCGTGGTCTCAAGGAACTCTGGGATTTCTTGTGTCTGCTGAGATCAAGCTTATACATATAAAAGAATATATGAAGCTTACATACACACCTGCAAAAGGCAACCTACAGGAGATTGGGCAGGCATATATGGACTCATTTACACCTAGAGATTTAGATCAAGATAACCCTGAGAAGGTTCCCGACTTCGTAGAAACCATGATTTATTCTCCTACCGAAGCCGTGTGCATGACAGGAAGATATGCATCCAAAGAAGAGGCCAAGAAGAAAGGTAATGTGATCAACAGTATTGGTTGGTGGTTCAAGCCTTGGTTTTACCAACATGTTAAAAAAGCACTGAAAAAGGGGGAGTTCGTTGAATATATCCCAACAAGAGAGTACTATCACAGGCACACCAGATCTTTGTACTGGGAGGGAAAGCTTATCCTTCCGTTTGCCGATCAATGGTGGTTCCGGTTTCTCTTAGGATGGATGATGCCTCCCAAGGTCTCTCTACTAAAGGCTACTCAAGGCGAGGCTCTCAGAAACTATTACCATGACATGCATATAGTTCAGGACATGCTCGTTCCTCTTCGAAGAATTGGGGATACATTGGAGTGGATCCATAAGGAGATGGAGGTAATTTTCTTCTTTTTCTTTGAACTTCTTTTGTAATGGTTACCAATTAGCTTGATAGTTATGCTGAAATGAAGTTCTTCCAAGGCTGGTTTCTAGTAAACCATTTCACGAGGAAGAACAAGATTTGGTCATTTTCTTGTGAGAAAACATCCAAACTGATATCCTAGTCTCTGTTTAGAACTTTGGTTTTCGGTTAAATAAATGTTCGAATACCATTTTAGTTTAAAATTCATTCCATTTTAGCTCATATACTTAGTGTTGAATTATGTTAAATCGCCAATCAACCGAATACTTTAAGTTGATGAGTTGAGGTAAATTTAATTATATCAATTAACTCTTGCTAATCTAAAGGTTAAAGGTTCGAAATTCCAAACCTCCAAATATTTTTAGAACTAAAAAAAATAATCTTGAATTAGTCTTTACGGTTAGTTTGAAGTTAATTTTTTTCACATATTTTAAAAATTTATAAAAGAAATGTTAAATAATATAATAATAAGAGAAATTACTCTATATAGCAACTTTTTATTCATCTATTTTAACTATAATATTTTAAAAAAAATAATTTCTGCCTAGCAGATTTTCGTTTGTTTTTAAAAAATTTCAATTTTATCACTTTTTTTAGCAAACTGATTAAAGACTGTTAGTAAGCTGTTAAATCAGTTGAACTACTGATGGAAGGCTAGAAAGAAATCATGGTGTTTGTTTACTAGCAATCCTAATGAGGATTTAGGATGGTTGAAGTGTTGAATTAGTTGCAACTGTTTGTTTTGGCACTCATTTCTTAAATATTGTCATCACTGAATCATCTTCAGGTGTACCCATTATGGCTCTGCCCACATAGATTGTTCAAGCCCCCAATGAGAACAATGGTGTCTCCCGAACCAGGATTCGAGCTTCAACTCAAGCAGGGCGACACACCTTACGCTCAGATGTACGTAGACATCGGAGTCTACTACGCTCCAGGGCCCGTCCTGAGGGGCGAAGTCTACGACGGTGCACAGGCAGTTCGCAACATGGAGAAGTGGCTGATTGAAATCCACGGTTTCCAACCGCAGCACTCGGTGACCGAGATGAGCGAGAAAGAGTTCTGGAAGATGTTCGATCCAGAGCTCTATGAGGCGTGCCGAAAGAAGTATGGAGCCATTGGGACGTTTATGCACGTGTATTACAAATGCAAGAAGGGGAGGAAGACTGAGAAGGAAGTCCAGGAAGCTGAGCAAGCTCAAGCTGAAACTGCTTATGCTGATATAGAGCAGGCAGGCAGCTGAGTGATGCAAGTGCATTTTGTGAACAAAGTAGCATTTCTTTGTTTCTCTCTCCCACTTTGTTTATGGTTTCTTTGTATTTTTATCTCACTGTGAACATTAGATTCAAATTTGTGGTGACAGAGATTGTTGCCTCTCTATCTATCTTTGTATCTTTCATTTGCTCTCTTAAAATTAATTTCATGTGTTTGTTTATTATGGTATTTGTATTCTAGATTGTAATGTCAAAACTGAAAAATTTGTTCAAGAGTAAATTGCACTAAACTTCTTGTGTGTAGTGTTAATACCTACTATTATAGATATTGATCAATGTTTGAACTAGCTTACCGCAACTTTGATATGGATAGTTGTATTTTTACCCTGAATTTGATATGTATCAACATTTTACCACAAACCAGACATAATCAAACATTTTAATCTATTATTTTTTACTAAATTACCATACTAGCTTTATTAAAAATCAAGAATCTTTTAGACCTCGTTTAGTGCAATTGAACTAGATTTAACAAAGTTCTTGTAGTTGAGTTCAATTGTTGTTAAGAATAACATAATAACTAATGTTATGAGTCTGAGTCTATCTCTTGAATTCCAAGAAAAAAAAAACTCATAAAACACTGTGTTTGAAATTTTGGGTGAGAAAATTGATCGAACGGGTCATTAGTATAAGATGTCAACTTAACTATCCTAATTTTGGCATAATTTAATCTATTTAATTTTTATATTTTGATTTTATAAAATTTTAAAATTTTGAAATTTCTTCCATTTTAAATGTCTACTTTTTGTTTATATTATGTTAAAAAGAGCTCACGATTGAAATTTATTCCAAACAAGCTTCTTTTAAATAAATAAACAAAAATAAGAAATAAAAAATAAAAAATCACCTTTTTCTCCACGAGCTCAGTGCTGCAGCGGCAGCCTCCCTTCCGTTCAGCTCCTTCGCCGCCGAAACTTGCATTGGTTTTCTACTTCTCTACTTGTTTTCAATGGCACTCTCTCAATCTTCATCTATGTGTTTCTTCTCAATTGAAAAGTTTAATTTACAACTTATCAGTTGCAGAATCGCAGCGAATTTTCCGTTTTTGATTTCTTGCAAGTGTCTATCTCTCTTTCAATCGATTGTTGTTTCGATGATCTATTTTTTGAGATATCAATCTGCTTGTTTATTTCTGCAACCTTGAATTTTCCAGCAGCATCTAGTTCTATTTTGTTTATACAGAACCGAAGCAATCTTTTGCATGTCAATGGATTCCTTTTTTTTGCAAGTCGTTGTTAGAAATGGAGACTCATTTACCATGCTTTCTTTTAATTACAGCTTCTTCGACTCATGATGTGATTAATGGATTAATCGCTGAAGGCTTGTAGTTTGTTTCAACTTTTCTGATTGGAGGTGCCCTTTGTGTTATTTGGTGGTATTTTATTCGTTTTTTTTTAAGTTTTCAATGTGTATAGTTTTTTTTTATGATTATTTGGATTTGTGTTCGTTTGATTTTGGTAGATCATTTGTTTATGGGATGGTTTTTCTGTTTCGTCCTGCTTTTCTCGAATGGTAGATAGGATGGGAAACATAGTGAAGAATTTGATAT